>JAAIXJ010001126.1:819092-1198418 GCA_013403705.1 Heliconius hermathena | reverse complement strand
TATCAGGTCCTTTTATGGTAATCGGCACAGATTGAGCATGACTATTGTAGACTGAGGAAAAATGTTTAGCAAAGAGATCACATATTTCATTATCTTTGGATCTTTTAAGTTCGCCCAGAGACATGATGGCTGGGAACTTAGAGTTACCTTTTTTCAGGTTTTTCAAATGCGTCCAAAAGTATCTTGGGTGCTTAGCAATTTCCGATTCAATTTTTATTATATATTTATTATAGCATTCTAACATGAGTACATCACAGTCTTTACGTAGAAATTCAAACTCAATTTTATCCAATGGGTTCCTGAATTTTTTGTATTTTTTGTGATATTTATATTTCTGCTTCAATAATTTGATTAAATTGGGAGTGAACCATATTGGAAATTGACTTTTTCTTTTACGTGTTTTAGGAACGTGTGTATTTATAATTTCATGAAGTATTTCGTAAAACTTTGTAACCATCGCATCAATGTTTTCTAGGTTTGATAGTTCAGATAACCACGGTACTCTATTTAAAGACTGGATTATTGCCTCATAATCTGCTTTGAAAAAATTATAACTGTGTTGTGAATTAGACTCGGGTATTATAGTAGGTTGGATAGATATTGTTACCAATAGTGGTGGGTGATACTGATCTACATTACGCAGAACGTTTAAGCAGGTGTCGACATTTATTATATTGGATCTTGCTAGCAGAAGATCCAGAATTTTATGTTTTTGGTTTTCTATTCCATTGAATTGCATTAGTTCGTTCAGTGCTAAAAAATCTAAAAAGTTAGTTCTTATTGAATTGTGACCAATGTAGTTTGGAACACAGTGTAGTAAATCATTCGATTGAGCGCACCATTTGATATCGCCAAGGTTAAAATCTCCTGCTAAAAGTATGTGTTTGCTTAAATCATCCATTACTTTATTTGAACAACGAATAAATGAGTCCAGCGTGAGTTGTGTCACTGGAGGAGGAAAATAAACTGCACATATTAAGAGTTCCTCGGTTATTGTTTTTGCATTTATTTCGATGCCAACCCACAAGTCTTCATTGTCACTTTCATATTTTTGATGTCGGCGTGATTTTAAGCAACTTGAAACAGCAATAAGGACTCCCCCACCCATTTGCTTAAAATGTTGTGCTCCGGAAGTTTCCCGGTCACGTCGGTATACAGTATACCGATCATCAAAAATTTCACTATCAGAAATGCCTCCATGGAGCCAAGTCTCAGTAAAGATTATAATGTCATAATTATTTGAAAGAATTTTAAGACGGACCCTCTGAGTACAGGAACGTAGCCCCCTGACATTTTGATAATAACATGTTAAAGGTATGAACTTAGTTACAATAATTCCATCGCATGCATAATGTATATTTAGGATAAGTCGTCAAGGTAAATTGGCAAGGGTTGTATTATTTCTAACATGGATATATTCTGTTTTTTCTGATTTACGCATGAAAATTTGACCTCCTTTGACCCAGACAAATCGGTAATTCTTTTCTTTGGCTTTTACACGCGCGGATGCATGGAGTGCTTTGAGAGCTGGTGACAAATGTTCAACAACATATATTGGCTTTTGCTCTCCCCCTATGCCTAAATGGCTAGTGTTCAGCTTATCTTGTTTAACGTTGAACTTTTTGTTAAAATTGACTGTTGCTGCTAAAAACTCGTCGCGAATTCTTTGGCAGCCAAATTTAACGACAACGGATCGAGGTCTGTTGCTGTCTCTGTTGAATTTAGAGATCCTCGTACACAGGTGAATATCTGAGTCGTTGATTTTATAATTGACAGTGGCTGCTAGCTGTTTGACACATGTAAGAAGATGTTCACTTTTATGTTCAGGTATACATTGGATTTCCACGTTATTGGCTCTTGCATGTTGCTCCATAGCACTCGTTCTAGAGGCTAAATCATTAACCGTTATTCTCAATGCTTTATTTTCAGCTTCCAATGAATAAATTACTGTCTCTTTTTCTTTCAAATCTTTCTTTATATCCTCATATTGTTGTTCTATAAATGTCATTGAGCTTGTTATCTCAGTGACCGTTTGAATTACTTCTTTAATTTTCGCATTAAACTGATCTAACATATTTGATTTTATACACTCTAATTCTTCTCTAATGACTTGTCGTATATCTATATATATTATATTCAAGAAAATTAAATATTTAATATTTTCATTTCTTCGGTTTGGTGTCGAGCCATAAAAAAAAACGCAATGCCTCCAAAATTCGGAAAATGCACAACGGAGTGTCTTAATACTAGATTCCCTCTGTGTGCGGCCGGTATATCTGCATTGCATTACGTTTATTCACTATAATATTTTGAGATTGGTAAATTGTCCATATCATAAGTACCTATCAGTTGCTGCTTAGTTTTTTACATGCATAGTATACCCACTTTTGTTTATTGATTACTGCCAGTAACCCTCTAAATTTTTATGAATTAAACGTAAGATTATACCTAAATGTATCTATTTATTAATTTATTTGCTTTCACGCTGTATCCCGTGTAACTCTTGAAGCATAGCGTGTTGAAAGGCGGAACTCAGCGCCGCGTTTTACTTTGACACCGGAGCGAAGAAATGAAAAAGAAAATATTAAATATTTCTTATAGTATTATAGTCACACGCTTGTACTGCGCCACGACTGACCCTATTTTTATTATTTTATCCATATCCATTATTATAGTTATATAATTATAATTATGTATGTGTGTGTGTGTGTATATATATATATATATATATATATATATATATATATATATATATATATATATATATATATATAATTTAAAAAATTAAATCAGCGCTGTATCCCGGACACAGCAGGGTAGGCAGTGGGAACCTAGTGTTAAGACACTCCGTTCGTCACTTTCCGCCAAGTTCTGGAGTCATTGCGTGTTGAGTGGCGGAACTCACCGCCTTTGCTTTGCCTCGACACCAGAGCGAAAAAATGAAAATATAAATGTAAATAAATATTTCTGTTCCTCGAGCGGAGATCAAACTCACAACCAGTCGATTTTACAGTCACACTTTGTGCCCCTGCGCCACGACTGGCCTCTGTATTATGAGAGGAACATAATAGATAGTTTAGATACAAGAGAACGTAATTTATGTAAGACGATTCATTCGTCGACCCCGTTAATTTATTCACACGCTTGATGACTAATAAGCACAATCCGCCTAGAGCTTGCCTCGTTCACATGGACACTTCGTACACGTCTCGGAAACCAACCCGCTACTTACATATTGTTCTTGTGAATGCCGTACCACAGAGTACATTTGTTAAGTAAGAAACTGTTGTTTTGGAAGTTATATGTTGTGTAATATGTTGAACGCTTCTTTAGTAATAAGCTTAATATACCTAGTATTAAGACATTCGACATTCCCACTTTTCGTTCAATTTCTTAGACATTGTTGAGGTGTTGAGTGCCGAAACTCAACCCTTCCCGAACTCCACCAAACCAGGAAAATAAAAAATAAAATAAATTTAAAATATATAATCATTCCCCTAAATGAGAATCGAAACAATAACCATCGTGGTTATAGTCCCACGATATCCCACTGCGCCACGACGGCCAATTTCCAATGAATCGATAAATACTACTACTACTGGTATTATTCGCGTGTTAAATCTTACTACCATTCATTCAGCCGTCAAAATGTAACGAGCCAATAATAGGAACTGATTGTACTGTAAAATATATTATTTCATATTCATAATAAAATAACAATCTTTTCTTTTATAGTAACTTAATTCCGCATACTTGACTACAATTTTTTTTTTCAACAAAAATTTAAATAGCATTCATAATTCATAGATGTCTAATGTATATTCGATGAACAGTTGCATTCCGCAGTTTGTTGTGAATAGTATTCATTGTTTTAGGGATCCGTATCTCTTAAGGAAAATAGGGAACCTTTATAAGATCACTTTGTTTTCCGTCCGTCTGTCCGACTGTCTGTATGTTTGTCAAGAACTTTTATCTCAGGAACGCTTGGAGATATTGACTTGAAGTTCATATCATATACTATATTGTAGTAAATCTCTATCGTCTACAGTACCTTGATTTACTAAAAAAATCGTATTTCTATACTAACTTTAAAAATGATATGCCCATTTATATAGCAAAAACGCGTATTTAGACATAACGAGAATCAAAATTAATAGGGTACCGGTTGACCTAGAATTATGATATTTGGCAGCTAGCATCTACAGGTACTAGCGGCAATAAAAAATATGAAAAGTATACATTTGTGATTAAATTAAATAAATAATAGACTTAAAAGGAGGGTAAAATTTGAGTGGAGGCCTCCAATTTTTGTACGGAACTCGGTGGGCAATCCTGACTCGCGCTTGTCTGGTTTTTTTAGCCTCATTTTTTAGCATATATAGCAATGAGGGATATAGTGATATCCCTCATTTAGCAGGGTAGGCAGAGGGAACCTAATGTTAAGACACGCCATTCTTCATTATCCACCGAAATCTGGAGGCACTACGTGTTGAATAGTGATAATCAATGCAGCTTTGCCTCGTTACCAGAGCGAAGAAATGAAAATATTTCATTTCATCGAGTGGTAATCGAATCCACGACCTGTCGCGTTTACAGTCACAACCTTGTCCCCCCGCGCCACGACTGGCCCCAGTATTATAGTATACTCGTACATTAATTAGTAATTATCTTTACCAGGTAATTATACAAAGCTTTTAATGAGTACGCAAGGGCTGAGATTAAACTCCATTTTGTTTAATCTTTAGATTAAATTTATAATTGAAAGTTTCGAAAATTGAATTTTGTTACGTTTAGAAATATGTGAAGAAAAGACAAATGAATACATTTTTAATCTTTTACGGTATTTTTGCTAGATTTCATAAGTCACTAGAAGTCTATCAATATTTTTAACATTTTTAAAGTGTTATTCCGCATTTAGGAAAGAAAAACATTTATACAGAAAACCTATAAAAAAATTTACATAGCAGGATTCGAACCAGCGCCTCTTGGACGGTTTCCAGCAACGGTTTTTTATAGGTCTCTCAATGTAATGAACAGGATAATTTATGTTTGTATTGTATTGTTACATATGATATTAATGTGTAATTTATTTTATTAAATTATCTGTTGAAAATCTGTTTTAATTTGCTTATTATATTATGTTATTTATAAATCGTCGTGACGTAACGGCACAGCGACTATAGACGCGATGTTTGTAGGTTGGACTCTCTCGAAGAATTAATTATTTTCATTTTCTCGCTCTAGTAACAAGACATACCGCGGCGTTGAGTTCCGCTATGCCACAAAAAGTGGTAAGTCAAAATTTTACTACGTTTACTTCCATATTTTTATAATGATTTAATACTCACTTGTCATAATTCGGACAGTTACATGTCTAATATATAAAATTTCCTGTTTAATTTGTAACATATTGGAAGATATACTATATTTTTCAAGTCATGACTTTAGAGCTTTTTAGTTTGAGTATTAGATACAAATAGGCCTCTTACCTTTTACTAATTAGGGCAGTCGTGGCGGCACGAAGGGGCACGAAGTGTGACATCGACTGGTTGTGGGTTCGATCCCTACTTGAGAAGATGGAATGAGTTCCGCCAGTCAACACGCAATGCCTCTAGAATTCGGCGGAAAGTGGGGAACGAAGTGTCTTAACACTAGGTTCCCTCTGCCTACCCTGCTGTGTGCGGAATACAGCGTGAAGCTGATTTTTCTTTTTACTATAAGAAGCGATATTTTTTTTAAATATAGGTACATCACTTTGTTCTGCGTTAAGTTAATTTACAATATGCCAAGACACAGTTTCTAATTCTACCTTATTTGTATAAATTGTAATTAATTTAAATAAACAATTATGTCAATGAGTTTCTAAGCACACAACAATTTAACATGCTAATAATGCATTACTAAACAAAGTTGTGTTCATGTAAATAAATAAATAAGTAAATAGGGCCAGTCGTGGCGCAGGGGCACAAGTGCGTGACTGTGAACGCCACTGGTTGTGGGTTCGATCCCCACTCGAGAAAATGAAATATTTATTTAAATTTATAAGTTCATTTCTTCCCTCTAGTGACGAGGCAAAGCGCGGCGTTGAGTTCCGCCACTCAACACGCAATCCCTCCAGAATTCGGCAGAAAGTGGGGAACGGAGTGTCTAAACACTAGGTTTCCTCTGCCTACCCTGCTGTGATACAGCGTGAAGCTGATTTATTTATTATTTTTAAATAAATAAAAAATAAATAAAATAAAACGTGTACGTTGTATGAGCGTTTCTGGATACTGTACTCATTTAATAAATAAGTTGCGAAAGAGCGAAGGAGCTTACAAGCACGGACGGTGCTTGATAAGTAGGACATCCGGCCTCCGGACTGATACCGCATGTACCTACATTCAAAATCGATCCCGTTGAAAAGACTGGATAACGATACTGTCGGCTTTTGAGGGCTTTAAACCTTTAAAATTTATTTATTTTTTAAAATTTTACTTTGAGTTAAGTAATTTGTGTATCTGTGATCTTTATAATTGGATAGTATCTCACTATTTTTTTGTATATAAAATTAATAACTTTATTTTTCAGCCATATGTGCCCCTGTGCCACGACTGGCCTTGTATACTCATACAAGACCAGTCGTGGCACAGGGGCTCAAGTGAATAACTGTAAACGTTTGGTTATGGGTTCGATTCCCACTAGAGTCATTGAAATATTTCATTTTTTTCTTCATCGCTTTGGTAACGAGGCAAAATTCCGCATTTCAACACGCAACACCTCCAAAATTCGACGGAAAATGGGCAGCGAATTGTTTTATCATTAGGCTCCCACTGCCTACCCTGTTGCATACGGGATACAGCGTAAAGATATAAGTATGTAGTGTTAGCGCACTCGTGTAAAAGAGGGTAGATTTAGGTGAAAATATTTATAAAAGCAGTGAATTGTGTCAATCGGGGGCAGTTGCTTAGTGACGGTAGTGATTGTTAGTAGGTGACACATATCACTTATTGCAATTACATAGTATGCCTTTCCAAATAGTTTAGAAACATATAGACGATGTACGTTTTTATCGGGTTTTTTTAAAACGTTAACCGCTTCCGTTTTGTAATAGTAGAGTATAAGTGCTGGAAAATTAAAGTAAAAGGTCTATTTGGCCTCAAACTAAAAAGCTCTAGTCATGACTTGAAAAGTTAATAATAACAGCAAAATAGTTTGTGGGGAGCCCTTAAATATTGGCGCTACCACATGCACTTTATTAGTCGTTTTTCTGGAACATTCTTAACAGTCTAACAAATCAGATAATTGAAAAGGATCATATAACTAAAACGATTTAGAGCACGATTAAAATTTATAAAGAAACGTGATATCAATTAAAATTCGGTTTCAAATGACCGTCTGTGACGATATGAAGTAAGTGACAAGCCGTCACGCTGGGAACATGTGGAACCCAATTTTATCTAGCATCAGCTTTTTATGGTCAATTAGTTGGTAAGTACCGATGTAGGGCCATTTAAGTTTATTACACTGTTAATTTACAGTTTTTAATATGTGTGGGTTATTTCTAATGTTACCGAATAAATAAATAGAAACTTAATACAGTTACTTAAGTCTTGCTAACACTTTAAAATAAATTATATTATAAACAGCTTCACGCCGTATCCCGCACACAGCAGGGTGAGCAGAGGGAACCTCGTGTTAAGACACTCGGTTCCCCACTTACAAGATATATAAGTATAGAAACGCTATATTTATGTACGTGTCTATTTTTAATATTATACTTTACACTATATCTCTCGTATAAAAGAAGAGTAAGAGAAACAAAACCTACAGTCAAGACAGTCCGTTCTTCGACTTCCGCCAAATTCAAAATATTGTGTGTTGACTGGCGGAACTTAACGCTGCGCTTTGGCTTACCGGAGCTGGAATATGTTAATAATTTTTTCCTCCACAAAGGATCAATCAAAAAACATTCCAGTTATTAAAATGTATGTTGTTATATTAACTTGAATGTTTTTTGATGTATGGGTTCTCGATTCTCGTATATTTAATTGGTTATTTTTTGTTTCTTTGTTTATAGCAGGATAGGCAAAGGGGACCTGGAAACTTAGTTTCAAGATACTCCGGTCCCATTGGGACTCTTCCGTCCCCCAATTTGAAATACTGCGTGTTGAGTAGCGGAACTTAACGCCGCGCTTTGATTACCTAAATAATCATGGCAAATAAGACAAACATACATTTTTCGTCAAAATATAAATACGTTGTTGTAACTTCAACAACTCAAGTTGATAAAATAACCAACGTTGCTTTTACTTAGGAGATTGCAATAAAAATGTTTATTGCGATCGTAACATATAGTCCGAGCTAGTCACGGGTAAAGTAGCTTTCTAACACTAAATATTATGAAACATTAAGAAAATATGTCTGTATATTAAATATTTTTGCAATGAAATAATTTGGAGTATTGAAAATGGTGTGATATAGTAATATGTATAATACAAAACTATTTAACCAGATTATTTGTGTTGAGGCCAGTTGTGGCGCAGCGGCACGAGGTGTGACTGTAAAACCGACTGGTTGTGGGTTCGATCCCCACTCGAGGAGATGAAATATTTACTTAAATATATATTTCCATTTTTTCGCTCTGGTGTCGAGGTTAAGCGCGGCGTTGAGTTCTGCCACTCAACACGCAATGCCTCCAGAATTACGCAGAAATTGGGGAACGGAGTGCCTTAACACTAGGCTCCCTCTGCTGCTGAAGCTGATTTGGTTTTTAATTTTTTACTAAAGCAAGGTTGTCACGATGTATCTCGAATAATCTTATATAACAAAAACATAGTGTTAAGACACTGTTCTTCGCGTTTATGTTACATTATAATAGTATAAATTTGTAATTATCCTTTCATGTAAGTGCTTACAACATGAACACTAAAACTAAACAAGCAGTAATTAAAGTATGTAGAAATTAAAACTGTAATTTTAGATGAAACTGACTCCACATAAAGGGTTGTGATGAGTTTTAACATAGTTGTTGAGTGGAACTTTGTGAGATATTATAGTCACTGTCGTTTTATATATATATATATATATATATATATATATATATATATATATATATATATATATATATAAAACTAAGAAAAATGTCGTTCAAAATAAGACATGGCCTGCACTAAGATTCTTTTATCTTGTAGTTAAGTACCTCTATGATTATTTTCACTTAGCTTTACGCTGTATCCCACATATGGCAGGCTACGCAGACGGGACCTAGTGGTAAGACACTCCTTTCCTGACTTTCCAGTGTCGTCTGAAGGCATTGTGTGTTGAGTGGCGGAACTCAGCGCTGTGCTTTTTGTCTTGGTGCCAGAGTGAACAAATTAAAATATTAAGAAATAATAATTCATTCCCTCGAGTAAGAATCGAGCCCACAACAGTCGTGTTACACTCACATGCTTGTCCTCTTGCATCACGACTCCAGCCTCAATATACCTACATGTATATTGTGACAGTAAAAATCTTGTATATAAGTACCTATATGATAAATAAAATCGAATGAATTGATCTTACTTCTTACTAATATAATTTTTTCTTCACACATTTCACACAAAAAATACTAAACAGATTTTTATAAAATTTTACAGTTAAATGGACTAAAAAAAATGAAATCAAATCAGCTTCACTCTGTATAGCGCACACAGCAGGGTAGGCAGAGGGAACCTAGTGTTTAGACACTCTGTTCCCCACTTTCTACCGAATTCTGGAGGCATTGCATGTTGAGTGGACAGAACTCAACGCCGGGCTTTGCCTCGACACCAGAGCGAAGAAAATGAAATATAAATTTAAGTAAATATTTCATCTCCTCAAGTAGAGATCGAACCCACAATCAGTCGGTTTTACAGTCACACTTTGTGCCCTCCGCCACGACAGGCCTCTTTAGTACATTAGGCAATAATACAATAATAGGTATAAGCGGGCGAAGCCGCGATAGTTCCTATAAAATAACTAACAAGTAACTGATGCCGTCGTAGCGCAGGGTTGCGTCTGTCCGTAATGTTTGTGTATTCGATTCCCACTGAGGGTATTGAACTGTTTCTTATTTTGTTGTAGGAAATAATAAGTTCCGCTATTTAACCCACAATATCATATCCTACTGTCTAAATAAAAACTAACAACTACAAAAATACTAGCTGGACTATTTTTCTAACATAAAAACCGTCAAAAGCCACAAGTATTTTATGCCTTCGTTTGAAACGCAATCCACTCAATTTAACTAATCGTCATCACTTTCGTTTCAAAGAAAGAGAAAAGTCTTTTAAGATAAAATCAACGAGTCAGTGTTTATGATCATTAAAACAAACCGACAAACCATTAAATACAATAGAAATGTAGAGTTCTTGAGACGTCGCGACGTGGCGGCTCTTTTACTAGAGAGATAGGCTGATTAATTTGCAATTTAGAGCGAATTGTCATCTAAAGTGAAATCGTTGAAATAAAATTCTTTGGCTTACGTTATATTATTCAAGGTTTTTCTTAACTTTTGTTTAATTTTGCGAAACTTTTTTGTTAATCATCAAATCAAGACTTTAGTAGAAATAATCGATGTATTTTTTTGCGTCACGCTATATTCCACACATGGGAGGATAAGCAGAGGGAACCTAGTGTTACGACACGAGGCATTGGGTGTTGAGTGGCAGAATTCGACAATTTTGAGTAATAAAACTATATACTACATATATCTCATAGAAATTTTATAGAAATTACAATTTTGGAATTTTGCGTATAAATGAAATGCGTAGGTAAATATACCTAGACCTAAAGTCCAAAGGGTTATTATGTTACTATATTTCTATATCACAGTCGGCCCGTCGGGATTGAGGCCAATCGTGGCACAGGAGCACAAAGTGTGACTATAAATGCCATAGGTTGTGGGTTCGATTTCCACTCGAGAGAACGAGATATATTTATATATTTCCATTTTCTTACTCTGGTGTCGAGGCATTGAGTTCCGCTACTCATCACGTAATGCCTCCACCATTCGGCGGAAAATGGGGAACGGATTGTTTTAACACTAGGTTCCCTCTGCCTACCCTGCTGTGTGCGGGATACAGCGTGAAGCTGATTATTATTAGTTGAGGATTTACCGTAATATAGGTCATGTGGACGCATGATACAAGAAAAAACATATTATATAAACTTAAATTAATATAATCAATACATTTAAACACCTAATCTGTTAACACTGTTTCACCTGTTTTTTTATAACTTACTTAAAACCAATTATCTCTGATCATCTTATAAGCTATAATGAATTATTGAAATCTTGATATTAAAATCATTTTAAAGATCAACTCTACCTAATTGGAATTAAAATACTATAAGAAACTAAATGAAGTGTAATAATAATAATCTACAATCTAATCAAATCATACATAGAAATGAGCTTAAAGTCAATTACTTATATATAATTAGTAGATACTTTTTAAATTACGTACTATGTTTATATTTATTTTAAAAGGTTGAATAATGTAACTTGTGGAGGTAGTGTAGTCTAATCCGATTTGATTATTTTTATTTATCAATAAAATTTTATTATAACGAATTTTTAAAGTATTATTCCACACTTATAAACGAAAAATATTTTATTAGAAAACGTACATAAATTTGAACTTAGCGGGATTTGAACCCTCTTGGTTCAAAATTTTATAAGTTTTCTAAAAGACGATCAGTTTTTTCTTTGGAATTGTCGAAAAGTGACAAAAATGCACCAATCCGTTGAAATTTTAACTTAACAATTTGTAAAGCCCTCATTTAATGAATAGTGACGACAAAAGTAGTTTTCAATGGAGTTTGCAAACTAAATATATAATAGAGTGAAGCCCACAAGCGCAACGCAGATTGCTTTGTAAGAATTTAAAAAACTTTAAAATACAAAAAAAAAGCTGTTCTTTTGCTTGTTCTTCTCTATAAATATTTAGGAGCAACACCATCTCTACTAAAGTTCTATGAATACAGAATACTTCGATGAGCATTTGTGAGGCCGGTCGCCGTGACTTTAACGTGACTCGCTGTGGGTTCGATTCCCACTGTAGGAAAAGAAATATTTATTTAAATTTATATTTTCATTTCTTCACTTTAGTGTCGACAAAAAGCACGGCTTTAAGCTCTGCCATTTAACACGCAATGAATTCAGGGGAAAGTGGGGATCGGAGTATCTTAACACTAGGTCCCCTCTGCCTACCCTGCTGTGCGCGGGATACAGCGTGAAGCTGATTATTATTAGTTGAGGATTTACCGTAATATAGGTCATGTGGACGCATGACTCGGACCGTATTGATATGTTAAACAATTGACTTGAGTAATGAACACAATTGGAATCAAATCGTTGACACAGAAATCAGGTCACTGTAATTATATAGTAACCGACCGTTTCAACATTGGGAAGACGATCAAAAGTTGATAATTGTATGAATGAAATATTTACGGCGGTGAGTTCCGCCACTCAACAGGCAATGCCTCAAAAATTCGCCGGAAAGTAGGGAACAGTGTGTCTTAACACTATTTCTGTGCCGATGCTGTTATACGCGTGATACAGCGTAAAGCTGAAAAGAAAACCGGTTAGGTGCGAGTCGGACTCGCCCACTGAGGCTTCCTTACAATTTTTAGGATTGTATATCAACGGGAAGTATAACTTATAAAAATTTACAAACTTAAGTTATATATGCACTCAATTTTTATGAAATGAACTACAAATATAAGTTTGTAATATTTTTTTTTCATGATAAACCTATAAATATTTAATTTTCATACCTGTAGGTAGAAGGTTATAGGTTATATATATATATATATATATATATATATATATATATATATATATATATATATATATATATATATATATATATATATATATATATATATATATATATATATATATATATATATATATATATATATATATATATATATATATATATATATATATATATATATATATATATATATATATATATATATATATATATATATATATATATATATATATATATATATATATATATATATATATATATATATATATATATATATATATATATATATATATATATATATATATATATATATATATATATATATATATATATATATATATATATATATATATATATATATATATATATATATATATATATATATATATATATATATATATATATATATATATATATATATATATATATATATATATATATATATATATATATATATATATATATATATATATATATATATATATATATATATATATATATATATATATATATATATATATATATATATATATATATATATATATATATATATATATATATATATATATATATATATATATATATATATATATATATATATATATATATATATATATATATATATATATATATATATATATATATATATATATATATATATATATATATATATATATATATATATATATATATATATATATATATATATATATATATATATATATATATATATATATATATATATATATATATATATATATATATATATATATATATATATATATATATATATATATATATATATATATATATATATATATATATATATATATATATATATATATATATATATATATATATATATATATATATATATATATATATATATATATATATATATATATATATATATATATNGAAAAGAAAGAAAAAAAAAGAATATATATATGGTCTACTTACACTTTATGAGCGTGGCAGGAAATTTTGTATATCCTTTCGTAATCCCGCTTCTGAACTGTTAGGCGAACCAACAAATCAGACACAAAATCCAACTTTTACAATAAATTTATTTACACTTGTTATATACACATATACTCTCGTAGTCACAATATTGAAATATGAATTGTAATGACAAGTTGTCTTGACAATATCTTAGAACGTAATGAACACGAGTGCCGTGTCGTTTGTGCTTATATTGGAAATCCACCGGAAAAGACGCAGCACACTACCGCCACTTAATACAAACGATAATGGAAACAATATCAAATGACGTACTCGTAATTACAGTGACACCTATTACTACACTATAAGTAACTTATGCTAACACTATTTATTAATATTTTCATTTCTTCGCTCTGGCACCAAGTTAAAACCTGGCGTTGAGTTCCACCACTCAACACGCAATGCCTTGAAAAATCCGGCGGAAAGTGGGAAACGGAGTGTCTTAACACTAGATTCCCGCCTACCATGCCATGTGCGTGAAGCTGATTATAAAATTAATTAATTATACATTGCCATATCAGCTTTATTTTGGCAAATGACATGTCGCATACAACCTATTAACTAGATTGATTTCATACGTAACTTACTTCCCCTAATTAATGCCAATTCCGACTTGCTTAACCAACGGCCTGCGGTTTTATACCACATTTAATGTCAATATTTTATTGTAAATATATATTAATATATGCACGAAAACTTTCAGGAGCCTTTACTAGCTCATATAGTTTCGTACTGTTGTGGTCTGGCCTGGGGCTATTAGCAAGCTAACTGAGGGTTAAGCCTAACATAGTATTAAGTGTGTCAACGTACCGTTGTGATGTAATATGTTGAGAATTTTAGTAATATCTGTATAACCGAGAAAATTTGTTACATTCTAGAATTGTTTTAAGGCAAATATGTATTATTTAGGTAAATACATTTGTAAAATTTCATGTTAAAATATTCATGTAATAAAGTTTAAAATTAAGTAAAAATAATAAGAAATTAAGTTATATGTCTCGCTAGAATAACTCGTGTTACAAAATATTCAGAATGTATCTGAGTCCTCGGGCGAGGACGGTCGTCTTCATCACATTCAGACGAACTCTACGAACTTCTCTTTATTAGAGCCACTGCTGGATATCAGGTCTCATTGGTATCGGCAAGAGAT
This sequence comes from Heliconius hermathena, assembly GCA_013403705.1. NCBI lineage: Eukaryota > Metazoa > Arthropoda > Insecta > Lepidoptera > Nymphalidae > Heliconius > Heliconius hermathena. Next base: position 1,183,478 of record JAAIXJ010001126.1, on the reverse strand, counting down.
GCTGGCGATATCTGCTCCATCATCTTGGCTCCTTACGTGTCTGCTGCCATTTTCACAATCTTTTCTTGATAGTAAAGATTCGCACAATTTGATAGTTGGGGACGACATATTTTGTCTAGGCAAACAAGTGAAACATTCAAGTACTATACAAATATATTTGTATGTTATATGGCTCCCGGGACTATTATACAAGCAATATGAGGGGGCCAAATTACCAACATCACAGAATCTTAACTTAAAAAGCCTTATTGCATATTATTGAATATTATGCATATTTACCTTAAAAATCATGTAAGATAACGTTAATTAAACATAATATCGAACTCTTCGCAGCTCTGATTTCATAATTAAAAAATATTGAAAAAAAATATTTGTAAAAACAAAAACCCCGACTGCATAAAACTTTAAAGAAAATAAACAAGTCCAATAGTTTATTAGAATCAATAGTCGGGACCTCTTAAAATTATGGGGGGTTCCTGGTAAAGATTTTATNGCCCAATAGTTTATTAGGATTAAAAGTCGGGACCTCTTTAAATTATGCGGGGTTCATGGTAAAGATTTTATTGATTGAAGAATTACTTATAGGTCCCGACTGTTAATCCTAATAAACTATTGGACTTGTTTATTTTCTTTTTGTTTTATGCAGTCGGGGTTTTTGTTTTTACAAATATTTTTTTATTTTTCACTTTTTTTTTAGAATTCATTATGGTAGTCATAATCATGATATATCTTTTTGAAATCCTCGTAGTAAGCTCTTAAATTTGAGACCCATATTGTGATATTCGAAACGATTTTTTTTTTCACTAAGTCCAATGGCGTCCCACAGCCGCCATGATTGTTTTTATTTAACGTCACTTATCTAAGACCACTTGGGCTGTTAATATGAATCTAACGATACCTCGATTATGTAAATCCGTTCAGCGGTTCTGGAGATATGAGGTAATAAAGATTAATACATACATACAAGATACGCGCGAAAAACATAAGTGCAGTTTTAAACTGCTTCGTAAAACAGATATGCGCTGCCTTCTCTCTGATTTTTTTGTATAATTTTAATATTGTATTTAATATTAATGATTTTTTAAAAAAAATCACTAAATAACGTGATTCTTAATAACAAATTCCAAGGGGGGGCACAATACCCACGGATGCCCCAATACCACCTTCTCCTATACCAAACACAAAAATAATAAAGGACATCCGGGGTAGAACACTAGTATACATCACTACAATCAAAACTCAACGTTAATAAAGATAAAGTAATGAACGCGCCGATATTGTAATCTTAAAGAGAGAAGCGATTTAAGTAAACTAATTAAAAATCATCTTATATCATTGAACAAGAAATCTTTTAGGCAACAGATGATTATATCAAATTAATAAATGCCTAATAAAAATCATCATATTACGAACTGATTAAGATTAAAATTTTCATTATGAGAGTGTCTTAATTTAGGAAGTAGGTAGCCATTTATAGGGTGTATGCAACGACTGGCTGAACTTTTTTGAAGATTTAAGAGATATCATGGAACCGGTAATAAACGTGTGGCTTGCTCATAAACTTGTGAACTTAATTCATGATATTCAATGTAATGTACGTAATTAACTATCTGGCTGTAAACGGGATGGTTGTTGACTCCTTATATATGGAGCGGAGTGTCGTAACTCTAGGAACCTTCTTACTGTCTGCACTGTTATGCGTGTTAAAGTGTTAAGCTGTAAAAAATATCTAATCTAAATTTAATTCTATATATTAATTAAATTTTAGTTCTGATAATGAAATTTTGTTTACAAAAATGTATACACATTATACTACAGTTCGATATTTCGTACGGAGATTGTGCGTACTTTACCTAGAGTAAAACACTCCGTTCCCATTAAGACAACTCCGTTTTCCACTTTTCGCCTTCTTCTCGTTGCTGAATGGGAATCGAACCTGTCGCGTTTACTTTCACATCCTTGTGTCCCTACGCCACGACTGGCCTACCCTACCTAAGTTATTACTAATACTTATTTCAATAAACATGCTTAATAAATATTATTACATACAAATTATTGGTAAATAAATTGGCTTGGCTGTTACGTGACAACTGCTATTAGTGAATATAAAAACAAACTTTTAACTCAATTCTCAATTTCATATGAATAAAGTCACTTGAAGCTAGCTCAATAATAACAAGATAAATAAAATAAGAAGAAGTTATTTCACTTAAGTTATTTCAAAGTTAGTATTGTAGCAGATGCTTAGCGGATATCGTATATTTCCGTACATTTGAAGAAAATAAACGAAACAAAAGTTCCTAACAAAGTCACACAGGGTGGTTGTTATCAAAATAATTCTTTTATTTAGACTCGAAGCGGAACATGAAACTAGCGTCCGCATACAGAAAATATTTGTAGTCTCCTCTCAAAACTTTACTCTTACAATTTTCTAGTTCCATACAGTTATATTACAGTACAGTACATACAGTATAAATTGAGTCTATTTAGTGCTTTGATAGGGATATTATTTTTTTATTTATTGTTAAAAAATCAGCTTCACGCTGTATCCCGCACACAGCAGGTTAGGCAGAGGGAACCTAGTGTTAAGACACTCAGTTCCCCACTTTCCGCCGAATTCTGGAGGCATTGCGTGCTAATTGGCGGAACTCAACGCCGCCCTTTGGCTGGACACCAGAGCGGAGAAATGAAAATATAAATGTAAATAAATATTTCACTTCGTCGAGTGGGGATCGAACCTACAACCAGTCGATTTTACAGTTACATTTTGTGTCTCTGTATTTATTATTATTATGTTAATATTGAAAAAAAATGTTTATGGTTTTTTTCAGTTTCACTCTGTATCCCGCACATAGCAGGGTAGGCAGAGGGAACCTGGGAACCTAGTGTCAAGGTACTCTGTTCAATTAAGATACTTCCGTTCCTCAATTTCAGCTGAATGCCTATTTCCATTATGTGTTGAATAGCGGAACTCAACGCCGCTTGACCTCATTACCAGAGTAACCGAATATCAAATATTTCATTTCCTCGAGTGGGTATCGAACCCACAAGTTGTCGCATTTACCGATCTTGCATCACAGATGTTGGTTGCGCGTTTAAATATTATTTCTTTTTTTTACTAAATACATATACAGAGTGGAAGTATCAGCACCACTTTAAATGAAACCACAGTTTTAACTACTCTATAAAAGCCTAATACATTTTTTTATCCCAAAAATTAAAAAGTGTTTTTTTCAAACCTAATAAATAATAAAATTATTGTTGTAATATAAAACGCCATTTGCTAAGAACGACGCACGCACACATAAACCTATCAACGGGAAACCGCCACATACGCCACATTCCGAAAGCGAGTCGTAGGTATTGGCGGCAAAGTTCAAAGTTCTAAAGGCTTTAGTAGTATTTTTGTAGTAGTATGTGTTTACGTTATTGGTATCTATGCGTAAATGCGTCACACGAAATATAGGTATGGATAAACAAAAGTCGTGAAATTAAAAAAAAATCCTACGTCTAAACTGTTGAGGCATCTTGGTTAATTTCTTTAGTTGGGTTTACAATATCTTATCTTATATGCTGTTCCCGTAAAAGGAGCGCTGGCACTTCCACTCTATACAGAGTGGAAGTGAATTACGTTAAGGTTTTCTATTTATCAAAATACCATAGATATGAGAAAAAATTAGGTGTATGAAATGAATCTACTATGCAATATTGATATTAAATATAGAAAAAAATAAGTATAGATAGAATTCGGTAAGAATTTCGAAAAAAAAATCATATATATATCTGTATGTATTGATTAGGTATATATTGATATTATTTATGTATTTAGTTAAGCATAGCATAGTATGTCACATTGTTTACCAAGATTAATTGATTACTGAAGTAATTATAATATCAATATTCAACTGTTGAATGTTGTTTAGAAAATAAAATAAATAAATCAGCTTCACGCTGTATCCCGCACACAGCAGGGTAGGCAGAGGGAATCTAGTGTTAAGACATTCCGTTCCCCAATTTCTGCCGAATTCTGGAGGCATTGCGTCAGTGGCAGAACTCAACGCCGCGCTTTGCCTCGACACCAGAGCGAAGAGATGGAAATATAAATTTAAGTAAATATTTCATCTCCTCGTGTGGGGATCGAACCCACAACCAGTCGGTTTTACAGTCACACCTCGTGCCGCTGCATCACGACTGACCTCAAAACTGACTGTAACTGACTACTTAGAAGATATACATTTTATACTCGAAATATTTATAATTTAATTGATAAGACAAGCTATTCTAACTTGTTTAAATGCAAAAGACTACTGCATAACTGTAAAGGAGCGGAGGGGCGTTTTGAGATGGTACAACGAGAATTTTTCTTAGAAACTGAGTCCCGTAAGAAACACTTCATACTTTTAAGTATTCGAGATTTTACAAAGGAATGAAAGCATCCTTCAAGTACTACGCAACGTTGCCAACTTCCAAGTTTTTTCTTATTTTTTGGATGAAAATAAGTAGGTAATTTAAATTCCATTATACAATATGGTAATGAAAATATTCCTAATATTACCTATTACTGACTAAATATAATATTTAATATTATAATGACCTAATAGTATTTAAAAAAAAACAGCCATAACATATTTTTTTTAAATCTCAGACAAAAAAAAAATTACTAGAAACACTGGTACTTTTGAAAGGCTTTCGAAACTCCTACTCTTCTAAAAGCTTTGCACTCTTTGTCTTTTGTTGTTCCTTAAAGCTATTGTACCCTTATCGGTACCGATTCGTAGTTATTATGTGGGCTGAAGGAGCTGAGATCCACTTCGCCTCGAAACTGATAAAGATCCTTGACTAAAGTTATGCGTCGGCTTAAGCCTCTCGCGGCTTTGTCTTTTTAATGTTTCAAACTGATTAAATTACGATTGTATTGGGTGTTGATAAGTACTGGAAAACTTGAATATAAATTTTTCCTTTTATATATTTTTTTAGATTTATTAAGCTTGTTGTTATCAGAGAGGTATATACATACATACAAGAATTTTGTTAAAGATCCTTTCATAAACCTTTAAAATTCTAATGTGTTCTTACAATTTTCTTTTTCAGAAATGAGCAAAAAATGTTTTGTACATTGTTTCTTTACAAAACATATTGCTACATAGATGCACATTTACATATACAGATGGAGCCTATAAAACTTTCAATTTTCATGTTTTGGACCAAGTATATCCTTGTTTCTTTAATATATCATTCATCATTTTTCATCATATTTTTTTATCTATGATAAATTAAATATACGAATCCAGTTTTATGTAATGTCAGCACTTTCCTTTTGTATGTATGTCTCTGCAGTTCTACAGACACTATGACTAAACCGCGATGGATATTGTATCGAATTTTGTCCCGTAATAGGCAAAAAGTAAGAATAACTTTAAAAAATATATCATTATAGGTTTTCTCTGTATACTCTGCAAAAATAAAAGAGAAAAAAAATGCTTTATTATAAATTAACTTATTTGCTAGGATGCACTTTCATAAACTTGATATTCGTATATCACATTTCTATTCATAATATTTCTAAAATATATTTATTTTTGAAACTAAAAAACTAAATATGACCAAATTTTACAGAAGCAATCAAGTATTAATACATACGGTACTTTGCACGTATGTATGTACATGTATTTCAATAACAAAACTGACCTTTGATACTTTATAATCTGTAGAACTATTCAGTTCTACAGATTGAGTTGATATATCTCGAAAATATTTATATGGGTGATAAGGCAAATATTACATAAATTGATTAATCATTGTTAAATGAGATGATTGAAATATGTTATATTTATACTTGACTAGCGACCTAGAAAAACCCAATTTTCTTTACTAACCTGGATTATTTACGTATTGTAATAATATTATCACTTTAAAGAAAATATCTATACATTTTTTTTATTTTTTAAACATATTTAAAGTGTTATTCCACACTTAGGAAAGAAAAATACTTAGAAAACGTATAAAAATTTGAACGTAGCGGGACTCGAACCCGCGCCTCCTGGAAACCGACCAGGTGCTCTGACCGCTAAGCCATACGTTCTCATCGAGCTACGTCGAAATTTTTATACGCTTGTTACAACTTATTTATGTTGTTAGCATCTCTGTAGGGAGATTTTTACAAATTTCCGCTACCCAAAGATGATTACTTAGAATTATCGTTTGGCAAGAGAGAATATTATTTTTTAAATATTCTTTAAACATTTTTTTTTTTTTTTTTCTTTTTTTTGTCGATGAGAACGTATGGCTTAGCGGTCAAAGCGCCTGGTCGGTTTCCAGGAGGCGCTGGTTCGAGTCCCGCTACGTTCATATTTTTATACGTTTTCTAAATAAGTATATATCTATACATTAAAAGACTAAACTTTTGAAACCACTCGTGGCGCAGGAGCACAATGCTTCTGTATAATCGACTGGTTATGGGTTCGATTCACACTCAAGGAAACAAAATATTTATTTAAATTTAGATTTTAATTTCTTCGCCCTGGTCTCGAGGCAAAGCGAGGCTTTGAAATCCTTCACTCAACATGCAATGCCTGCAGAATTCTGCAGAAAGTGGGAAATGGAGTGTCTTAACACTTTGTTTCCTCTGCCTACCTTGCTGTGTGTGGGATACAGCGTGAAGCTGATTTGAGATTTGTTTTTTTTTAAACTTAAATTTCAGCCAATTAAATAAAACAATTATTTTGAAGCAGAGCTTAGTGCTAAGACATTCAGTTTCCCATTTTTCGCCAAATATTGGTGGCATTGCATGTTGAATGGCAGAACTGCCTTTTACCTCGACGCCAAAGCGAAGAAATGAAAATAAAAATTTAAATAAATATTTATATCTATATATCTTCGAGTGGAGATCCAACCCACTATCAGTCACAGACTGCACCACTGGCTTCATTAAAATATTCACATTAATAGTCACAGATTGGCTTCATTAAAACATTTCTTCAAAAAAGCATTTAATACTTTTACACATGTAAGACGAAATGATCTCGTCACAGTTATTAGACTAGAACCACGAACAAGTTTACCATTGCAATTTTAAATAGCGCTCAATCTCTCTGCTTAATGAAGATGACTAATCACTTATACCCGATCTAAATCGAGCAATGTAACTTTGAATGTTTGATCCTGTTGATATCACTACATTAAGTTAATAAACTATCAGAGAAACCACCCACAGGTCCTGCATGAATCATGAAAAAATATAAGTATATAGTTCAAATAATTAGAAATAAGTGAGGAACGGAAGTGTCTTAATGGGAACGAAGTGTTGGAACAGTAAACGCAGTAACATAATTAACTGTATAGAAATAACTCTCACTAAGGCAGCTGTAAAATTGCACTATAGGTAATCATGTCATAGCGTTTTTTCTTTCTCTTTATGTTTTCGACTGCGAGTTGTAATCTTTTAAATCGTATTTCATTCATTACCATGTACGCCTTTTACCTTGATAAAAGCTGGTCGCTCCCTCGAAAACTTTTGTTTTATTATTAACACTAGGTTCCCAGGTTCCCTCTGCTTACCCTACTTTGTGCAGGATACAGCGTGGAGGTGAAATAAGAATATATGTTCTTATTTCGACTACGTTGTCTGTGAGCGATTGATTAAATCCCCTGCGCGAAAAAAATAAATTAAAAAAAAAATTTTGCTTCACGCTGTATCCCGCACACAGCAGGGTAGGCAGAGGGAACCTAGTGTTAAGACACTCCGTTCCCCACTTTCTGCCGAATTCTGGAGGCATTGCGTGTTGAGTGGCAAAACTCAACGCCGCGCTTAACCTCGACACCAGAGCGAAGAAATGGAAATATAAATTTAAGTAAATATTTCATCTCCTCGAGCGTGGATCGAACCCACAACCGGTCGGTTTTGTCCTACCAGAGCACCGAAATGTTTCATTCGATTCAGAAAAAATAATTTAATAATTTAGAACTAATTTATTTCGCAGGCACGAGGTGTGACTGCGAAATAAATTAGTTCTAAATTATTAAATTATTTTTTCTGAATCGAATGAAACATTTCTGTGCTCTGGTAGGACAAAACGTAGCGTTTAGTTCCGCCACTCAACATATTGCCTTTTATATTCGGGCGGAAATTGAAGAACAGAGTGTCTTGACACTAGTTCTTCTGTCTACGATGCTATGTGAGATACACTGTGAAGCAAAAAAAAGGCATCACAGAATATTTGTTTAAAAAAAATGTTATTTATTAGTAAATACCACTAGTTTTACCTAACGTACTCATATGCATGTTAATGTTTTACATTGTCGCCTTTAGACGTCTACTCATTAAATTATGTATGTCACATTTTAATTTAAACTTCTTCGAGATTATTATGAATGTTTTAATTATTATAATATGTTAATACTAATCACATACTACATTTATAATGGAATCTTTTTGATGAATTTTAATGTTTCTGAGAATGTATTATAAAAGGAAATAAACATTGAAATAAAAAAATATCAGAATCAGAAAAATAGTATTAACCGTTGAGGTATATAAGTGTACGAGCTACGATGCCGGTTCTATGCCCACGTGGGGCTATGCTTAACATTTCAAATAATTTTCTTGACTCTGTATGGTAAGCTGAATACATATTTCACCAACAAAATCTCAAATAAGAGTAAAATAGATAAAAAAGTCAGGTATTTACTTAAATTTATATTTCCATTTCTTCGTCCTGGTGTCGAAACAAAGCCCGGCGTTGAGTTCTGCCACTCAACACGCAATACCTCCAGAATCCGGCAGAAAGTGGGAAACGGAGTGTCTTAATACTAGGTTCCCTCTGCCTACTCTGCGGGGTGCGGGATACAGCGTGAAGCTGAAGTCAGATATTATCAATAGTTTTCCTTAGAACCAATCCTAAAAGTTCGAAATTTTGTACCTAACACATAAGAGGGCGAGGTACAGTCAGCTTATTCTACAAAAATTCTGAGTTGTACGTGAGGTAACTAAGGAATTTTTGGCGGAGTTGAGTTGCCTGATATAATAATTGTATCAACTGACGGACGAAGGTCATCTTTTTTTTTATGGAAAAGACATGGCAAACGAGCGTTCGGGTCACCTGATGGTAAGTGATCACCGCCGCCCACGACGCCGTGTAACACCAGAGGAGCTACAGATGCGTCGCCTGCCTGTAAAGTGTGTTAGGCGCCGGAGCCCGACATTACCTGATGCGAAACGCAGTGGCATAAAGCCACTACTTAACGCCGATTTTTAATGCCGGGGGTGGTAATGGACTCTACTACATGTACTGTAGTCGCCTCTTACGACACCACCAGTACCAGGATGATCCTATTCTAGGCCGGGATCACACGGCAAAAAATGATATCCATGCCATCTACGATAATGTAGGTACTTACAAACACCAAAATATACACAGTTAATCCGGTAAATTTTGGTTTATTTATAGATCATCTTTGCTTATTATATGAAATATATATAAAGATAAAGTTATTATTTGACGAAGTTGAAAATTGGATGAAATGTAAAGAAAACAAGACAATAATACAAACAAAAATCTCAAATAAATAAATCATAAAAATTCCATTATTAAAAAAGAAAATATAAATTAAAAATTTAAATAAAAAGATAAAGACGATGTAATAAAACCTGAAGAATCCAGGTCATTGATTCAGATTTAAATAAAATCGTAAGGTGCGTCGAAATACTATTGTCTACAATTAACTGCTAGTGGTGCTTTGGGTGAATTACAAAAGAAATAAATGACTTGACACATTCACATTTGCTTGACTAAAAGCCAATCGTGGTGCAGGGGTACAAGCGTGCGACTGTAAGGTTTTGGTTCCTTTTCCATCAAAAGATTTCCCCTCCAGAGCTCAGAAGAAAGTGGGGAACAGAGATTCTTAACACTAGGTTGCCAGGTTTCCTCTGCCTACCCTACTAGGTTCGCGATGCAGCGTAAAAAAAGGTAAAGCACACTTTTAAAAATTCACATAACATTTTTTAATCATACATCGTAAGAGCTTTTAACATCAAGAGTAACATATGACTATGAAGAGTTATTACAAGCGTTCAGTCAAGTACAAGAGGTCAGTCGTGGCGCAAAGGCACCTAGTGTGACTGTAACCGCGTTAGGTAGTGGGTTCGATTCACACTCGACGAAATTAAATATTTAATATTCCACATTTCTTCGCTCTGGTATCGAGTCAAAGCGCAGCGTTGACTTCCACCACTCAACACGCCATGCCTCCGGAATATGGGGAACGGAGTGTTCAACACTGGGTTACCCTGCATACCCTGCTGTGTATGCAATAAAAAATATAAATAATACTTTCAATTTTAATTTTACTTAGCAAAGGTTGCCCATCGTAACAATTACGTTCCCTGAAAAACTGTTTGTGAATAGCCATCTCGAGAGCGAGGAGTGTTTACCCCAAGCTACCTCTATTTCTGCCGAACACTGGAATCGGGTCAACTGTGCTCAGTTATATATCTCGATATATACGTGAGAACTAAATGTCCATTTTTGTTCTTCTTACAAATATCTTTTTAAATTCAAATAATTAATCTGAAAGCCGATTTCTGTTTGGGTAAAACTTAAGATGTATATCTGATGTTGTTATTGGAATCATCTAAATGGATGGATGGATATTCATTAAGTTCAAATATGCTTAATATTTTTTTAGCATCACGAATCGATTTCTGTTTGGATAAGACTAAAATATATGTACATATATCTGATGTCGCGATTTCAACGTCTAAACTATATAAGCACGAAACTACTATGCTATTATGTCCTTGTCGATTCTTTTTAATTTTACATTTGGGATAATATGGAAGATGAACTATAAATATATTAACTGAGGCCGTCGAAGTGCAGGGGCACAAATGAATTATTATTTATTAATATTTTCTTTTCTTTGCTCTGGTATCAAGGCAAAAGCCTGTCTTAATACTAGATTTCCTCTGCTAACTATATGTGGTATACAGCACAAAACTGTAGGAAAAAAGCATATTTCATGCAAAATTTTGATTAATGCTTTATATATAAACTAGCTGACTATCATTCAGACCAAATAAACTAGAAAACGAATGATTGTTATTCGATATTTTTTTTTAAATTAGGACGTTTCGAATTGACCATTTACCTTTTAAGTTTTATAGAAATTGAATCTCTGACACTATAAAAAAGATCACATCACATTTGAAGGCTAATTACAATGTTAATTAGAAGTCAGTGGATGAGCTTTATTAGTTTAGCAAAGCTTACGCTGTGGGAAAAGGGTAGGAAGGCTCCTGAAGACTCGACCTAATTACAAGAAGATAAAAGGTATGCTATACATTATAACCGCTATACTACGGTCGCTGTACTCTTTATTAGTATTCTCGAGGTTTTCTTACAATACGAGTATACATGTATGTATGTATGACAAACGAGTTTTATGCGTAACTTAGGAATGACATCTTTTTAAACGATGAAAAAAGCCTTTACGAGGCTTGTTATTTTTTTCTTTATGAAACTCCACCAATTTACATAGGGAAGTTATTTTTTTAATCACATAAGTCGTCCATATCTAAATGGATGCTCATTGGGATGTTCTTATCTCAATGAGAATTGTATATTGAGTAGCGTAACCTAACACCGAATTCTGCTTAAGCAATTTCGGGGAAATATTTACATATAAATATGTCTGTTATTAAAATTTTATCATTGTTAGTTGTTTATTAATTCCTTATATAAATAATATAATATAATACAACAAGAAAATTACAACATTTAACCGTTTAAATGTAATTTGTCTTATAGTATCTATGTTAAGGTCTATTCTGATTTAATATTAAAAAAAAACACAAATTTAAGTTAGCTTTAACGATATCCATTCCATATGGATCATAGCTTAAACATAAGATAGATATCTTGATATAATCTTCTGTTCTATCATCTTATACAAAAGCCTTTTATTTTTCATAGGTATTCTATTATGCTTTTACCCATTATAGATCAGATTTAGGTCGACGTGACAAAGTCACATCCTTGAGGGGAGCTGTTCTACTGGCACTATAATCTTCAATTTTTATGTTTTACTTTAGTAGTAGTTGAAGAATTCATGCGAAAGACCGAAATGGATACTTAACATATATTTTGCGGATCTGTATTTTTGATATCCATTATTATTGAGAATTGAATATGTAAGAGAGTCAGCTTAACTATCTTTATTTCTAAACTAATATTATAAGGTGGAAAATATTATTTCGTTAAACATGCTAGCCTCAGGAAGTTCTGGTTCGAAATTAAAAAATCTTTGTGTGTTAGATAGTCCATGTAACGAGAAAATCTATATGACTACTAACAGTGGAGCAACAATAAAAAAAATGCAAAACAACAGGAGAGCTTTTAAGCTATTGAAAAATCATGTATTACGAAATTGTTCTCCTTTAAAAGTTCTCAAAACATGTCCGCTCCAGCATACATTTAATTTCTAAGCATAGCCCAACAGTAACCATTTTTAAAGTATAGTAGCTGTAGATAAAATCTAGTAAAAGATAAAACTTATTATTGAACTAAATTTATAGTATAAATAAATAACTTCCAAGAATCCAACCTTAAATCCGTTTAATTGACTGTTAACAAAACCTGAAAAGTTCCTTGATATATTTTATACAATTTTCTGTTTGTATATATCAAATTTTACGAATTCCAAATAATCCCTAACAAAAACAATATTTTCTTAGAATAATATAATAAAATAATCTGACAGGTTCTATATATTTGCATTAGAATATCGACATATTTAATAATAACCGTTATTGTGAGGCCAGTCGTGGCGAAGGGGCACCAGCGTGTGACTTAGACGCAACTCGTTGTGGGTTCGATACCCATTCGAGGAATAAAAGAGGTGTCGGGGTAAAGTGTGGTGTTAAATACCGCCACTCAACACGCAATGCTCCCTGAAAATGGGAAACGGAGTGTCTTACCACCAGGTTCCCTCTGTCAACCCTGCCGTGTGCGGAATACAGCGTTAAGTCGATTTATTGTCAGAATTTACTTAGATATATAATATTAATGTACACAAATGTTCTAGTATAATATCGACAGTCTTACAAATGTTATACGTTGGGAACCTCGACGTACAGTGTCTACTCGTATCGTGGCACCCCGCGTGGTTAATACGGACGCGAACGACTCATAAAGTAACCTCAACTGTCTCTCGTATCAACTAACAACAAGCAAATTTGAATGTCGATATTGCGGAATGCAAAATATATTATATATAGATATTTTCGTTCGCGTCGCCCTCTTTATCTCGCATCTAGTATAATAAAATGTGATACCTAATTCGAAGTATTCAATATACAATGGTTATTTATAGTTAAAGTTAGTTTGTTAAACTGTTCACAAAGAATTCTATGTTTGGTAATTTAAATTGTTGTATTTATTAGACTAATTTTTAAGAAACAAGCTTTTGCCCACGGTTTCGGAGGGATATTTTGAATAAATTCCTAAAAAAATATATTAATAACAATTTTTTTTTCGTATTTGTTTTTTTTACATAAATTTTGTCCTAATAATAACGAATACAATAAAAAAGATTTATCCAATTTGGTTCTGTCGTTTGGAAGTTATTAATAATATTTCAACGATTCATTTCCACATCTATACCTACTCTGCCTTTATAAATAAGAGTCTAGAAGTTCTAACGTAGTCCCAAATATTACTCATTATTTCTACATATTTCTCTAATGAGTGCCACAATAATACAATTTTTAATTGATAGAATATTATATTTATGTAATCGATTTTATTTTTTTTCATCAACATCAACCATGACTATGACTTGTCTACTCTAAAGGCAATATCTCTTAACACTTAAAATAAATAAAATAAATCAGCTTCACACTATATCCCGTACACAGCAGGGTAAGCAGAAGGAACCTAATGTTAAGACACTCCGTTCCCCACTTTTTGCCGAATTCCGGAGGCATTGTGTATTAAGTGGCAAAACTCAACGCCGCGCTGATCCTCGACACCAGAGCGAAGAAATGAAAATATAAATTTTAAGTAAATATTTCATCAGGAGATCGAACCCACAACCAGTCGGTTTTACAGTCACACTTTGTGCAGCTCCGCCACGACCGGCCTCTTAACATTTAGGTACTACTATTTCACATTTACATACATACAAATAAACATACAAGTATTTTCTGTCGTGTGCCTTGATAAGTCGTTGTATCTCAAAAATGTTAGTCACCAAATCGTGAGTCCACGGGGGGTCCACCTGCATTGTGTTATCTGTGCTACAGTTATTCTTGCGTCAATCTCAATGGCTTGTTTAGACACACACATTTGAAAACTTAAATATTAGTCTAGCGTTGTGCTTAATTTAGATTCTTCGAGCCAAAATTGTTTTAAATTATGACAATTTTTTTTCCACCTTCACGTTGTATTCTACGTGTAGCAGGGTAGTCAGAGAGCCTAGTGTTAAGATACTCCGTTCCCATTCTATTCTTATAATAAATAATACCCTTCCCCCAGTGGAAATCGAACCCACAACATTTTTTTTCAGCTTTATCCATCATATTGAGAAGTTAGCGGAAAGACACTCCGTTCTTTCGGCCTGAATTCAAGACACCATGTGTTGGTGGCGCATAGAAATAAAATATAATTTCCCCTAAGTGGAACTCAAACCCACAACCATCGCACAAAATCATCAAGCATATTACCCATATATGTATACAGTATTGAAAAAATATACGTCTAAAGTCAAAGAACTATAAAAGGAAGGGCTAAGAAACAAGAATTTAAAAGTGTATTGGTTTACTAACGTAACATCCAATAAACAAGTTCCAAGCGCCATATTTGCTCATAATTATAATAATTTTGCGTAAAAGCGATAATAGGGTACCTCCTCCAAATACTTTAATTACGATAGTATAATTATCACTCAGAGAGATTAATTAGCGCTTATATGACATAAAACCGGTATGAACTCATTTGTACAGATTTAATGTCTTATTTGAATAACGTTTAGAATTTGGGTTATTTTTAAATGTCTTTTTTTATTTAGACATCGTTGATAGGTTGGTACTTAGGTAGATATTTTAGTGGTACTCAATGGCATACAACAATTTCTTTAACTACATACTAACTATAACACTATGATTTTTTTTTATTTTGGTTGTATCCCGCATATATCAGGGTAGGCAGAGGGAACCTGGAAAGCTATTGTCAAGACATTTCATTCTCATTAAAACACTTTTATTCTCCACTCTCCGTGGGGAAATGAAAATAAAATACATTTCATTTCCTCGGGTGGAAATGGAACTCACGACCGTTTTGTGTTTACAATCGCACTCTTATGCGCCACGACGGCTTCGAAAAGCCATTTAAATTGTTAATTACACCAAATAAAGGCTGCAAAGTGTATTTTTTCTGTTGACAAAAATGAACCCACACCCCTTTATCTACCAATATGGTGTTCAGTCAATGTTCATACAAACATGATTTCAATTCATCGTAATAGTTGTGTGAAATATGAACATAATACTAAAATACTGGATATGAAGTAATTTATTGACCTCGTTATTACACAAGTGAAGAAAATCGTGTTCGAGTTAACACGTCAAAGTTAGAATTGATTTTTCACTAGATTATAATAGTCCCGTAGTAGAGGACTTGAATTTCAAACAAGGATAAGGGCCTTGGGCTAGAAGTTTAGTGCAGTCATTTAATAATATGAGTTCAAGCGGTTGTGAAGTTTTCTCTTTCAATTTGACCTTTATATTGTTGGAAGTTTTTGATTTGATTTGTTCAAGATTGTTTTTATTATGATAAGTTAGTTATGAATGATTAAAATATTTTTATTTTTATTATAATATGATGAAATTGAGGCCGGTCGTGGCGCAGCGGCACGAGGTGTGACTGTAAAACCGACTGGTTGTGGGTTCGATCCCCACTCGAGGAGATGAAATATTTACTTAAATTTATATTTCCATTTCTTCGCTCTGGTGTCGAGGTTAAGCGCGGCGTTGAGTTCTGCCACTCAACACGCAATGCCTCCAGAACTCGGCAGAAAGTGGGGAACGGAGTGTCTTAACACTAGGTTCCCTCTGCCTACCCTGCTGTGTGCGGGATACAGCGTGATTTATTTATTTATTTTATAATATGATGAAGCGTATACGCAAAAAAATAATAACTTTAATTTAACATAGCTTTACGCTACTAGCGGGCTAAGCTACGCTATCGTATATATGGCGGGGTAGTAGGCAGAGAGAGCGAGAGAGAACGGAGCGTCAAACGCTAAGACCTCTACATACCTCTTTCGCCTCGTCCACTATCGTCAACCTCTTAATCATCTCAATATATGACCTCCGGGGGTTCTGATTCTTTTTATGTGATCTTCCTCCAGTATCTTCGATATATCCGGTATTTTCGAAGGTCAACCGAGGTCTCCCCTTACATCTCTTACCGCTCACTTTTCCATCACACATCTTTTTTGCCGTTCTTTCATCACTCATTTGTTGAATATGTCCAAACACGCTGAGCACGTTCAGTCTAAAAATAATACGTAAACATATTACTTGTTTTCCTTTTCCTTTCACATGCTATAATCCCTTCAAAAATAAATGTGAAATGAGAGCCAAGTTAAATGTTAAGTAATGCGTCGTTCGCGTTAATTCTTTAGCTACCAAAGAATGGAATATTTATATACCAAAGAATGGAATATTTATATGGGTGCCGAGTTCTGTATTCACTCAGAATGAAATTCTGTTAAAAATGTATACACTCTTTTTTTCAACTTTTTAACAAATATGTTAAATGTCATTCGTGTAGACTAATGGGCTTATGAATGTAGATTGAAATGGTTCATGTAAAATACACATTGAGCGTTTCCAGCTTTTTAACTTGGCTAGATACGCTGGCGCGTGTCTTGATCCGATTAAACTATTATATTATGTATACGTGTATTAGCCGCGCGTTTGAAGTCGTACGCATTGTGGTCGATTACAGAAGCTTATCAGATTTGTCTGGCAACGCTTATATTTATTTACTTATCTAAATTATAAGAAAAATTAAATAAATTACCTTTTACTTAAGAGTACATCTGAATGATAATTAAAGTTAATATTACAAAATCTGCTTATGACTTGGACACAACTTTTTAAATATATTGTAAGTTAACTTGTACATACTTAAACTTAAAACCAATCGCCGATAAGATGTAGAAGATAATTGTAAATGTACTTTAAAATTTGCCTTAATATTTAGGACTAGCGGCCCACTCGCGTCTTCGCCCGCATACAACCGGTAATTCTTTTATTATGTTACATTTGCCAATAGATTGATTATATAACCTTTACATTCAATTCATTTAATAATTCTGAGAAAGTGCAAGCACTAAGTGGCTACTTGCGAAGACGCCATCAGCGGCAAGAGCGCCTAGGCTTGCGGCCGTAAACAGAGCGTTGAATTATAAAAAAAATACATTTTTCGAAAGGTCATTACAATAAACTATAATTAACTATTATAATAAACTATAATTTCAATATAAATTTAATTAATTAATTAAATTTATAATTTCAATCTAGATGAAATGCTCAAAGTGACTATTATATTTATGTTCATAAGGATGAATATTAAAATATAAAAAATACATTTACAAAAACCCAATAAATTTAAAGTAAAAAAGTTAAAATGGTTACTTTTGCTCAACCTTCAGGGATAAACATATACCACCACGGACTTTTTTAAACATTATTTAAAGCATTTACATTATTTAAACATTATTTTGATGTATCTCATAAGGTTGAGTCGGCGCACGCCATGTATGCGTTAAGCAAGCTTATTTTATTAATATTTTTAACAAACAAACTTTGCAAACCGTTGCTTAGCAACGGTCGGTTGTTATTAACATGGCAGAATAAATTGCATGTCAAATGAGAAAATATTTTTATATATTAGTATATATATGTAATGTATTGTTATATAGCCTATAGCACTTCTGAAGAATGCAGCTTTCATATAAAACAAAAACAAAGTAAATCGGTCCAGTAGCTCCAGAGGTCTTAGCGTTTAAATAAACAAACAGACTCTTCCGCTTTATTATATCAGTATAGACGATATGATTATAAACATGTATGGAATTAATGTCTATTGAATGTGATGCAGGATAGCTGACAGTTAATGTAATAAAATTATATATTATATAATACCATTGACCTTGAAAAGAGCAACTGTTGAGTTCTTGCCGGCTCTCCTCAGCAGAATTGCCCTCCGAACCGGTGGTAGCTTTTTTTTTTGTTTATATGTTCATTCGACGATTCAAAAGTGCTTATAAGAGAGGACTTGAATAAAGAATATTTTGAATTTAGAATTTTTTTTTATTATTTTTAAAGGATACGGTGTCACGAAGTGTCACAAACTTTATTTTAATACTGACAATATATTCAACAAATGTCCTTACATATATTCAACTATTTTTCAGCGCACGCGCTTAAAGCAATTCGATGATGTTCATTATTATTGTTATTTCGTTATTTAAAGCTAACTAAAAATATCATTCTCATGTCATAAGCACTCCTAGGAAAGGCAGCTTTAATACAAAATAAAAAAAAATGGAAATATATATAATAGGCAAGGAACCTAGTGTTAAGTTTTGGCGGAAAGTGGGGAACCGTTCCCCACTTTCAACTTAATTTTCGAGGCATTGTGTGTTGAGTGGCGGAACACAACGCTGTATTTTTTGCCTTGGTAGCTTGGTACCAGAATGATGAAAGTATAATTAAACAATAATCCATTCCTCCGAGTGGGAATCGAACTTACAACCGTCGCGACGGCCTTAAGTTATTTAATACATTTAATTATAAAAATGTTGCTAAAGCAAATGCCAAATATACGCGGACAATTTATTTACATTGTACTTTAACATACAGGCCTCAGCATCACACTAACTATAGCCTCAACCGAAACGTGATTTATTGATAATGAAAATTATAAAACATCTACTTGAAATTTGATATAATACAAGCAGTGCAGTGTGCATAAAATTTTCAATATATTTTATTGAAACGTATGTACAATGTTTGTGAAACAATAATTCATCATATGTTCCATTAGTTATCGTTGAGATTTACAAATCAGTGATTTATGACCTACAAAGTATGAAAAATATATAACTTCTATATAGATAGCTGTTATTTGACTAAATAAATGTTATTATCCTTTTTTTATAAACGTATAAAAAATTTAACGTAACGGGATTTGAACCAGCGCCTCTTGGAAACCGTCAAAAAAGTATTTTTCTCTTCTAAGTGTAAAATAATATTTTAAAAATATTTTTTTTTTATATCTTTTAATGTTAAAAAGAAAGGTGTTTTAAATATTTTCAACATTATGAGTTACTTGATTTTCTTATCTGAATTTAAATTTATAATGGCCATTGTCTTCAATGTTAGGTACAGCCAGGAGACATACTAAGTAAGTGACGTAGAATTTACCGGTGCCCGTATTGTGGCTTACCATATAAGGAGCCTTCACCAAAGGTTGACCTCTTAACTCCTCGTGAGTTTAACTTTTGCAACACTTCAAGATGTAACTGTGCAATTTGCCGATAATGGCATACGTAATTAGTTGAGGCTAGAAACCAACATCTATCTATATTTAATGTTCCAGTAGTGGTTCAAATATGGGGATGATAAAACGAGCGACGTCACATTCTAATCAATATATATAATTAAGGTAAATGGTCCATAGTTCGTGCTAGTACATTATTTCGTTAGTTTTAATTCTCGCAATAACAATAAGCAATTTAAATATTATTTACGTAAACTATATAGGATGGAAGTGTCAGCACCACTTTAAATGAAACCACAGTTTTAACTTCTCTATAAAAGCCTAATACAATGAAAAAAAATCCCAAAAATTAAAAAGTGATTTTTTCAAACAAAATAAATAATAAAATTATTGCTGTAATATAAAACGTCCTTTGTCGAGAACGTCGGATGCACACATACACCTATCAAAGGGAAACCGCTCATTCCGAAATCGAGTTGTAGGTATTGGCAGCAAAGTTCAAAGTTGATCAACTTTTAGTAGAATTTTTGTAGTAGTATGTATTTACGTTATTGGTATCCATGCGTAACTGCGTCACACGAATTACAGGTATGGATAAACATCGTGAAATGGAAAAAAAATCCTACGTCCAAACTGTTGCGGTGTCTTGATTAATTTCTTTAGGTATGGATTTAAAATATTTTACCCTATATGCTGTTCCCATAAAAGGAGCGCTGACACTTTCACCCTGTATATTTGTATAAAATCTTTATTTCAGCTCCTGTGTCGTAGGACCGAAGAAATCCATTTATATATCACTTGGTCTAGCTGTTGATGCTCCAGCAAGACCACCATATATATTATTAATTTTTGTTTTTTTTTGTTACCTATTTTATTTTTATCTTATTAATTGGGCGTACAATAATAGAGAATTATTATTTTTTTCTCTTTCATAATTCACGGGTACAGATAAACCCAGTCCTTTGGAAGACTTGGGTGGGGACACAGATCCAAAACGTAGAGGCCCCTTAGAGAATATACAAATGTTATACTGTGACGCATCAGCCTCGATCCATCTCTGGGTAACCACAGGTAATTGCCAATAGATGGTCGCCGGTTAATGCGTAGGAATTATGGAAAATATGGAAATCTAAACTAGGACTATGGAATGGAATTTGGATGGACTGGCTACTGGGCTATTGAAAGAGACTAACGGACGTCCGCCTTTACAATTTATTATTATTATTATTATTGTTAAAATAATTATGTTTATATATTGAATATATTTACGAATCTATTGGATACATTTTTTAATTTTTTATTAAAAAAAAATAATAACAAGAATAAAAACAATGGTGGGGGTGGGGGATAGGGTTTAAAGTAACTAAAGGAATAGGAATCTATGATTTTAAAAATTTTGGCAGTTTTTTTGTTTATCTGTTTATATATTGTGTAGCTTCATACATTACTACGTACCAAAAAAATCTATATGGCTAAATGGACAGGCCTATTGCCCAAAACGTTGCGTTTTTGCGAAACAAAATAAATAACATCCTAAAATATTGATTAATGACATAACAGTAGGTATGCAATATATTGGAGAGAGATTAGAGAACGGGGTGTCTCTAACAATATATTGCATATAAAAATGTGTATTATTTCATTTCTTCGAACGGAAATCGAACCCACAACCTAACACATTTTAGTTGCACGTTTGTGCCTATGCGCCACGACTGGCCTCGTTAATGGTTGCCGTTTATGTGAATGGAAATTCTAAAATCTCGTGTCCCCGCATAAGTTTTCTGTGGTTCTGTGAACAGCGCTCATTGTCCTAGATTATTTCTCGTTAGTTTGTTATCATAAGACTAAACTCTAAAGGGATGACAGACAAGGAGAGACAATGCAAAGTTTGGTTTCAATTTGACTGTTCCAATTAATTAGATGTGTATGGAAGTTTCGCTCCTATAACGTTAACATTGTGGAACTACATACATATGTATAAAAAAGTCATTTATGTGTTTTTAAAGTAAAAAATTAAAAGTATGAGGCAAAACACGGAGTTAGCCTCGATAATTCAGCAAAAAGTGGAGAGCGGAAGTGTCTTAATGGGAACGAAGTGTCTTAACATTACGTTCCCATGTTGTCTCTGTTCACCCTGCTATGTGCGGGACACAGCGTGAAGCTACTATCAATTATACTTTTTTTATTTTAAAGGACGATTCATAAATATGAAGGTTTTGGATGCAACAAATCTGAGATGAGATGCCCAAATATTTATTGTTATTAATTATAATTTAGTATTACGAAACGTTTATTACTGTTTTATGGCTTAATACTGACAACAGCAGAAGTGTTAGTTATATTTAGATGAATATAAATATTTTTTTATTTTACAAATTAGTGCCTACACTCTAATTAGTGACGTTCGTTCGTGCTTAATATAAAAAAAACCGGTCTAGTACGTGTCGGACTCGCCCATCGTAGGTTCCGGACCAATTTCAGAATTGTATACCAACGGGGAGTATAATCTATAAACATTAAGTTACATTTGAATTCCTACAATAATAAGTTAATAATAGTTTTTATTTATAATATATTAGGATTTGTTAAACTTGAATAAGTTCTCGTTTTTTGAAAGATGGCGTAGCGGCACTCTGTGCATGGAATTTCGTACGGTAACGAATCACCAAAGTAGTACTATATGTAACCTCAAATTATAGTAGAATAGTGTTTACTACAGTGTCAACTACATATTTATTTTCCCTTTGTGAAAATGTGTACTTTTGTGCCAAATAAAGTGTTTTTGCGGGGAATTTTATTGCACTGCTTTATTCAGAAAAAATCTGCAGCAGAAGCACACAGAATTCTCGTTGAGACAATGCTTTGTCGAATACAACGTGCAGAGACTGGTTTAGGCGCTTCAAAAGTAATGATTTTGACCTTGAAGACAAAGAGCGTTCTGGAGCACCGACAAAATTTGAAGACAGAATTGGAGGCATTGCTTGAAGAAGATCCATGTCAGACGTTAGTAGAGCTCGGGAAAACGTTACAAGTAGATGCGTCAACAGTTTCAAAACGTTTAAAAGCGTTAGGAATGATCCAAAAGCAAGGGCATTGGGTGCCGTATGAGTTGAAGCCGAGAGACGTAGAACGACGTTTTCTCATGTGTGAATTGTTGCTTCAACGGCAAAAGAGAAAAGGTTTTCTGCACCGTATCGTCACTGGGGATGAAAAGTGGATTCACTACGACAATCCAAAGCGAAAAAAATCGTGGGGCATGCCGGGTCACGCATCAACATCGTCGCCAAAACCAAATATCCATGGTTCTAAGCTTCTTCTCTGCATTTGGTGGGATCAGCAGGGCGTAATTTATTATGAGCTGCTTAAACCTAATGAAACTATCACGGGAGCTCGCTATCGACTTCAGTTGATGCGTTTGAGTCGCGCTCTGAAAGAAAAGCGGCCACTATACGAGCAGAGACACGACAAAGTGATTTTATTACATGATAATGCTCGGCCACATGTGGCAAAACCAGTCAAAACTTACCTGGAAACACTTCAATGGGAAGTTCTACCCCACCCGCCGTATTCACCGGACATAGCCCCCTCCGATTACCACTTGTTTCGGTCGATGGCGCACGGTTTAAGCGAGCAGCGCTTCCATTCTTTTGAAGAAGCCGAAAAATGGCTTGATTCCTGGATTGCCTCGAAAGATGAGTCGTTTTTCCGACGGGGGATTCAATTGCTACCAGAGAGATGAGAGAAAGTGGTCTCTAATGATGGACAATACTTGGAGTAATGTCATTGTAAGCATTATATTTTAAATTATTTAAAAAAAAAGTATCGATGACTAACGAGAACTTATTCAAGGTCCTAATAAATATTTTTTTTATTTCAAAACAAATTCTTTTATTTTTAAACTCTCACTTTATGCCCAATTTCAAAACTCTGTTTGGCAAAAAGTACCTGTATATGATACATTTTGATAACGCGGTAAATTTCATAACAAATGCAGCAAAACTGATGCAGACGTGCTCGTATCTTTTCATTGTGTTTGGTTCGTCCAATGTGCCATATTTGATATAAATTTCAGCTGACACCTCTATACACGAGATAAATGGTCTAAAGTCTAAACAAACGGACAGAGGGACTTTAAGGGTTCCGTTTTTATCCTTTTCAGATACGGAACCCTAAAAATAGCATACAAACAGTACGGTGTCATCTTCCAGCTATATTATTCGAGCTAGGGATTTCCATATTAGCTAAAAGCACACCAGGTGCACGTTACGGCTCGCCAAACTTTTTTACAACCCTACAATAAAACCATGAACGCGTTTCATAATAAACTTGGATGTGTGTAAATGTTTGAATAATGGAAGGAATGGGTTGGAATTATAAATATACGAGTAAATCTTATAAAATGTATGTATTTTGAACCAAATAAAAGAAGAAAGGAAGGATTCGTGTGTACCCGAGCACAGCAGGGTAGGCAGAGGGAACCTAGTGTTAAGACAATCCGTTCTCCACTTTCCGCCGAATTCTGAAGGCATTGCGTGTTTTTGGCGGAACTCAACGCCGCGCTTTGCCTCGACACCAGAGCGAAGAAATGAAAATATAAATATAAATAAATATTTCATTTCCTCGAGTAGGGATCAAACCCACAACCAGTTAATTTTACAGTCACACCGTGCGCCACGACTGGTCTCAATAATATATAAGTATACCTTTTAATAATATACATATAATGTAAATATGTCACTAAAGTTTTTTTTTTATGGAAAAGACAAGGCAAACGAGCGTTCGGGTCACCTGTTGGTAAGTGATCACCGCCGCCCACGACCCCGTGCAAGACCAGAGGAGCTGCAGGTGCGTTGCCTGCCTGTAAGGTGGTTTGGGCTCCGGAGCCCGGCATTACTTGATGCGAAACGCAGTGGCATGAAGCCACTACTTCACGCCGGTTTTAAATGCCGAGGGTGGTAATAATCCGGTCGAGTCTGCCCATGCGTGTTGCCATTGCTGGCGACGTGACTCTACCACACGTACTTTAGTCGCCTCTTACGACACCACCAGTACCAGGATGATCCTAATCTAGGCCGGGATCACACGACACATTAACAAAGTAAGATTTTTTTATATATAAATATTGGATAATAGAATATATATAAATAGTGGATAATAGGTGTAATATCTAATTTTATTACTAGTATGAGGTTGTGTATGTTATATAGAGGTCAGTCGTGGTACAGGAGCACAAAGCATGACTATAAGCGCGATAGGTTGTGAATTCGATGCCTACTCGAGGAAATGATATATTTATAATAATATTTTTATTTACTTTGCTCTAGTGGCCCTTAGTCCCAAATTATGTAATTTTCCATATTTTCTTAATTAATAATAGTAGATCGATATTTGAAAATATTTATTTAATTAGATAATTTAGTCGAAATGATAATTTAAATGAGTATTAGTATTTAGAAAACAGATTTAGCAAAGACTCAATATCATGGATTCATAATTTTACTTGAAAAATAAGGATGATTTCATATTTAAATTGTTTTCTGTATGTCCTGAATATGATTAAAATATACATTTAACAGGTGAACAGTTAGAATAAATATTGTTTTTAAGATTGACTTTCTATTATATAATATTTTACGTTAAAACATAGGGCAGAACGCGCATTTCATCGTCTATTCTCATCTCATCAAACGGAACCGGAATAATATATTCCAAATGATGGCAACCTTTGCTTGCGGCAGTCATTTTCTAGGCGTTATAGTGTGTTATAGTGTTGAGAAAAAAAATATTTAATTTCATATATAATTCATTAAAAAAACACATGAGTGCAAATATTACCATTAGGTGACCTGTTTAAACTAGGCAACCCTGGGCTTGTGGCAGACTGAGAGCTGGCAACCATTGTTTTTCAATTCCTCATGCGATTTTCTTTCAAATGATGTGCGATTCACATAAAAACATATGAGTGTAATTTTCTCCAAAAACGTATTACGAAAAAATTTAATTAAAGATGATTGCGGCAGGATTCTTTTAAGCAACCCTAGTGTAATCTATTCTATTATCATGTATCATTTTTAAATATAAGTTTCATTAAAAAACAGATCCCTGCAGATTTCAGCAATGGGATCTCGACCTATAGTAACAAGGCAAAGCGTGGCGTTGAGGTCCGCTACACAAGACTCAAACCTCCAGAATTCATCGTAAAATAGAGAACGGAGACTTAACATTATGTTCCCTACTTTGTTGGGAATACAGCGTGAAGCAGATTTTTTTTATGTAACATTAATAGAAAGTCAATAAAGCTTATCAATTGATAAGCAACATATATATAGATACAACTGCATAATAACAAATATATATGTAATATGTAGGTAGTATATCTATAACAAAATAATTACCTAGATCTCATTAAATTCAATGTTATACGACATTGCAAGTAGTTATTACATATTCATATATATATTTATATGTTTTACAGTATTTTAATCTGGACAGGTTTTAAAAGGTTGTCTTGTGAAGTATATAGAATATGCATTATATTAATAATTATTATTATTAACAGTTATTATATCGCCGTGGCACGTGCGTGAGTTAGAGTTATTTCTTGGCATTTTATTTTACAGCATTCTTATGGGTTACAATTATTTTGATTTATTCATTAATGGATATTGAGGTCTTTTATATGTATATATTTACACTTGACTGTTTCTTAAAGAGAATATTGTGTTGAATTGTGTGTTGTGTTGTGATTTAAAATTACATGATTTAACTAGCGGTTCCTGCGCAAATTCGCTTTTTTTATTTAATATAACCTAAATGTATTTAGGAAAAACTGGATGGATATTTTCGTACAGTTATCTACATTTAATAAATCGCGATTTAAATCTTTTGGGATCTCATTTCATTTCGATCGCAAAAATTGTCGTATTTAATGGAAAATGTTTACTTATGTGTATACGATAAAAACCAAAGAAACAATTTAAAGTAAGTTAAAAAAATAAATGCAGCGTTAATTAATCTCAGAGTAACTTGTATTTAACGTCACCTTTTTGTCTTAAAGACATCAATTTTAACTTACAGTTACAGTATTTGAAAAAAAAATGTTTCAGCTACACGTTGTATCCCATAGCAGGCAGAGGGAACCTGGGCATATAGTGCTAGAAACACCATCTCAGACACTTCAGTTCCCCACTTTCCACCGTATTCGAGAGGCATTGCGTGAGTAGCGGGACTCAACGCCACACTCTGCCTCGTTACCAGAGCGAGGAAAATTAAAATAATCAATTATTCATTTCCTTAAAAGGAAGGAATCAAACATACACCTCTCGCGTTTACGGTTGTATACTTCACACTTGTGCCCCCGCCCCAGCATTATATTATACTAATAATTAACAAAAAGATATAAAAAATAATAAAAAAAACAATATTTTTTATTTTTATTTCCCCTAATAAATTATTTCACCTTATGTAAAATTATTTTTTACTTTTTAGTTCGTTGTTTGAAGTCGGTTTTATTTTTTGTTAAAAATTAATTTATATTAAGATTTTAAATGACTTTAAAAGGATGTCTTTCTTAGAAAACGTATAAAAATATGATCGTAGCGGGTAGTCTTTTTCTTTCCTAAGTATGGATTGACACTTAGGAAAGAAAAATACAAACATACAAAAATGCGTCTCAAGTTAGTGGTTGTCCTATGTAAAACTTCAAACTTAATTATATATTATTGTGTATACTAACATTTTGGCATATTGACAAGAACATGCATAAAAAAAATATTCGGGCGAATTGGGAACCTCTCCCTTTTTTGAAGTCGGCTGAAAATGAGAATAGCTCTTTTTTTAAATTGATTGAAAAAAATACAACAATAAGAAATCTCACTTCTGACACCCATTTTAACAATGTTTTTCCTTGTAATTATTACAGTATTATTATATTTCATATTAAAAAAATAAATTGTTCAATTTTAACCTGATTCCATAATCAGAACCTCACCAAACTATCCTTGAAGTGTATCGTTTCAAATAAAAAAAAGAATCATTGGAATCGGTTGGTGTAATATTGAGTTATTCATCTATTTGTTGCGTACATACCTAATGCAAATTTAAGACTTTTGTGATTTTCTCATGAATATAATTATCAGAAATGGATCGATTTAAAATGGGACCACTCAGGAAGCAACAGTTTTCAACTAAAAAAAATCATCAAAATCAGTTCAACCAGTCAAAATCTCTGAGGTAACAAACATAAAAAAAATACCGTCGAATATATAACATCCTTTTCTTACTTTTCTTTCGGTAAAAGTTTACTATATTTTTATAATAAATAAGCGCGTTAAGGAAATTGTAGGCTTTCGTTCTCTACCTTAAGGTTCAATCCGATGAAATTAATAGGATTTTGTCGTTCAGTGAAGTGGAAGCTTTATCGTAAATCTTACTTGTAAGTAGGTATATTCAATTTTATTATAACGTAGTAGATAGATCAGTGTCAACGAGACAAGTTGTGGGTTCGATTCCCACTCAAGTGAAAGAAATATTTAATATTTTAAATTCCTCGTTCTGGTAACAAGGTAGAGCACGGCATTGATTTCCGCCACTCAACACGCCTCTGGAACTCGCCGGTGAGTGGGGCTCGGAATGTCTTAACACTAGGTTCCCCCTACCTACCCTGATATGAGCGAGATGTAGCGTAAAGCAAAAAAGCAACGGTTAAGTGCGAGTCAGACTAGTCCACGGTGGTTTCCATACCAATTTCAGGATTAAAGGTCAACGGGAGTTTCATCATAAAAAATTAACAGATTTAAGTTTGCGGATATATGCACTCATTTTGTATGAAATGATGTACAGTTTGTCATTATTTTTTCTATGAAATATCTATAAGTTTTCACTTTTCGAATTTATTTCTTTATTTGTATTGGTTTACAGAGAAATATCTAACAAGTTTTGATTACGCGGCGGTTTTTGCGTTGACTTAAAAACTGGATTTTTTTCTGTGATTAAAGGACCAAAGACCTAAATATTTAATATTAATTGTAGCTTGATACCTCTATGCGATCTAAATGAAGGCAGACAGACAAACCGAAAACAAAGTGAATACTAAGGCTTCCGTTTTTACCTCTTGAGGTACAGAACCCTAAAAACCGAAATATATATATAGGTTCATCTTAATAATCTATCCATAAAACCGTCCATCGAGTCAGTAAGTAGTGGATTGATCAACATCCCCCGGGACATTAGTTTTGCAGCGCAATTCCAATAGAGATAGAAGATAATACATTGGAAATTCAGCTTCTTCACTAATTTCAAATATATAGTATATTGTTTATAGCGTATATAATATAAAATTTTATTATTAATATTTATTTAAAATTGATATATTTATAAATAAGATTTATAATATGCTATTAAGAAATTTATAATCAGCTTCACGCTGTATCAAGCTCACAGCAGGGTAGGCAGAGGGAACCTAGTGCTAAGACACTCCATTCCCCACTTTCCGCCACTTCCACTTCGCCACGAGTGGCCTCGAGAAAAAGAAATTTATAATATTTAAAATAATGTCATGCACCAAAATATGTCATGTGTATTGAGGCCAGTCGTGGCGCAGCAGCACAAAGTGTGACTGTAAAACCGACTGTTGTGGGTTCGATCCCCACTCGAGGAGATGAAATATTTAATTAAATTTATATTTCCATTTCTTCGCTCTAGTGTCGAGGCAAAGCTCGGCGTTGAGTTCTGCCACTTAACACGCAATGCCTCCAGAATTCAGCAGAAAATGGGGAACGGAGTGTCTTAACATTAGGTTCCCTCTGCCTACCCTATTGTGAGCGGGATACAGCGTGAAGCTGATTTATTTATTTTACATCAATATATCGTAATTGGAAGAGCTTCTGCTGAAAAAGCGATGGTTGTGGGTTCGATGATCTACCCCCATACATATTATATAAAACATTATATTTTTTATTTTCTGTTTTAGTCGACAAAGTACGGCTGCGTCCACGGTGGAATATGTGGTGTATTGTGCAAGGTGCAGTGTGGACATGACAAACAATGACCACTGAATCTTGACGATTACTACTTAAGTTTGTGCTTTTCCCCTTTTGGCAGAATAACTTAAATACGGCGATTGTGGGTTCAATTCTCATTCGAGGAAATGCAATAAAAGACAAAGGTTACCAGGCGAAGCGCGTTGAATTCAGAATTTGGCTGAGTTTCAGAGTTTCGATTCGGAAATGCTAAACAAAAGTGTCTGAATGGGGAACAGAGTGTCCAAACACTAGGTTCCCAGTTTCACGCTGCCTACCCTTCTATATGCGGGTTACAGCTACACAAAACTGTAAAAAAATAAGAATATATACCTACTCTTTCGGTAAACAGATACAATAATGTAGGACAATTAAAATAATGTTAAATAATTTTAACACGTCGTCATAAGCACAATGCTTTCCCCACTCTCATCATTTCATCCATTCAATTTTATACTCTATCTAAAACACATAAAACTCACTTTTGAATTTACATTTATATTAAACTTATTACTTTATGTGTTTGTAATCCTTACATATTGTTACGGAACTGGTTAATAACGGAAACCTATTTTGAGGTGCGACGTTACATATGAGCGTTTCATGAAATTGCCTGAAATTACCAGATTAATCTATCTTTTGAATAATATAACGTATTTATAATGAATGCTACTTGGAAAATACAAGCCCGATGTAATTTACTATTGTAATATTAATGCGTAATTGGTTTTCATAAATTATTATTGGTTTGAGGCCTATCGTGGCGCAGGGGCTCGAAGTGTGGATGTAAACGCGTCAGGTCGTGAGTTCGATTCCCATTAATTTCCTATTTAAACGGAGTTAACTTTTTAATATTTCCATTTTGTTGGCCCCGGTGTCGAATAAAGCGAAGTGTTGAGTTCCATCCACAATCAAGGAAGGAAATATGGAGCAGAGTGTCTCAATACTAAGCTCTTTCTGCCTACCCAACTAAGTGCGGGATACAGCGTGAAACTGAAAACAAAAATAGTATACAGAAACCCGAAACAGTTTGTTCATCAATCAATCAATGTGTTGAAAAAAATCTGTTAGGACATATTTAGGAATTATATTTTTAGGTTAGGTTGCGCATAAGTTTATAATGAGTTGTTCCACAATAATCTATTCTTTACGGAACATCCTGTATATAGAACTCTTCAGTTACTGACTGACTGACGCACCGCCGAAACCACGCGGCGTATAACGCTGTAATGTGGCATTAAGAATACTTTGGCAGCGTAGGAGAGCATTGAGAGAAGATTTTCCGAAGAATGAAAAAATACGGGATTTTATCCCACAAACTAGTGTATACTACGTTTACATATATTTTTTAAATGAGTTACAAGCTAAGGTTTTATTAAAAATAAAAAAAAACTCAGTTCACAAAGTCCTTCTGTTTCTAAGATATAATTATTTTATGAACAAGTAATAATTACGTATGTATCTATCCAATATGCAAATTACACTCCGTGGACGCCCAATATGGAGATATGTATAGATAATTTCGCTTTAAAGTTGTCTGGTTCGCCTTGTCCCCCAAACGGAAGCTAACATTATATACATACGTTCTCCAATTACAGCACTTTTATAATACTTATATTTTATACAATATTTGTGGGCCCCACACGTGAGAAACTACAGTAGGAGAGTACTACAGCTTAACAGAGACTAATATCACTATTTTTTTTCAGCTTCTCGATGTATCCCGCACACAGCAGGGTAGGTAGGCAGAGGAAACTAGTGTTGAAACACTCGGTTTCTATTTTCCGCCGAATTCTGAAGGCATTGCGTGTTGAGTGGTGGAACTCAACACCGCGCTGTCCCTCGACACTAGAAGCAAAAAAGAAAATAAAATAAGAAAGAGAATAAGAGTTTCGAGTGGAATAGAGAATTCGAGTGGGGATCGAACCCAAAACTATAATTGTTGAGAAATTGTAACAATAACACAGATATGGCATCCATACCTAATGCAACATTTTAAGCTCGTACTGAAGTGATAAATGCTTTTGGAAAACTATAGGTATATAAAAATTGCGAAATAAGACATTTTATGAATATTTTCTCCATTTTCCATAAAATGTTCAGAAAATGAAAATGGACACAAAAAAACATTTTCAATTTTGAATTTAAAAATATATTTTTTCAAGTAAAATTTTTTATCAACAAAGACTCCACCATATGTAAAACTACACGAACTAAATTAGAACTCTTCAAAACAAAAAAAAAACCACCCGAAAGTAGGTGAAATTAACTTCGCGAAACAAAAGACCCGATGTTATATAAGTCAGAAGTGGTCTAAGCTACCACTATACTAAAAATAACATCTCTAGTTGTTCGCCATGAACTAGTTTCTCTGTTGCGGATTTAAATGTCCAGCTTGCCGTCCATTCGGGCTTGTTACTCCAAAAACATAAGCTTAACTTTCTTAAACACGGAAAACTATGTTGCGTTAAAACTGGACGCTATATTATTTATTTTTACTGTATTCTACTTATATTATGAGAGGCCAGTCGTGGCGCAGCGGCACAAAGTGTGATTGTAAAATCGACTGGTTGTGGGTTCGATCCCACTCGAGGAGATGAAATATTTATTTACATTTTCATTTCTTCGCTCTGGTATCGCGGTAGAGCGCGGCGTTAAGTTCCGCCACTCAACACGCAATGCCTCCATAACTTGGCGGAAAGTGGGGAAGGAAGTGTCTTAACACTAGATTCTTGACTCTGCCTACCCTGCTATTTGCGGGATACAGCGTGAAGCTGATTTGATTTTACTTATATTATTAGTATGTGAGGATAGATGTTTTTCCACTTTCATTCAAAAACTAGTGAACAGGTTTAGATGAATTTACAGTAATATAGTTTATACATCAGAATAAAATATAAACTATAATTTATTTAAAGAATCTATAGAATTTGCCTATAATATGATGATAAGATTAAACAGATGAAGGAGGCCGTGGGTCGCTAGTTATTATCCTAAAGGAATCTTTGAATTATTTCAAATAAATGTAGGCTACGTTGCGCCGTTGATACAGCGTCTGACTTTAAACGTAAAGGGTTCGCTCCACACTCGGAGGAATTATTTTAATTTCCCAGCTTGTATAGGACAAAGCGCGGAGTTGAGTTCCGCCACTCAATATACAATGTGTCGAATTCGGGTGGAACGCTCATAAAAAAGAGTCTCAACACGTTCTCTCTCTCAACACTTCTGTAGCGGTAAAAAACATAGCTATTAATTGTTTCCATTCTTAAGTCCAGCAGGATGACAGTACTAATTACTTTGAATTTTTGTAATATACTATTTTAAATTCAATAACATTTCAACATAGAAATCAAAGGAATCTACAAAAACAAAATGGCAAAAAATATTTTAAATAAGAATCTTTAAAAATATTAAGTTCATTAGACTAACATTAGTCCATCGGACCAAGATGGACTTAAATATAGGTTCTATGTTGACAATGTAGTTTGTCGTATGGTGGTGGCAGTAAGTAGCAATCGTATGATATTTTATTCAGCTTCACGCTGTATCCCGCATACAGCAGGGTAGGCAGAGGGAACCTAGTGTTAAGACACTCCGTTCCCCACTTTCTGCCGAATTCTGGAGGCATTGCGTGTTGAGTGGCAGAACTCAACGCCGCGCTTAGCCTCGACACCAGAGCGAAGAAATGGAAATATAAATTTAAGTAAATATTTCATCTCCTCGAGTGGGGATCGAACCCACAACCAGACGGTTTTACAGTCACACTTCGTGCCGCTGCGCCAAGACTGGCCTTTTATGCAATCTCAAAATTCAGCTTCGGTGTTATAAACAAAAGAAAATACAGCGCTGGGTTCCGGTACCCAACAAGTTGTGTCGAAAGGAAATCGGAAATGCATCATGTCTTAAAATGATGTGCTCAAATATTAATAATAACAAATATAAAATATATGGCCGGTCGTGGCGCAGGGTCACAAAGTGTCACTGTAGAATCGACTGGTTATGAGTTCGATCCCCACTCGAGGAAGTGAAATATTTATTCACATTTATATTTTTATTTCTTCGCTATAGTGTCAAGGCAAAACGCGGCGTTGAGTTCCGCCACTCAGCACGCAATGCCTCCAGGATTCGGCGGAAAGTGGGGAACGGAGTGTCTTAACACTAGGTTCCCTCTGTCTACCCTGCTGTGTGCGGGATACAGTGTGAATCTGATTTTTTTTAAATATAAAATAATAAATGGAACTTAAAAAAACTATTCTCCAAATGATTTTTTAAACAATTGCCACAACCAAAATTATTTTTATACAAACAAAAAAAAACAAAAGATAAGCAGTGAATCCAGGCCTATATGTTAGAGTTAAGCAATACCGTTAGAGTTTCAATACAAAATTATAAAAACCCGCAGAAGGTGTCGCATCGTTAGCGTGCAAACGAGGTGTATCAGCAATTTCGTTTAGCGAGAGGAAATGGGAAATATACTTACTCGATTCGAAACCGCTGATGTTATATTTCACTGGAAATATGCCGTAAAAGTCAATAATCATATTCACTGGTGAGCTACCTGTTACTCTATGTACGTAAAACATGGAAGAAAGACGAAGGTTACAGGATAAACTAAAAAAATGATATAATCAAGATTATCTCATATAGTATGGATACTTTAGGCCAGTCATGGCGCAGCGGCACAAAGTGTGACTGTATAACCGACTGGTTGTGGGTTCGATCCCCACTCGAGGAGATGAAATATTCACTTAAATGTATATTTCCATTTCTTCGCTCTGGTGTCGAGGCAAAGCGCAGCGTTGAGATCTGCCACTCAATACACAATGCCCCTAGAATTCGGCAGAAAGTGGGGAACGGAGTGTCTTAACACTAGGTTACAAAAAAAATTATAAAACCTTTTTATTTGATAGATTATCAAGGTATGTTATTAAAGAAAAATGGAACATTCTGTTCTGTTCTGTTCTTTTATGGCGATCCGAACGTACCAATTGAGTACTAAGCATAGACCGGAAGATTAAAAGTAATTTACATTTTGGAAATACCTTACTACAAGTATAGGAAATGACAAAAACATACAATATATTCTACCGACTATTTCTTTATGTCATCTGGACAATATTAATTGCAAAGTGAAACTCTTCTAAAACTTCTTCTCTTCTAAAGGAAATAAAAAAATATTTAAAAAATAAGTAAAACTTAACCAGAATGTTATATTTTAATTATATATTAAATTTCAATTTGTACGTACACACATACACATGTGGATAAGATGAACTGTCGTGCTTTGAAATATTTTTGTATTATATGCGTATAATTGCTGCAGCTTTGGATAAGGCGTTGACTGCGGCGCTCACTTAATTAAAATGGCATTAAGTAAATATATGATTTTTTTTTCTAAAAATACATTTCAAACTAATGTTTATCTAACTTAAATATTATGCATAATAATATTAATATAAACGACATATCAAAATATAATAAATTGCGGCGTTAAGTTCCTCTACTCAACAAGCATTGAATTTGGCGAAGTTTGGAGAACGTTAGTGACTTAACAGATTGTCTTAACACGATGTTCACAGGTTCCCTCTGCATACCCTACTATGTGCGAGATACAGCGTGAAGCTAAAAAAATAAATGAATATCTGTATTTATATAATATATAGGTATACTTAGAACACATTTTTAAACACTATTTTATATAATAATTATCATAAACAAATTTAAAAATATTTCTTAAAATCTAATGTTGTTGCCGTAATGCACATAAAATTATAAAAAAAAAAAATTAAATTAGCTTCACGCTGTATCCCGCACACAGCAGGGTAGGCAGAGGGAACCTAGTGTTAAGACACTCCGTTCCCCACTTTCTGCCGAATTCTGGAGGCATTGCGTGTTGAGTGGCAGAACTCAACGCCGCGCTTAACCTCGACACCAGAGCGAAGAAATGGAAATATAAATTTAAGTAAATATTTCATCTCCTCGAGTGGGGATCGAACCCACAACCAGTCGGTTTTGCAGTCACACCTCGTGCCGCTGCGCCACGGCTTCTTCCTTTTTTTTGGAAATAAATGTCGAAAATCGTAGAGTTTAGACACTTATTTCAAATTGGAAGAATATTACTTCAAGTGGCGGTCGCAGTCATCATCGAACATGTACTATCCAACAAGACTAACATCAATACAGATGAAATAAAATAAAAACATTCATTAAGAGAAAAAAATTCTTAAGCTATTACCGCAATATGCTCTGCCGGTATGTATGAAATGATTAGCAAAGGCAGCCGGAATGCAGCTTATGGTATTTTAAGTTTACGAGGCGTCGTCGGGCGGTCGCGCAGACGTCATCATTATGTGCATAAACCGCTCGAACATAACTATATAAGAGTGAAAGAATGACCTATAATTAAGGATTAGGAGTTCAAAGTCGGAAAAAATACTTTAGAAGATATTTAGAAAATACTTTAGATCGAGGAAATGGGCAAATGCTGGTCAAGTGTGAGTCGATCTCGCCCACAGATGATTTCATACCAATTTCATGAGGAGCGGTCTTGATTTAGAAAAGTTAACAAATTCAACTTATTCGGCGTATGAATTCGTTTTGCATTAAATTAAGTACTAAGCTTATGATTTTTTTAATGAAATAATTCAATTTTTCGAATTTTTAATTTTGAAAGCAAAGACAATGCTTGATTGTAAAATTTTATATTTGTAAGTCGACGGGATGCATGCATTTTGTATGAAAGTTGATGCATAATCAAAATCCAAAAAAGTGAGTGTGAAACTTACAATAAAAATAAAGGCAAAAATCCGAAAAGGAATAATAAATCATTATAAACTAATAAGTATTTGTAGTTCACTTCAAATAAAATCAG
This sequence comes from Heliconius hermathena, assembly GCA_013403705.1. Taxonomy (NCBI): domain Eukaryota; kingdom Metazoa; phylum Arthropoda; class Insecta; order Lepidoptera; family Nymphalidae; genus Heliconius; species Heliconius hermathena. Next base: position 1,147,020 of record JAAIXJ010001126.1, on the reverse strand, counting down.
TGCATATACCCGCAATCTTAAGTTTGTAAACTTTTATAAGTTCTTTCGGTTGTTTACAATCCTGACATTGTATGGAAGCATCAGTGGGCGAATCCGACTCGCACTTAACCGGTATATTTATTTAATAAAGTATGTCAGCTCTGTGATCAGCTATTTTTTGCATCTGTAAATGTAGTATATATGTATAAATAAAAAAAAACATTATTAATATAATATTTTTTTTATTATTAAATAAAATTATATTATTAATATATTATAGTAATTAAATACCTCATGCTCAACCCTAGATATTTGTTCCGTGTTAGCATGTGTTAGGTTAATGGAATACAAAGTGTAATCTGCAAGTATGTACTTAGTTCAAGAAGCTCCTTGCTGCATTAGCGCTACCTAGCTAAGATTGTTAACCTGATAAGATAATAATACGATTAAAATGTTCTAAATAGATAATTCTATCTATCTATCTATCTAGAATAGATTAGAATAGATTAAACAAAAAACAAACATCGTATAAGTTAATTATTGTAATACATTTCAAAGTCGGTTATCAAGATCACGTAACAAGTTGCGTGTTGCATTCAAACAGTTAACAATTTGTACCGGGTTTTCCGCTGACTAAGCAAATTTTTCTTACTATTTCTATAGAGAAAAATATTCAATTAAATTTCAGATAATTGGAACTAGGTCCAAACTTTGTAAAAAACAATATTTGGTATCTTTAGCTGATTTAAAAAAAAATGAATTAAATCAGTGCAGTCAACCGCAGTGTAGGTAGAGGGAACCTAGTGTTAAGACACTCAGTTTCTAACTTTTTACCGAGTTCTGGAGGCACTGCGTGTTGAGTGGCGGAACTCAACGCCGCGCTTTGCCTCGACACCATAGCGAAGAAATGAAAATATAAATGTAAATAAACTCTGCCTACTCTGCTGTGTGCGGGATATAGCGTGAAGCTGATTTATATTAAGTTGATAATCACATACTTCTTAAATATAATTACTGAATAAATTATGCAGTAAGATTTACACATAATATATTTAGATTGGTGCTAATCGCTATATAAGATATAATACAATTTTTAACTGAAAATTATCTGCCATTTACCTTTTAACAAAAAAAAACTGATTTCAACCGGATCCCATAATCAGAACCTAACCAAACTTTCATTAATCAACATACTTACTTAATGCAAATTTAAGATTTATGTGATTTTCTCATGGATAACTTTGTCAGAAATGGACCGAGTTAAAATGGGACCACACAGGAAGCACCTAGCTTTCATATAAAAAAGAATCATCAAAATAGTTCAACCCAGTAAAATGTTCTGAGATAACAAACATAAAAAAAATACAAATTGATAACCTCCTCCTTTTACAGAAGTCGGTTAAAAATTTATGTTAAGTTGAACGTTATGTAAAACTTCAATTATTAATCACCAGAGCTATTAAAATTCATCATAAAATCTGAATTAAACTTGCAGAATATTATTAATACCAACATATAAATAATATTATAATATTTAAATTATTCATACATATTGAGGAAGCTGAAATCAAATGCGACATGCATATTTTCGTTGTAGCCGCCCCCAGGCGACAATGTCAGTGATTAGGATGCATGTAAGAACGCTAGTTAAAAGTAGTGGTAGGAATAAATAACTAATATTATAAGCACACCCGGAAGATACATTTTACATGTAGGTACCTAAGTTGCTTAGAAACGCTATTTATACTACATACTCTACGGTATATTTTTAAAAAGCCCGGTGATTAGTTCCGCCACTCAACACGCAATGTCTCGAACAATTCCGTGGAAAGTGAGGAACGGAGTGTCTTAAGTCTAAGTGTTCTTTTAGGTTCCCTATGCCTACTGCGCTTTATGCGGAATACAGCGTGAAGCTGTTGTATATTAAACATGTTGTAGGTATATACTTAACCTAAATATAAATGGAAAGACAAAATTGCCATATTAACATTCATTTTCGACCCTTGGGATATTGAAAATTTGTTATACCTGTGTTTTTTATTTCTTTTAAAAGATCACGACCTAAGTTTGTGAAAGAAATGTTCCACTGAAAAAGATGGTGTTCTAACAACGCTCATATACTCAGAACTCTAGGGACGAACTTCCAAAAGTTCTTTCGTGTCGCCTTAGTTATAATAACTACCTGGAATATCAAATAAAGAAAATTAAGATATTTGAAAAGTTTAAGCACCTTTTTTTACAGAAAAGTACTTATAATGTGCCGTAATACTTATTAATCATATTTATCTTTATAGACAAACATAAAAATAATATTATATTATTACNCATGAGGTAGGTATATACTTAACCTAAATATAAATGGAAAGACAAAATTGCCATATTAACATTCATTTTCGACCCTTGGGATATTGAAAATTTGTTATACCTGTGTTTTTTATTTCTTTTAAAAGATCACGACCTAAGTTTGTGAAAGAAATGTTCCACTGAAAAAGATGGTGTTCTAACAACGCTCATATACTCAGAACTCTAGGGACGAACTTCCAAAAGTTCTTTCGTGTCGCCTTAGTTATAATAACTACCTGGAATATCAAATAAAGAAAATTAAGATATTTGAAAAGTTTAAGCACCTTTTTTTTACAGAAATGTACTTATAATGTGCCGTAATACTTATTAATCATATTTATCTTTAAAGACAAACATAAATAATATTATTACATAACATAGCTTATTAGTGACCTGCACTATAATGACTCGTATTAGGTGCTCACTCGTGTAGATGACGAAATAGATCCAACAGTCAGTCAGTAAGATAAGTTTTTTCTTTTGTATGCAGTAGTATTTTTTTATATTTGTAATTTATATATACATATATATTTCACACACAAAATATATACGAAAGTTATTTTTGAGCTACAAGGATTTTGCATCATTTGTAATAAAAAAAGGTCTATACAGGGTGGAAGTGTCAGCACCACTTTAAATGAAACCACAGTTTTAACTACTCTATAAAAGCCTAATACAATTTTAAAAAAAGATCCTAAAAATAAAAGTGATTTTTTCAAACAAAATAAATAATAAAATTTTATTATTGTTGTAATAAAAACGCAATTTGTCAAGAACGACGCACGCACACATAAACCTATCAAAGGGAAACCGCTGCATACGCCTCATACCGAAATCTAGTCATAGATATTGGCAGCAAGTTCTAAGTTGCTTAACCTTTAGTAGTATACATCATTGGTATCTATGCGTAACTGCGTCATACGAAATAAAGGTATGGATAAACATCGTGAAATGAAAAAAAATCCTACGTCTAAACTGTTGAGGTACCTTGATTAATTTCTATAGGTGTGGGTTTAAAATATTTTACCCTATATGCTGTTCCCGTAAAAGGAGCGGTGACACTTCCAACCTGTAGAATTATTGATCATCAAATTGAAGTGTGACGTTTAGAGTTAAACAATAAGAATCCGGCACGAAGTATGGCAGAGAGGGAGAACCTAGTGTTAAGACACTCCGTTCCCCACTTTTCACTCGAATTTTGGAGTCATTGAGTGTTTTTAGCATTGGTGCCTGCACCAGAGCGAAGAAATAGAAATATAAATTAAAATAAATATTTCATTTCCTCGTGTGGGGATCGAACTCACAACCAGTCGCGTTTATAGTCACACTTTTTGCCCCTGCACCACAACTGACTCCATCTCTCTCTCAATAATAAGAAAATGACCCATAAAACTAAACAAACTAAACATAAACAAAACGTGAGGCCGGAGTGAGTGATAACTGATAAGTGAGTATAAGGCGACCCCAATTGACTTTTGAAATTACAATATTGATGATATTAGAAGCAATTTATGTATAAATCTTAAGGATCAATAGAAAAAGCTTAACACTCCATTTTTTTTCTAATACCAAAGATTGTCTTTGGTATTAAAAAAAAAAATGTTAGAAAAAAATGTAGTGAATGTTATTTGATAAATTCGACTTCACGTATATAGTGGTATGAATAAACCTACTTCTGATAATTTTTTATTTTCATGTATTTTTAAATATAATATTTTGTAATATTAGTGTGCCTTTTATGATAATTTTATAATTTAGAACGCCTTCCTTATTTTATTTATTTTTTTCTTTTATATTAGGTATATTTACTAATTGTAAATATATGTATATTTACGTAGATAAAGCCTCCTCTACTTTCAGTCATATAAAAACTATAGATATCACGTGACAACGCTCTCACGGTGCCTTATTATGGTAATGTAATTGAAGACCCATGGACGACACTCGCAAGCCAATAAACTCTGGTCATCAACCTTATTACTTTTGTGCTACATTCATTTAATTACTTATACGCCAACTTCCTATTTTATATAGACACTTCATACTACAAATTAAAAAAAATAAAATATCAGTCAAGTGCGAGTCAGGCTCTCCCACCGCGGGTTCCGAACTTAATTCATTATTGAAAAATTCGAGTTTCGGCTGTACCCGTACTCGTTTGTTTGAAGCTTTTTTGTAATCTGAACGATTGAAGCTTTTTTTCTTTGATATACCTTTAAATTGAAATTGTTCGAATATGTTTCTAAATTTTTTTCTATCCGTTTTGATTACGTGGCGTATGGCATAAAAAAGTCTGATACGAAGCGTAAATGGTCATATCTTTTAATTGCGTTGACTTTGTTTTGTGTGCAATACAAAGCTCGATATCTCCAACCGCTCTTACAAATAATTAAATAGTCTTACAGACTGATGAACAAACAGACAGACAGACAACAAATTGCTCTAATAAGGGCTCTATTTTTTTTTCAAGCACAGAACTATAAAAATATTATGAGAATCATTAATCTTTATTTTAACAAATTTAAAAAATTTACAAAATTTGCTCATAATCAGTATAAAACTTGTTGCAAGTAAATTTTTAACATAGTGAAATCAGTTACCCCTTACACCTTTAATAGACACTAGCGACCCACCAGTGTCGTCATCCGCTTAAACTTATTGTTATATTTCTGCCAAATCGTACTAAAACTTTACATAAATTGTAGCCTATAGTTATTCTGATGTATAAGCTACATTATTTTTAAATTTTAACTATGTCCGTTCAGTAGTTTTTACGTGAAAATGAAACAAATGCCATCCTCATCAAATTTTATTTTCATTATATTTATAGAATTTAACCGAACAGTATCCTGCGCCAGTCGTGGCGCAGCGGCACGAGGTGTGACTGTAAAACCGACTGTGGGACCGTTGTGGGTTCGATCCCCACTCGAGGAGATGAAATATTTACTTAAATTTATATTTCCATTTCTTCGCTCTGGTGTCGAGGTTAAGCGCGGCGTTGAGTTCTGCCACTCAACACGCTATGCCTCGGGAATTCGGCGGAAAGTGGCGAACGGAGTGTCTTAACACTAGGTTCTCTCTGCCTACCTTACTGTGTGCAGGATACAGCGTGAAGTTTTGTTTTTTATAAATATATGTCTACTTAATATCGACACAGGAGCAAAACTTTATTGTATTTGTTGTCGTACAGTACTTACAAAAATAACTTTTGTATACTGTAGTCAAATAGTTGTCCAATGTCCAATCATGATATTGAAAAGCTGTAATTTGGCTAATGGTACATTATTAAACACACCTTCATTTATATTGCATAAACGTCAACGTGGGCGACTTATGTATTTTCTTCTATATATAAAATAAAAGTCAAAAAGTCAAAAGTCTAATAATTTTAGTCAAAATAAGTCAGTGGTTAACTTACATCGATATAAAATAATGAGTATTACTAACCTTATTACTAACTAACCTCTATGTTTATATATGTTTTTGTCTTGTTATAGGTGAAGGCAGTATTTTACCTAGATCTCTTTTAAATATGCATTTTTCTGTTGTGTAATATTATTTCTTTTTTACCGTACAACCTCTCTCGTGTGTTCTCCATTCAACGTGACATTGGCGAAGTGATTTTGTGCTCAACTGGCACGCTCGGAACGCCATAATAAAAAAACAGAACAGAAGAAGTGACATGCTTATTTTTTTTCAATTTACCACCAGTTCACTAAAATTTATGCCTCAGACCTGAGACGAACCGGCGCCAGAAACTCAACGGGACTTATTTTTTTAAAATCAATTTTACACAAATACATATCTAAAAATTTGTGACAATGATACCTTTGAAACAGACAGATTGTTCCATAAAAGAATTACGGATTTGATGCAATCAAGACACAGGTGCGCTAAGTTTAAATCTATTTCTTATATTAATATTATGTACAGTAGTATTGTATCTCATTTGTTTCTTACGTCGATCTAAATTTACTTACATACCTCAATTACAACTTCTCGGCGTTGATTTCCGCCAGTCAACATGGAATGCCTCCAGAATTCAGCGGAAAGTTGGGAACAGAGTGTCTTAACACTAGCCTTCCCTTACCTACCCTGCTGCATGCGGGATACAGCGTGAAGCTGAAAAAAAAATTTGTGAAGTACAAAAAGTCAACATTTAATATTTCGAAGACACTCGCCATAGCACCGACGGCGGAACGATTAATATTAATTAAAACAGGAGCTTAATTTAATTTTTGTGCGGGGATTCATTTTGAGGCTTTGAAAATTTCCTTTGTCGTTTAACGTTACATTTTTTATTATTATGGTAATTATTATTAACTTTGAGGTACCAACGTCATCGTACTACTTTTGAGAGGTGGGTGGGTGAGTTGAGATGATTATGGGTATATATAGTGTTGGGCGTTACGGTTATATTTTTATAATGAATTATTCGTTATATTATATTTTTTAACTGTTATTTTAAACTGGTGTAATATTATTTTCAACGTAAATATAATACAATGACAAAATGAACGAAGTTCAGACTAATATCAAACATAAAAAAAATCACTTAACGAAGTTGCTAATAACGATTAGCTATATTTTAATGTAAGTAATATTTGGCCTTTCTGCCATTGAGTTAAATCTCATATTTGTGCGAGGTTATACGATGTGAAGTTCGCCATCATTATTTTATTTGACCTTGGCTGAACTCGATGTAGACCGAACAACTACTAAATATTTCCGATCATTACCGAACCGAGGCGCCACACGCCATTTCATAGCAGATAATGGATATTATAAATAACAGTCAGTATTGAAAATAAATAATGATAGAACATTAGAAATTTATAATGAATTATATTATCTGCTGTTTGTTATAACGCCCAACTTTAGGTATATATAGTGTAAAGAAATCAAACACCTTAAGGCTGTTACAGAACTTATATTTCTTCCAGAGTAAAATACTATTAAGCTTGTACAATGTCCATCTTAAATTCTAATACAATATGTTATTTTATAATAGAGAACCTCTTTCTTCTTTCGCTCCAAGTCTAAAAGTGTATCTCGAATTTTCCTACCACATCAAGCGTCATTTTAGTAGTGTCACTTATTTTCAAAAACATCTTTTTATTAAACAAAGAGGTTGATTTACATTTTTTTAATAAATTATTGCGAATATTAAAACTTATAAATGTAAAATCATTACAGTAGATATATTATGTTTTTATGTAACACGTTAAATAAATAAATAAATAAATAGGCATATCTTTCTACATTTTTTTTCGAGCTACACGCTATATCTCGGGGCATAGGGAGATAGCAATTTTTTGAGGAATTGCATATTGCGTGGCGGAACTTAACGCCGCGCTTTGCCTCCACACCAGAGCGAAGAAATGAAAATATAAATTTAAAGAGTGGGCATCGAACCCATAGTCAGTCACGTTTACAGTCACACACAATGTTTATCGCAATAAATCTTTAATCTCACTGTATTATCATAATTCATATAGTTATAATAATAAAATAAGCGGGTAGATATTTACTGTTTTGAGTTAACTTTTTCGTTCGGTTCATTTTAACATACATTCCCAGTTGCCTTCAATATTTTATATTGACGACAGACGGATTCATATAAACAACAGATATATTATCTTAAATAAACAATAAATAATTTATCTTAAAATTACGGTCAAACGAATTGAATTATAACTTGATAAGGCACATTTTTATTTTTATTTGTACTTGCTTCTAATGAGCTACAATGTTTATATTGTTATTAATTTTCTATTTAATATCTTTTCTATATGGTACAGTGTATTGTGAATACCGATTGGTTAATCTAGTGCAGGGTCCAGTGCGTGGATACAAAGATCAATATTATAATATATTTGTGTTTCATAGTATTCCCTATGCAACAGCACCAAAGGGTCGAGATAAATTTAAGGTAATTAAATAAATCGTTCTTTTTCATTTTCCTTTAGTTATTTTTGGCTTTGTCCAGAGCGAGCAGTGAAAGACTTGTGATGGATTATTGTTTTCTAGGTCAGATTTAGGTACATATATATAATATTTTTTTTTTTAGCTTCACGCTGTATCCTACACACAGCAGGCTAGGCAGAGGGAACCTAGTGTTAAGATACTCCGTTCCCCACTTTCTGCCGAATTCTGGAGGCATTGCGTGTTGAGTGGCAGAACTCAACGCCGCGCTTAACCTCGACACCAGAGCGAGGAAATGGAAATATAAATTTAAGTAAATATTTTATAAATTAAATATTTTATCTCCTCGAGTGGGGATCGAACCCACAACCAGTCGGTTTTGCAGTCACACCTCGTGCCGCTGCGCCACGACCGGCCTCATATATATAATATTAATTACCAAAATTATTTACAGTACACAAATAAAATATATTTTATGTTATTTATATTGAGAACAAATGGTGAGAATGCATTGATGTACCTAAGTACATTCATATATTCTCTCTATTCACTATTAAACTAACTTTTACATTTTAATTTAATTTGCTTTTAGGTCAATGCTTACTATATCAGTCGTGGCGCAGACGCGACTGATCGTGGGTTCGATCTCTATTGGGGGAAATGAAATATTTATTTAAATTTATATTTCCATTTCTTCGCTCTCGTATCGAGTAAAAAGCGCGGCGTAGAGTTTCGCCTCTCAACACGCACTGCCTCCAAAATTCGGCGGTAAGTGGGGAACAGTGTCTTAACACTGGGTTCTCTCTGCCTACCCTGCTGTGTGCGGGATACAGCGTGCACCTTACTTTGTCATAAAATATTTTTAAAAAACCTCTAAATAAAACATTAAAAAAATATATACTGATGATATAGAAAAAAAATCATATTTCTAGGCTCCTTTGCCACCTCCAACATGGACCGAGCTCTTAGACGCAATAGACCGGGATGTAATATGCCCACAGGTTGACACCATGGGCGTTGTTCCGGACAATAAAATACCCCAGGAAGACTGTCTTCTTGTAAATATTTATGCGCCTAATAATAACAAAACTCAACTTCCAGTCGTCGTTTACGTTCATGGTGGTGCATTCATTCAGGGATGGAGCGACCTGTTCTCACCGAAAGGTCTAGTTGGTACTGGAGAAGTTATCGGCGTAACATTCAATTTTCGAGTATCTGCTCATGGGTTTCTATGTTTGGGGACGAGAGATATACCTGGTAATGCTGGAATGAAAGACCAAGTTGCATTATTAAAATGGATAAAGAAAAATATCAAAAACTTTGGTGGTAACCCTGACGATGTGACGCTATCAGGTTTCAGTTCTGGTGCTACAGCCGCCGACCTTCTTAGCATATCTAAAATGACAAAAGGTTTATTTAATAAAGTTATTTCTGATAGCGGAGCAAGCACAGCGGCATTTAGTGTTCAACCGGATCCGCTGAAAAATGCCCAAGAATACGCTAAAACATTAAATTATGATGATGTCGATAATATAGAAGCTCTGGAGGAATTTTACAAAACTATTCCTTATGAACAATTAGTTTCGGGGTCCGTTTTAAATAGAACCGATGGTATGTTTTTGCTGTCACCTTGTGTTGAACGTGACCTTGGTCAAGAAAGGTTTCTGGAAGATAACCCTGTCAATATATTAAAAAGTGGTAATTTTACTAAATATCCCATATTAACGGGTTTTTCTAATATGGAAGGATTGTTTTTTATACAAATGTTTAATAACTGGAAGGATAGAATGAATGCAAATTTTTCTGATTTCCTACCAGGGGACCTAAAATTTAAAAATGAAAATGAAAAAAAGGAAGTGGCTGAAAATATAAAACGATTCTATTTTAAAAATAAATCGGTTGACGAAGAATCTGTTTTATCATATATAGACTATATATCTGATTCAGTATTTGTTTATTCATTAATAAAATCTGTGAGATTACAAGTGAGAGCTGGAAACAATCAAATATATTTATATGAATATTCTTACACAGTTGACAGTATTCCACCAGTACCTTATACCAATATACGAGGGGCACTTCATTGTTCCCAAACATTTGCAGTTCTCGATGGATTTTTTAACGGTACTATGATTGAGGAGGAATATATTTCTCAAGATTTGAAAGAGATGAAAAAATTTATGAGAAGAATTTGGTTAAATTTTATAAAAACTGGGTATGTAGTTTATTGCAAACTTATTTAATTTTACTTTAAAATCAGCTTCATGCTGTATCCCTCATACAGCAAGGTAGACAAAAGCCTAGTGTTAAGATACTCTGTTCTCCACTTTCCACCGAATTCTGAATTTCTGAAGCATTGCGAGTTGTGTGGCGGAACTCAACACCAAAGCGTAGAAATATAAATTTATATAAATATTCTATTCTTCGAGCGGGAATCAGACCCACAACTTCATTTGATTTCCATATCGTACTAGTGCATTAAAAATAAGTAGTTCGTCATCTTAGGAGTTCCGTCAATTAGCTGAAAATATCTGCTTCAAAATTGAGAATGAACTGCTAGATTCCACCCGAACTAAGTTACAGAACAAGTTAAACAAAAGCTTTTAAAATAAAAATCGATAATTTCTCGATGTTTGTACAGTTAGATAACTGAGAAGAAAATAAACGTACCTTATTGTTTCAGACATCCCATATCCGAAGGTTCCAATTTACCAGCGTGGCCTCCAGTAGGTCCGAATTTGTCTCCACATATGTCTATTAATAGGACCTTAGAACTAAGAGGATCATTAATAAACAGTAGAATTCTATTTTGGGATCTAATTTATGAAAAATATTATCATTTACCTACCGCTCCTGACATAACCATACAATGGTAACAATTTAAATAACGGTACATCAAGTTTAAGTAACTCGAAATAAATTCAAATTAATTAGAACACGTTTCTTATTTATTTTTACCAATGTTGTATATTTTCTGAAGCTTAGTATATTCCATAATCATATTTACCAATTATTTTTTTGTTTAAATTTACTACCCTATTGCTGATTCGTTTTCAGCTAAGAATAATAGAAAAAAATTACAATACAAGTACAAAAATAACTGACTACAAATGACATTTAATCTTAAATCTTTTTTGAAATTTTGTAATGTCAATTTTTTTTAAATCCTATGATTCGTTTATATTTATTACAGAAGATAAACTATCTAAATACATAATGATGTAGTTTATTCATTACTTCTGTTTAATTTAATGAACTAGATTCGTTTGTTTTCGTGTTGCATAATTAAAGCTCTTTTACGTTCATCAACCTAAATGGCTACGAATGTTATAAAGAAATTTAGCCTATATTATTTTTAGTGTGTTGCCCGTTTTACTGTGGATCTATTTATTTGTTAAATATAGTTATAAAGTATACTAAAAAAATATACATTTTTAAAGCCTAGGTCTACCGATACGAAACAATTACAATTTCGTTGGACCGTTCAGTCGTATCGATATCTATATTTTTATTTAAAATATCATTTGAAATTCATTTACAAAGTAATATATACTTAAATGACTGTCTGACTGTTAGTAATTCTGTGTTTTATATTTTGAGGCATTGTAGTCAAAAAAATATATTTTTTTATTACTGTATAAAAAAGTATAGCAATATTGTCAAATAATATTGTTATATATATATTGAATAGGCGTTAAACATTACTAATTCTTTCTAATATATCTATATTTTTTAGCTTATCACTGTATCCCGCACATCACCGAGTAGGTAGAGGGAACTTGGGGACCTAGTGTTAAGATACTAATGTTCCCCATTTTCTATCGAATTCTGGAGGCATTGCGTGTTGAATGGAACTCGACGCCTTGCTTCTCTTGCCTTGTTACTAGAGCAGGGAAATGAAAAATAAATATTAAATATTTCATTTTATCGACTGAGAATCAAACTCACAACCTGTCACGTTTACCGTACATGGGGCACTCGTTGCACAGGGGCACAAGGCCCCTGACTTTATACATTACATATAACAGTTCCGTCGTACTTTAATCGACTAAGCTTCTTACAACCAATATGCATTCTATAGGCACTCGTTTACTGTTCCTTCTTCCTTGGGCTTATTAGATTAACAGTTGGAGAGTTTAACCTTTAAGACACTCCTTTTCCTTTATTATTAAAATTGAAATCAAATCTAAATACAGAAAGAAAGTGCAACAATAAGGAGAACATAAAGTTATTTTTTTTATGTTGCCATTGAGATGCCATTATATCTTCAAATCATGCTTAGAGGGAAACTTTCACAGTTTATTCTACACGATTACATGGTAGGCATAGAATATCTACTGTCAAGGCACTCCGATTTTCATCTGAACTCGAGAATATATGTTAAGTGGAAATCAAGTTCGCAGAATAAAGTACAACCTATTTTTAAAATAGTTTAGCTTCCCCAGTCAGATTACTCATATAAAAGGCGGCAGCAATCAAATTTACACCTCTCCCAGGACGATCGAAAAGACGTAAGTCTAGGTTCAGATCCCGCAAGGGGCGCCGACGACATACTCTCAAGGAGCTTCGTAGTGCTTGAAATTTTTTGTAACAAAGTATCCACTTCCCTACATTTCTTGCTAACTGTAGGTCCACAGAAGTACCCTGTATATTACTATTACGCGGCGAATTTCATACAAAATACAGCAAATCTGATGCATAATTGGTAGTATCTATTGATTGCGTTGACTAAAAGCTCAATTTCTTTCTGTACTCTGAGGGACCACAAACTTGAATATTTGACATTAAAATTCAAGGCGAAAAGCCTTGATGCCTCCATGCAACCTAGAGACAAATGGTCTTGACAGACGGTCAGGGCGACTAAGTGATCCTATAATGGTTCCGTTTTTACCATTTGAGATACGGATCCCTAAATACCTTGTACAGTGAATATGAATCTCATAATATACTAGCTTTATTCACAGTTCTCTTCCAACTTCAAAGGTACACACATAGCCGGTGCCGACATAAAATTTAAAATTTAATAGTTTATATTGCTTTTAAGTTTAGTAGCTTTTAATTATTTCAAAAAAAGAAATAAAATTATTTACATTCAATTAATGATGTCGATTTATCTTATTGATAGCAGTTATATACCTACTTATATGACTGATACACTTTACTACCACGATATAAATACAATATGAGTTTTAAATTTTGCCATTCGTTATATTGCTGCCTCAAAATGTGGAAGCGCATGTTAGTGAGTGTTTGCTTCGTAGCAGTTAGTGTTGTTTCTTCGGAACTAAATAAATCAAAATTAGTGCACACCGCCCAGGGCCCCGTGAGGGGCTACAAGGATCCCTATGAAGACATTTTTGTCTTCTACAACATTCCTTACGCTAGGGCTCCCACTGGCGATGAGAAATTTAAGGTAAGGAAATAGTTTAATTTAAATTAAATACTTTCGATTAATCTTATATGATTTAATTCTCAATTTTGAATTTCGGTCAAATTAATAACTGTTGAAGTTCAAATATTAGACATTGTTTTTTATCTGCCTGACATTTTGCATTTGAAACTAGCCACATTGACATTAAGCATGTTATAATTTTTTTTTCTAACACACAGCATAATTGATTATGAAGGTTATGAGTTATTATAATATATAAAGTATCTATTATAGTATCCGTACCAAATATTTGTATATTTCAAGGGCAGAATATGGCTGGTGATCTATAATTTTATGGTCATTATATAGAATGATACTTAAAAAAAATATGATTACTTTTTTAGCTTCTTGGTATACCCTGCACATACCGGGGTAGGCAGAGGGAACCTGGGAGCCTAGTGTTAAGACACTCCGTTCCCATTAAGATACTTCTGTTACCCATTATTCGCCAAATTCTGAAGGCATTGCGTGTTAAGTGGCACTCAATTCTGCGCTGTGCCTCGTTACCAGAGCATGAAAATGAAAACATTAAATATTTCATTTCCTCGAGTGGTAGTCGAACCCACAATCTGTCGCGTTTACAGTCATATTTTGTGCCTCTGCGCCACGACTGACACAGCTACGCCATCACTCGCCTTAATTATCATTGATTGCTTTTAGTAGTAGCAATGAACAAAAATATTTTATAATTATACAACACCAGGTTACTATATACATATTATAATACATATATATGCATTCAGAGTACGCAAAATTAAACCTTATAACCTTTATAAGATGTTGGATAAAAGCAATTCAAATAATAATTTTTAATTCATGAGTACGTTATTAATATATAATTTATTCTTATTTATTTCGCTTTTGACAGAACAGTCGTGGTCTACAACTAATATAATTTATGACATACACCTTATTTAATAAAAAAAAACCTATTACTGACATAAATCAAGATTTCGTTAGTAACAGCCCATTTTTTTATTTAAGTTTTTATTTTTGGTTGTCTGAAAATACGTATCGGTATTTTATGTTTAAAGTGATTTTACAATACATATTTGTTAATCCAGAAATGGTATCTTCAACTTTTAAAGTAATTAAAATTTATGCTGAATACTATACACTATAAAATATAATTTCATATTATACATTTTAGGCACCACTTCCAGTATCTTCTTGGTCAGTTCCTTTGGAAGCAATAAACCAAAAAATAATTTGCCTACAACAAAAATCACCTTTTGTGGACCCATCTCAGAATAAAATGCAGGAAGATTGTCTTGTCGCTAGTATTTATGTTCCAAACATCGACGAAAAAAACCTTTCTGTTGTCGTATATATACACGGTGGAGGTTTTATACTAGGATATGGAGATATGATGACCCCAAAAAAACTAGTATCCAGTCAGAAAATTATAGCTGTTACATTTAATTATAGGCTTGCCGCTCATGGTTTCCTTTGTTTGGGTATAAAAGACATACCAGGTAACAGCGGCATGAAAGATCAAGTGGCATTACTTAAGTGGGTTCAACAAAATATAAAAAAATTCGGTGGTAACCCTGATGACGTCACGATTAGTGGATACAGTGCTGGATCCTCTTCAGTTGATTTATTAATAATATCAAAAATGTCTCAGGGCTTATTTCACAAAGCGATTCCAGAAAGCGGTGACGCACTATCGCCTTACGGCATACAAGTTAGACCACTTCAGAGCGCTAAAGAGTATGCTCAATTGATAAATTTTGATAATGTTGATGATTTAGATGCTTTAGAACACTTTTACAAGAATGTTCCCCATGAAATATTGTATTCGGGTGACGTAGGAAACAGATCGGATTCCACATTCCTTTTTGCTCCTTGCGTAGAACGAGATATTGGTGAAGAAAGATTTCTAGATGAAAGCCCTAGTAGTACATTAAAACGTGGCGAATTCAATAAAATACCTATATTATCTGGTTTTAATAACATGGAAGGCTTAATGCGTATCGAAAATTTTGACCAATGGAAAGTTGAAATGAATGCTAATTTTTCAAGGTTCCTACCTGCTGATTTGTACTTTGAACACACTGAAGAGAGAGATGAAGTAATCCAACAAATTAAGCAATTCTATTTTAATAATCAACCTGTAGATAATACCAATGTTCTTAAATATGTTAATTATTTGTCAGATATTATTTTTACTTGTCCAACATTAAGAGCCACAAAATTATTATTAGAAAATGGGAATGAAAATATTTATTTTTATGAACAGACTTATGTCGATAAATATACTCCAAAAGTACCTTACACCGATGTACGCGGTGCTGGACACTGTGCACAATCAATGTTGGTTTTAGATGAACCCAACAATGGAAAGGATGCAGTTTCAGAAACATCAGAAGAATGGAGGACATTACTGCGGAACACTTGGATAAGCTTTATTACTAAAGGGTATGTATACGTACCTATCAGCTTCCCGCTGTATCTTGCACTCAGCAGGGTAGGCAGAGGGAACCTAGTGTTAAGAAACTCCGTTCTCCACTTTCCGCCGAGTTCTGGAGGCGTTGCGTGTTGAGTGGCGGAACTCAACGCTGCGCCTTGCCTCGACACCAGAGCGAAGAAATGAAAATATAAATGTAAATAAATACGCCAATACCTCGCTTTGCGTCGTTTCGTTTTGCGTTTTTTTCGAAGTTGCGTCGCTGCTTAATTTTTACTGATTTTCACTGTGCGTCGTTAGATTTTCGAAGTTGCGTTGTTTTGGATTCGAGTTTTTAATTTTGTTTATTTTTTTCCTAAAATATGGCAACACCTTTGTTTTTAATTGCGCCATGCCATCAAAATTTGGAAATTTCCTTTCTAACAAAAAATCAACGCAAATTTAATACAATTTTATTTTCAGTTTGTTTTGCTTGTTTTAGAGTTCAGTTTAATTACGTAGTGTGAGGTAATGTTGTGTGTTGTGCTTTTTTAAAAAGAGTATAATTAATTTACATATATAAAGTTTTACGTGCTGTTTTTGGTTACAAAAAAGATAAATGTTTCCCAAATTAATTTATTGACAGAGTTATATTCTTTTTTACATAAATTTTGTAATGTTTTTTACCCAAATATGACGGAAAAGGCGCTGCTGGTAGAATTGCCAAAAATACTAAAAAAACTATCAGCTTGAAGACAAAATTAGTTCAATTTTATTTTTAAAAGGTAGTATTTTCGTAACCTATCTTCGATCATTAAATGGTTTGCTATAGAAAATCTATTTTTACTTTGCGTCGCTTCAATTTGCGTGGTGTTTTCTAGGAACGTAACCCCGACGCAAAACGAGGTATTGGTGTATTTCATTTTCTCGAGTGGGGATCGAACCCACAACCAGTCGATTTTACAGTCATACTTTGTGCCCCTGCGCCACGACTGACCTCTACCTATATATCTAGATTATAAGAAATACGTCAATAATGATTTTAATGAGATAATTTAATATGTTCTTTTGTATAACAGAAAGCCTGAAAACCCATCACTTCCGGAATGGGAACCGCTACGCATTGAATTTTTCAAATATATGGAACTCAGTCAAAATTCAAAAATTAAAAAAGATCTTTTACACCACAGATGTTCTTTTTGGCATAACATATACAACAAATATTACCAAATTCCAATTCCACCTGAACACTAAGAGGTGGAGAAAGTGGTTTCGTTAATGTAAGAACAAAATGTATGAGTACTTTTGTTAAACGTACAGAAAAAGTTGTTTACTTAATTAATATTAAAAATAAATATATACATATATCAGATTATAGAATTGCAACCGCAATTAATGATGCTTCAGTGACATTGGTCTTATTTCAAAGTCAACACCAAATACGACCGACGCATCCAAACAATCCTTAACGAAAATATAATAAAAACAAAAATAAATTGTTTTTACAAGCTTTTATTTACTTTCACCTGTCTGTCTGTAATCAAATCTTATAAATTTGATCCACTTCCCGGTTTCCGATTGAGCTGAAATTTTGCATTCATGCATCGGATAACAATGTGATATCATATTTTTTATTATACATAGAGCTGATCTGATGATTGAGCTGGAAAGTGGCTATAGGAACTCCGTAATTCCGGAATTTTGGCTCATATGATTCGATCGAAAATCTTTGAATTAAAAATACTAAAAAGTTAAAAATAAAATAAACTGTAATAAAATATATATAACACTTAATAAAAAATAAGAGCGTGTTACATTTTGACAGCGATAGGAAAAGAAGGTGCTGAATATTCTTAATTATATCATCAAAATGTAACACACTCTTATTATTTATTAAGTGTAATCATTCTTATTAGAATTAATTAATTTTTTACTTTATAGTTCATTTTATCAATAAATAATAAAAGCTTGTTCTTAAAAAATAAGTTTTTTTTCTTTAGTTTTATTCTACTTTTATCTCAAAATGTATCAAAATCATAAGATGAACATTGCTTATGATATTTTAATACTAATCTTTGATTTACCTACATGTATTGTCTTGTTATACCTTAAAATATTTTTTCCTAAAATATATCACATACCGAATCGATTCGATACATATGAGCGTTTAAGATTACTAGAGGACCCATTGACATATATTATATACGTTACCATGGCCACGCGTATAAATAAAAATGTGAGGCCAATCGTGGTGCAGGGACACAAATGTGTGACGCGACTGGTTGTGGGTTCGATCCCTACTAGAAGAAACAAAATAATTATTTTAATTTATATTTTCATGTCTTTGCTCGCAATGCCTCCAGAATTTGGCGGAAAATGGAGAACGGAAATGCCTTAATAGTGAACGAAGTTTCTTAATACGACACTCCTACAGACGTAGGAGTGTCGCCACTGCTATATATATAAAGTTTTAATAATCTAATTACTAATTTTTTGGGCGACAAAAGAGAAATGGATCAGTAGAAATGTTATAAAAAAATATTATATATAACAATTATCAAAACTACAAAAAATTCAAATAATTATTTAAATTAAAACAACCACTCGATGCATGTTTTAGTTCAGACCAACTAATATTAATAGTCGCAAATGTTGGCCAAACGATAAAATATTTCTATTTAATTCTTTAATACTGATTTTATAAAGCCCAGGCCAGTCGTAGCGCAGCGGCACGAAGTGTGACTGTAAAACCGACTGGTTGTGGGTTCGATTCCCACTCGAGGAGATAAAATATTTGCTTAAATTTATATTTCCATTTCTTCGCTCTGGTGTCGAGGCTAAGCGCGGCGTTGAGTTCTGCCACTCAACACGCAATGCCTCCAGAATTCGGCAGAAAGTGGGGAACGGAGTGAGTTAACACTAGGTTCCCTCTGCCTACCCTGCTGTGTGCGGGATACAGCGTGAAGCTGATTTATAAAGCACACTGAGGCATTTTGGCAATATATATACTTATTAAGAAAGAAGAATAAAGAAAGAAGATATAAGAATATATACTTATTAAAAAAACGAATAAAAATTTGAACTCGCGCGTCTTTGGAAACCGTCCTTGCGATATGGCCAACTAAGCCATATGTTCTCATCACGCTACGTCAAAAGTCTTATACGTTTTTTACAACTTATTTATGTTGTTAGCATCTCTGTAGGAAGATTTTCCAAAGATAGTCACTTAGAATTGTCGTTTGGTATGAGAGAATGATATTTTTTAAATATTTTTAACAATTTTGAAGTGTTATTCCACACTTAAGAAAGAAATTTGTACTCGTATACGTTTTCTTAATAAGTATTCTAAGTGTGGAATAACACTTTAAAAATGTTAAAAATATTTAAATAGAGTGAATATGAATCTCATTAATAATGAGTCATTATATTTATTAGCGTTATTCATAGTTCTCTTCGAACTTCAAACGTAAATAAATAAAAATCGTCTCAAAACTGGCATACATGGCTAGTGCCGATATAAAATCTAATACTTTATATTGCTTTTAAATTAGGTAGACTTTCATTATTTAAAAAAAATATAGTTATAATTATTTTCNGTATGAGAGAATGATATTTTTTAAATATTTTTAACAATTTTGAAGTGTTATTCCACACTTAAGAAAGAAATTTGTACTCGTATACGTTTTCTTAATAAGTATTCTAAGTGTGGAATAACACTTTAAAAATGTTAAAAATATTTAAATAGAGTGAATATGAATCTCATTAATAATGAGTCATTATATTTATTAGCGTTATTCATAGTTCTCTTCGAACTTCAAAGTTATAATTCGAAGTTATAATTATTTTCACTAAATTATTGATATTAATTTGTTTTATTTATAGCAGTTGTATACCTACTTAAAATTAGCTTCACGCTGTATCCTGCACACAGCAGGCCTTTGCCTCGACACCAGAGTGAAGAAATGAAAATATATATGTAAATAAATATTTCATTTCCTCGAGTGGGGATCGAACCCACAACCAGTCGAATTTACAGTCACACTTTGTGCCACTGCGCCGCGACTGGCCTCATATACCTACTTATTTGACTGATATACTTTTCTATTACAATAAAAATACAATATGAGTTACAACTTTTGTCATTCGTTATATTGATGCCTCAAAATGTGGAGGCGCATGCTAGTGAGTGTTGGCTTCGTAGTTAGTGTTGTTTCTTCGGAACTAAATAAATCAAAATTAGTACACACCGCCCAGGGCCCCGTGAGGGGCTACAAGGACCCCTATGAAGACATTTTTGTCTTCTACAACATTCCTTACGCTAGGGCTCCCACTGGCGATGAGAAATTTAAGGTAAGGAAATAGTTTAATTTAAATTAATTACTTTCGATTAATCTAATAAGATTGAATTTTTAAATTAGAATTTCTGTCAAATTCATATTTGTTTAAGTTAAGATATTACATATTATTTTTTATCTTCTTGACATTGACATTACATCAAACTTGTATATTTTTTTTCCTAGCAAAGAGCGTAATTGATTATGAAATTCTTCGATATACTTAAATATATAGATATTATATACGGTATTTATTATAGTATCCGTACCAAATATTTGTATATTTCAAGGACAAAATATCTGTTAAGCTATAATTTTGTTGTAATTATGTAGACTGATAATTAAAAAAAATATTATTACTTTTTGTTAGCTTCTCGGTTCTGCACATACCACGGTAGGCAGAGAGAACCTGCCATCCACTAGCCCATTTTATTTATTTTGGTTTTTTTATTTTTGTTGTCTGAAAATACGAATAGGTATTTTAAGTTTAAAGTGGTTTGCCAAACCATATTTATTAATCCAGAAATAGTATCATCAACTTTTAAACTAATTAAAATTTATGCTGAAGTCGTATCCTATACACTACAACATATAATTTAATATTATACATTTTAGGCACCACTTCCAGTATCTGCGTGGTCAATTCCTTTGAAAGCAATAAACCAAAAAATAATTTGCCTACAACAAAAATCACCTTTTGTGGACCCATCTCAGAATAAAATGCAGGAAGATTGTCTTGTCGCTAGTATTTACGTTCCAAACACCGAGGAAAAAAACCTTTCTGTTGTCGTATATATACACGGTGGAGGTTTTATACTAGGATATGGTGATATGTTGACACCAAAAAAACTAGTATCCAGTAAGAAAATTATAGCTGTTACATTTAATTATAGGCTTGCCGCTCATGGTTTCCTTTGTTTGGGTACAAAAGACATACCAGGTAACAGCGGCATGAAAGATCAAGTGGCATTACTTAAGTGGGTTCAACAAAATATAAAAAAATTCGGTGGTAACCCTGATGACGTCACGATTAGTGGGTACAGTGCTGGATCCTCTTCAGTTGATCTAGTAATGATATCAAAAATGTCTCGGGGCTTATTTCACAAAGCGATTCCAGAAAGCGGTGATGCACTATCGCCTTATAGCATACAAGTTAGACCACTTCAGAGCGCTAAAGAGTATGCTCAATTGATAAATTTTGATAATGTTGATGATTTAGATGCTTTAGAACACTTTTACAAGAATGTTCCCCATGAAATATTGTACTCGGGTGACGTAGGAAACAGACCGGATTCCACATTCCTTTTTGCTCCTTGCGTAGAACGAGATATTGGTGAAGAAAGATTTCTAGACGAAAGCCCTACTTATACATTAAAACGTGGCGGATTCAATAAAATACCTATACTATCTGGTTTTAACAACATGGAAGGTTTATTTCGTATTAAAAATTTTGACCAATGGAAAGATGAAATGAATGCTAATTTTTCAAGGTTCCTACCGGTTGATTTGTACTTTGAACACACTGAAGAGAGAGATGAAGTAATCCAACAAATTAAGCAATTCTATTTTAATAATCAACCTGTAGATAATACCAATGTTCTTAAATATGTTAATTATATGTCAGATATTAGTTTTACTTGTCCAACATTAAGAGCTACAAAATTATTATTAGAAAATGGAAATAAAAATATTTTTTTTTATGAACATACATATGTCGATAAATACTCTCCAAAAGTACCTTACACCGATGTACGCGGTGCTGGACACTGTGCACAATCAATGTTAATTTTAGATGAACCCAACAATGGGAAGGATGCAGTTTCAGAAACATCAGAAAAATGGAGGACATTACTGCGGGAAACTTGGATAAGCTTTATTACTAAAGGGTATGTATTCAAACGTAAACGTACCTACATATCTACAATATTAAATACGTCAATAATGATTTTAATGACATAATTTAATATGTTCTTTTGTATACCAGAAAGCCTGAAAACCCATCACTTCCAGAATGGGAACCGCTACGTGTTAAATGTTTCGAATATGTGAAACTCAGCCAAAATTCAAAAATTAAAAAAGATCTTTTACATCACAGATGTTCTTTTTGGCATAACATATACAACAAATATTACCTAATTCCAACTCCACCTGAACACTAAGAGGTGGAGAAAGTGGTTTCGTTAATGTAAGCACAAAATTTATGTTTAAGTATTTTTGTTAAACGCACAGAAAAAGTTGTTTACTTTATTAATATTCTAATAAAAAATATACGTATATTATATTATAGAATTGCAACCGCAATTAATGATGCAGTAACAGTGGTCTTATTTCAAAGTCAACACCAATATACGACCGACGCATCCAAACAATCCTTAACGAAAATATAATAAAATCAAAAATAAATTATTTTTCTACTTTTATCTCAAAATGTATCAAAATTATAAGATGAACATTGCTTGTGATATTTTAATACTAATCTTTGATTTACCTATCTGTATTGTCTTGTTATCCCATAAAACATTTTTTCTCCTAATATATATCCCATATCCAATCGATTCGATACATATGGGCATTTAGGAGTACTAGAGGACCCATTGACGCGTATTATATGCGTTACCATGACAACGTCCCATGGCGCAGGAGCACAAACGTGTAAATGTAAACGCGACTGGATGTAAGGTCGATCCCGACTCGAAGAAATAAAAGAATTATTTAAATATAAATTTTTATTTCTTTGCTCGCAATGCCTCTAGAATTTGGCGGAAAATGGAGAACGAAGTGTCTTATCACTAGGTTCCCTCTGCCTACTCTACTACGGGATACAGCGTGAAGCTGATTTTTTGTAATTACAAAAGTGTATTATTGTGGAATATATGGTATATAGTGTATATTTTACTTATTTATTTTATTTTATGTATCTTTTATGCATTATTTTAAGCAAATATATGCTACTGTACTCATTCTCTATATAAACTATAACTGTGTCAATGTCAAGTTTTTGCGTCACGTATATCACGTAATATATAGCTTTTTTTACACACATAGCAGGGTAGGCAGAGGGAACCTGGAAACCTACTGTTAAGTCACTCAATTCCGTAATATATAAATATATATAGATAATCTTATATACCTCACAAACAAGTGATTAGTACTGTATTTTCGAAGATCGTAACCCGTTCTTATCTAGGAACCAAAAACAAACATTCGGACGCGGTTGGTAAAAATGAAAAAGATGGCATTCAATTTTTTGCTCGCAATGCACTCGCGCAAAGTTTCTTCTAAAATTTTTATAATATTGTTTTAATCCTGATCCTGAAAACGATTACATTGTATTTTAACAAATGCTTTATTTTTATTTTTTTTAGCCTCACATACCTGAGGCTGTGTATGTACCTAGAGGGCAACACTCCGTTCGCTACCCTCCGAACTTAATATTCAAAACATTGTGCATTAAGTGGTTGAACTCAACGCCGCGGTTTGTCATGTTACAAGAGCTAGGAAATGAAAATGAATATGACTGAGAATTGAACCCACAACCATCATCACGTCCACATTCGTGCTAAATTATCACACCTATTCTTCAACCTCTGTTAAAACCGGCGTCATGCTCCCTTACTTTATGTAATCGGGTGATAAACTAATGGCATTTTATTTCACAAAAACTGATCCTAATAAAAAAAAATTGACTGAAATGTAAATCAACGATACAAAATATCCTAATTTTAGTGTTTTTTAATCAATATTTTATTTAGCAAGGTCAATTTACTTTTTTCTAAGCAATTAGTTCATTGTGCTGTCGATAAGCTGTGTACGAAATTTTAAATAAAGTATAAACATATTATATGTGTAATTTTGATGTTGTGATATTAGATAAAAACCTGTTAAGCGCAAGTTGGACACGCTCACCGGTTACAACGCATAAAATGGAATAAACATAAGTTTGATTATTTTGTATGAAATAAAATGTAATATAAATGTTCATGTTTCCGATTTATCTTGTTTGCAGTTAAGTTCTTACTTTATTCCCGACTGCTAAGGAAGGATTATGTTTTTCGCGCGTATCTTGTATGTATATATGTATGTATGTATATATGTAAGTATGTATGTATGTAATATTCTTTATTACCTCATATCTCCAGAGCCGCTGAACGAATTTATCTAATTGAGGTATCGTTAGATTCGTATTAGCAGCCCAAGTGTTTTTAGATAGGTGACGTTAAAAAAAACAATCATGGCGGCTGTGGGACGCCATTGGTCTTAATGAAAAAAAAAATCGTTTCGAATACCACGATATGGGTATCAAATTCAAGAGGTCAATAGGAAGATTTCAAAAAGATATATGATGACTATCATTACCATAATGAATCCTAACAAAAACGTGAAAAATAAAAAAAATATTTAAAAAAATAAAAACCTCGACTGCATAAAACTAAAAACAAAATAAACAAGCCAAATAGTTTATTAGGATTAACAGTCGGGACCTATAAGTAATTCTTCAATCAATAAAATCTTTGCCAGGAATCCCGCATAATTTAAAGAGGTATATACGACCACGAAAAGTACGCCATAGGTTATTCGTTAAAAAAAAATATGCCTAAAAATTCGTATCTTTAGATTGTGTTTACTTAGAAACTGGATATTTTTGTGCTCCAAGAGACCGTAAACGTTTTGTTTCTCATAAGGTACTAAACCCTGAAAAACAAATGCTTAGATAATATTCAGTCTGATTATTTCTTGATTATTAAAAATTCATTTAATTTCATTTCTTCTTTATGTTATATTATGTATTCAATATTTGTTATTATTATATTTATTTAATTATATATTTTTTTATTTCATTTCCTTAAATCATGTTTGAAAATAAAAAATATCTTATAATAACATTAAATGATCATCCAGGCATGCAAGAACCCCTCTCATGTGAAGATAAAGGTCTCCTCCAGACTTTTCCATTTGTCTCTGTTTTTTGCTGTTGTATTGCAGTTTTTACCTACTACTTTTACTATCTCGTCTTCCCAGCGAGTTATTGGTCTCCCTCCCTTTCTCAAGACTGCAGGACCCCGCTACAGTGTCAGTGTAGAAGTCCAGTGGTCGTCGTTCAATCTAGCTACATGACCTGCCCAGCGCCATTTTAGCTTTTGAGTGAATTTTAGTGCATCTATAACTTTTGTCTTCTTTCGTATTTTCTCATGGGAGATTTATTGTATTTTTTATATTTTTAGTCTCATTAAATTAGCGTTGTTGCTAGACCCAACTCTTACCTGTAGACCAGGGGTTCCCAACCTTTGCTTGATCAAGGAACAGTAAGTATGTAGTACAATAAAAATAGTTATAAGTTATGTCCATACTTTATTTATCTTTATATATTCGATAGCATTCGTAATAATACAGTAAATCTAAAATAAAATCGCTATGGAGTGTGCTGCAGGCCTATAAATCTTCAGAGCACATGCTTTCGTCGCTTTAACCGTGTTAACTGACGCAGATTGATTTCGAAGTATTTTTAGATTTACGTAAAAAAGGGTGATGTAGACTTTTCCTAATATGTTTGAAATTGCTATTAGATTCCAGGATTTTAGGGAAAATTAAAGACTTTTTTTACATCTTCACGCTGTATCACATATCTAGCACAGTAGGTAGACGGAAAGAGGGGACGGTTATATTCGATGGATGGGTTGAATTCCCACTAGGGGGAATATTTATAAGAAAACGTTTATATGGGCTATCTTATGAAATGAAAACAGTTTAAGAAAAAAATAAGAAAAAAGTATACTAAACTGACGTAATGCCAAAATCAACCAACGGTAAGTTTTGATTCATTGTGGTATAGTGCAGTGTCGTCAGACTGAAACGCGATAGTTAAATTTCCACTTGGGAAGTGTTAATATTAAATAGCTTATTTAACTTCGCTCCGATGAGTTCCATTCAACAATGAATGTCGATTTTGGATCTAAATTTCAATAGTAACGTAACAAAATATGAGTAAATGGAAGTAATATGAGAAGGGTCAATAGTACCTATGGGAAATTTACGCAAGCAAAGTTGTGAGCGGCTACTAGGTATAAAAGGGTCAAAATCTTTTTTTGAAATTATACTTTATTTAATTTTATTTTGAAATCGTACTCAAATCATAAAATTGATTCAAGTGGAGTGACGCAAATCTACATTTATTTTAATTTACTGTTGATAAACAAAATTATATGTAATAAAACTTTTAGTCAAAGAAAAAACTTATAATAAATATTATTGTTATTTTATATGCAGTAATATAAATTATATATAGTACCTTAAATTACAATTATGTGGTAATTGAGCAATAGTTACGAGTATATTATAATATTTTAAAGGCTGTAGTTACCTTATCTCTAATAAAAAAAACAGCTTCACATTGTTGTCGTCCCGCAAATAATAGGGTAGGCGGAAGAAAACTAGGAAACTAGGATTTTTTTTTATGGAAAAGGACAAGGCAAACGAGCGTTCGGGTCACCTGATGGTAAGTGATTACCGCCGCCCACGACTCCGTGCAACACCAGAGGAGCTACAGGTGCGTTGCCGACCTTTTAGGTGGGTTGGGCGCCAGAGCCCGGCATTACCTGATGCGAAACGCAATGGCTTAAGGCCACTACTTAACGCCGGTTTTAAATGCCGGGAGTGGTAATGATCCGGTCAAGTCTGCTCATGTATGTTGCCATTGCTGGCGACGTAACTCTACCACACGTACTTTAGTCGATGATCCTATTCTAGGCCGGGGTCACACGGCAAGTAGGGATGCTAAGTAAGTATGCCCGATGATCATAGATTTTCGATGAACACCAGTGTTAGCAGCTATAAAATATCGATGTTGCATTAAATAAAACATCGCAACATCGATGTCAGCAGGCACACACTCGAAATTTTGTCACGTACATGTGCTTTCAAAATTATTATTTTAAAAGCTTTTATTTACATTCGATTGGCAAAAAGTATTCGGACATATAATGTGATTTTACGCCCTAATGTTTTAAATTTTTTATATTTTTTTAGATAATTATTTTAATTAAAATGTCGTGTGATATTATAGTTGTTTTATTTATTGATGACGATGTGTGCAAAAAGAAATGTCGATGATGGGTGACATCGATGTTTTTCTTTCGATTTTGATTTGATAATTTGATTTTCGATTTGACATCGATGTTCAACATCAAAGCTTTGTTAAGTTATTCTAACATCTCTACTGCTAAGACACTCCGTTCCCGTTAGGACCTCCGGTTCCGGTCCCCACTTTCCGCCAAATTCTTTAGGCATTTCATGTTGACTGGCGGAACTCAAGGTCACGTTTTGCCTACTCACTAGAACGAGGATATGAAAATATTTCATTTCCTCGAGTGAGAATTGAACCCATAACCTGTCGCATTTATCAAATAATTTTGAAGTAACGAACTTTAAATTTTGAAAGATGAACAATACACACTTCAACTGCAAGTGTTATTTTTAAAATAAAATAAATCAGCTTCACGCTGTATCCCGTACACAGCAGGGTAGGCAGAGGGAACCTAGTGTTGAGACACTCCGTTCCCCACTTTCTGCCGAATTCTGGAGGCATTGCGTGTTGAGTGGCAGAACCGCGCTTTGCCTCGACACCAGAGCGAAGATATGGAAATATAAATTTAAATAAATATTTCATCTCCTCGAGTGGGGATCGAACCCACAACCAGTCGGTTTTTCAGTCACACTTTATGCCACTGCGCCACGACTGGCCTCAAGTGTTATTTTTGTTGATAATAATAAACAGATATCCAATCAACACAAGCGGGGACCCAAATTGCAGATTTTACCTACAACTTATATTGTCAAATATGTATTACATAATAAGTAATGTTAAAATAATAAGAGAGCGATTCCGTCTCAAAAAACGCCATAAAAATAAGAAAACAGTAGTTTATTAGGTTATCTTAGAAGTTAATTATCGCGAAGTCTCCCCGAGTTAATTAAGACTCTATATTAACCCTTAGATAGACTGAGCTAAGATAGACTACGTAGCAACTATACAAATAAGGAAATGAATAGAATATTTTACTGTGATTGCTTATAAATTGGTTGTATTATATATGTAGGTATAGGTAGATGAAGATAATAAGAACTTACTTCTTACTTCTAATTGAAGTCCCTTTTAGAAAGGGTCTAACCCGATAAGCATGGGAAGGAAGGCTGCACTGGCGTCTAATTAATTATTTTTAATACGGTTGTATTGATTTTTATCTGAAATCGGGTCATATATTTTTTTTGTTTCTAACCCTTACAGTAAGGGAGTTATGGGGGTAACAACCCTTAGCGTTAAAACTTATTTTTTTCGGTATTTATTGAAGATATCTTCATGAAATTTAAACTTAAAGTGGCTATCTGTAAGCTTATTATTAGATATATATTTTTTTCTGAATTTTTGAGAAACTCTAAGTTAAGAAAAAATTAAGTTTTTTATTTCAGTTAACACTCCATAAATTGACACCTATCAAAATTATATATACTATGTATATATCAGTTAGCTATCTTTGCTAAAAGTTACAAAAAAAATTAAGTAGTGGAACATATCTCAAAATAGCAAGTGCAGGCTTATAACAAACTTGTACATAATGTATATATGTATATAGACCCCTTCTGCATTGTCTTAATTAAATAAAGGCCTATAAACGTGAAGAAGTACATACTTGACAACATACTTCCAACATGTCAACACACAATTATTCAGTTCAGTTTTTTTATTATGGCGCACTGAGCGTGCCAGTTGAGCACAAAATCACTTCGCCAATGCCACGTTGTATGGAGAACACCTAGTTCATTGAGTGGAGGTCGAATTAACAGTAATGACAATTACAGCGAAGATGCACCACGATTGTATTTTTTTATGTTTTTATTTCTAACAATTTCTTGTCTCTTTTATTTTAGTCTTCAAAATTAATTTTAGGCTAGATCCAGTTCTGATAACTTTAAAACAAAAGGTTTCAATCAAATCTGTCCAGTAATTCCGAAAATGCGCAAACAAATGCACAAACAAAAAATCAATGATGTACAAACAAACAAACTGACAAAAATTTTAAATATCATACATTCGAATTCAATTATTATTTTTGCACTCAATTATATTTTTCGTATAAATATTTAATATACTTTAAAGTAAAAGTAAAATACTCTTTATTGTACACCGATTATTACATTACAAGGATGTTCATAATTATTTATGTGATAGTACAAGAAAGGCCTATTGTACTATTGCAAGCTATCTATTCCAGGCAACCTTGTGGTAGAGGAGATAATGAATTAAATGGGAAGAGGTGCACTGAGTATATCATCAATTAATAGTATATAGATTAACATATAAATGCAACAATACATACACTTATGACTGAAAAAGATTTTTTGTAAAAGGAAGGAGTGGCAAGGAATTTTTAGAGATAAGGTATTCTTGGAGCGGAGAGAAAGATCATGTGCTTCACATAAAAACTTGAATCGTTCTTTGAGATATGAAGGGGAAAACTGATTGAAAAGGATATTGTACAGAAGACAAAGAACATGTGTATTACGGCGAAGTCGAATTGGGAGCCACTTGAGCTTTGTACGAAATTCGGATATATGGTCATATTTCCGTAATCCAAATATAAACCTTATGCAGATATTTTAGAGACGCTCAAGCTTATTTAATTACTCCTCTTTTAAATCAAGATAACAACAATCAATAATCAAGAATTGGTAATAGGAGGGATTGTGCCAGCGCAACTTTAGTAGGAATGGGTAGAAAGTTACGTAATCGACGTAATGATGCAATAAGTGAAAATATTTTACGGCTTAGCTCACTGATTTGTGGCTTCCAAGACAGATGCTGATCAAATATAATTTCTAAATTTTTTACTTTATCTGTAAAAGGGATTATTATTCCGTCAATCGATATATTAGGTAAGTCATTTACAGAAATTTGACAAATAAGCCTTGGGCTACCTATAATAGCTTGAGATTTTTTCGGATTAATCGCCAAGCCCAGAGATTTGTTTCGTATTGAGATATTTGTGAGTTCTTGAGACAGTGTTGTTATAGCATTCGGAAGATCGTGCAGTAAACACTGACGATATATTTGAAGATCGTTAGCATAAAGGTGATAGGGAGAAGCAGATAGTGACAAAAATAGTTAATAAAAAGTGAAAATAAAAAAGGAGATAACACACCACCTTGCGGAACGCCCGCAAGCACCGGGCACCATTCAGAATAGGAATCCTGAATCCAGATACGTTGCTTGCGACCATGCAAGTAAGAATGAAACCAATCAATCACTTTAGGAGATATGTTAAGAGAATACATAATTGCCAAAAAGATACCAAAATCTACGGTATTAAAAGCGTTACTAAAATCAATTAAAATCATCAATGTCACCTGATAATTCTCCATGCCTAAACGAATATCATCTGATACATTAACTAATGCAGTAGTCGTACTATGACCAGGCCTAAACCCCGACTGTAAAGCATTAAAAATGTTATTAGTTGTTAGGTATTTACTAAATTGCTGGTTTACAAGACGTTCAACTTTTGATGGGAATGGTAGGATTGATATAGGACGGTAGTCAGACATAGTGGAAGGATTGCGATTCTTAGGTAATGGTATTAATTGAGCTTCTTTCCAAGATGAAGGTAAGGTACAAATATTTATAAAAAAGTTAAGAATTGTCGTTATTATAGGAATCAGGAAATAAAGGATTGGTATGATCATCTTACGACTAATGCAATCAGAACCAACGACATCAGAAGTAATCGCCAGTATATTCTCCTTAACATCACTTTCAGTGAATTGAGCAAAATAAAATTAGGATTTTTAGGAGTGGGCAAGTCGAAATATACTTTAGTATATTACAGATATATTTATTTTACTTTTTATTACTATATATTGGTATAGATTGTAATTTTCCGTAGATACGCAAATTTCTAAAATTTAAACAGTCGAAGCAGGGACTACTTTGTTATTTAAATTCTTGTATTTTTGCGTACAAAAGTAAAATATTTACTTAAACTTTCGTACTTTAAATAGTGACCATCGCATTCATTGCAAATAACAAGTATAGCTGATGAT
Organism: Heliconius hermathena; assembly: GCA_013403705.1. Classification (NCBI taxonomy): domain Eukaryota; kingdom Metazoa; phylum Arthropoda; class Insecta; order Lepidoptera; family Nymphalidae; genus Heliconius; species Heliconius hermathena. Next base: position 1,115,528 of record JAAIXJ010001126.1, on the reverse strand, counting down.
GCAATAATATGTAAATGAAATTATAATGATAGTTACATCCTATATCATTATACTGTACATATATATATGAACATATAAATTATTTAAATTACACTATGATAAATATGCAAAGCATTTGTCATAGTGGAGTATAGCTAATGTCAAAAAGTTAGCAATCATAAATAACTGATAAGAAAAATTATAGATCCATGAATGCATTCTACTCATTAATTTATTAAATAAAAATAAAAATTTAATATAAATTCTATAAAAAATCATCGTTTAATTATACCAGTGATATACATTAGATCCTACTTTTAGAATAACTTTGGTCGTTTGACTAGAAATAGTTTAGAACACCCTTGAGGATGAGGAAATATAAATTGTGAGGACGCCCTCGTCTACGTGTTTTTTTTCTGGTAAAATCGTAAAACCATCACTCTTGCGTCCCTAAGAAACTTGACAGTATATATTTAAGCTTCACTTGGTCTACAGTAGTCATCTATTTCTAGGACTTTTTTATTACACCCGTGGGGGTCTGCGTAGCTTGAGAACGCAACCCTATTAATGCGAAGTGATTGTTATTTCGTGTTTAATCTGGTTTTCAAAGTCGTGAAATTATACACTACCAACCCTAAAACGTGTTTGAGTGTGATTTTTTGTACGTACTCGCTCTTCTTGTGCAGCGATGCATAGTAGCTCCTGACGGTAAGGTAAGGGCATGAAAGGTACTTAAGAACCTATTTTTTTTCAGCTTCACGCTGTAGATATACAACTAACTCGTATACGTCTGCATATAACAGGATAAGGATAGAGAACCTAGTGTTAAGACCGTTCCTTACTTTCCTCTGAAATCTCAAAGATTAAGTGTTGAATTTCGGAACTCAACGCCGTGATTTGCCTTGTTACCAGAGGAAGGGCATGAAAATATTAAAGAATTAAGAATTACTCCGAGCGGGAATCGAACCGACGGCCGTCGCATTACCTGTCACACGCTTATCCCTGTGCGCCACGACGGCCTCAACTACGACACAAGAACTTGTATATAGAGTATACGATTTTCAAATGAATGCTTTAAAGACACATTTTAACATTAAAAAAATTAAATTGAAGTCATTAAATATACAAATATATAATTAGTAAATATTTAATTTTGTTTTTCCTTAATATATTATACAAAAACTCGTGAAGATATTTTTTTATTGGAAATGGAAAGACCAATCATAGTGCGGTGGCACAAGCGTCTCACTATAAACGCGATAGGTGGATTCGATTTCCACTCGAGTAAATATTTAGTAATTTCGTTTCTTTGTTCGTTTGAAGCCAAGTATATCGACGTATATCTAAGAAGGAGTTTAGAAAGAGTAGTAATATATTTTTTTTAAATGTTCAGTTAAAAAACAACTACTTAAATTTTTATGCGTAAAAGGTTATATTTAACTTAGGTGCGTGCACCTCGCATACATATTGAATCAAAGTAGGTATCCTATCGTTTAGAAGAAAAGTGACTAGAATATTCAACAATAATATNTAAATAGCGTAGTTCACAAAAACCGCTATACATTTATTTTTTAAAAATATATCATTCGGACTTGACCCCGATACTATTTTATTAATATACTAAAAATATATACCTACATAATACGTTTATATTTTTTAATTGTCATATAGGTACTATCAGTATTTGCTGACTACAAAATTGGGCTACGACCTGAATGAACAAAGAAATGATAAACGCCTTTGCTGTTTCAAGTTTCAATATTTCTTTACTAAAAGAACTGCTTTAAAACTTGAAAAAAAAATACTTTTTATGTAATCATCAAGGTAAGTACAAATTAACGAGCTACTTATAATTAAGATATTTGTATAAAAAAAAAATTAAATCAGCTTCACGCTGTATCCCGCACACAGCAGAGTAGGCAGAGGGAACCTTGTGTTAAGACACTCCGTTCCCCACTTTCTGCCGAATTCTGAAGGTATTGCGTGTTGAGTGGCAGAACTCAACGCCGCGCTTAACAACACAACCAGTCGGTTTTACAGTCACACCTCGTGCCGCTGCGCCACGACATTCTGAAATAAATTGTAATATTTTTTTTATTATTAGTATAACGTCACATATTCAAACCGGTAACCGAAGTTGCGTAATTCCGTCTCATGCAAAAAAGAACTAAAGAGTACTTAAGTATTACTCCTACATCTTGCCCTTGATATTTAGTGCATAGTTTCTTCCTGCTTGATTACACAATTTTTTTGTTTCACAATTTTTTATTTGTGTTATAACAAAAAGTCAGCTGATATTATAGTAATAATTTTAATAGGCACTTTCAAAAATATATATCAGTTTAGAATATTCTAATTATTGAGTCCGCGTTATAACTCGTTTTTTCATCATCGACCTTTTTAGGCCTTTTGAGGTCAGTCGTAGAGCAGCGGCACGAAGTGTGACTGTAAAACCGACTGGTTGTGGGTTCGATCTCCACTCGAGGAGACGAAATATTTACTTAAATTTATATTTGCATTTCTTCGCTCTGGTGTCGAGGTTAATCGCGGCGTTGAGTTCTGCCACTGAACACGCAATGCCTCCAGAATTCGGCAGAAAGTGGGGAACGGAGTGTCTTAACACTAGGTTCCCTCTCCCTCTGCTTACCCTGCTGCGTGCGGGATACAGCGTGAAGCTGACCTTTTTATATGAAGGTAATTATAATTTTGATTATAGAAGGTAACAAATTATAATTATTAATCATATACATATATTATATATAATACTAGCGGCTCGCCCACGGCTTCGCCCACTTAAAATACATGATTATTGATTTATAAGCAGAATTGATTGACAACTATAATGTGTAAACTGTAATATTTTTTACGACATTTTTGATTGTTTTAAATAAAAAATACGACCATTGTTGATATTTGATATTTATAAAATATACATAAAGCTATTTATTTATTACACGTATATATGTTTGTAACTTTATTTTCTTTTTACCTATATAATATACTCTGTTAAATGTGCTGATGTCAGTGAATAATTTAATTTACTCATTCAGAAACAGCCTTAAATGTTAAATTATTGATTTGAAGGATTCATAATATTCTTTGTAAAATAACTGTAATAATTGCATATTAACTCCTGTACAGTTTTTAAATTAGTTACATATATTATATGAACGAACCAACCAAAAAATCTTTGTATTTACTTGATATTTCTTTCAAGATCGTTCTTTATCTCTGTGTTGAATTAATTACGACTTAAACTTAACTGTTATGATTTATGAAGGTAATCTCCACTAACAATTCAATTTTGTTTACTTTATTGTATAAAATATTGTATAATAGTGCTTCAAAAATATATATTTTTATCAACAGTCATATAACCAAGACGTTTCGAATGTCATTCTTTAGCCAGGAATCTTACCAGCGCGATTGCTATATAATATTCGCAGGCAAACTAATGCCTTGAGTTCATTCAAATGACGATAACTTTTTTTTTAATGAACCGATTTTGATGAACTAAACTTTAGTAGTTAAGTTGAGTTAAAACAAAGCAATTGGTGAAATTTTCAAGTAAATCGGTTCAGTACTTTCAGAGAAAAATGCGGACAAAAATATATCGACAGACAGACAGACAGACAGACAAGAAATTCAAAAAAAATCTTTTTGCTTTCTATTATTCTTTTTAAGTGTCCCTCTATCCATTTCAGTCAAAATTACTAAATGTACAGACAAAATATTTTTACTGTCTTATTATATATAGAGAAGAGATAAATACTATCTATATTTTTAAAATTGTTATGATCTTCATTAATGCAAATCATCAACTCCTTACGACAACTATTTTACAAATTTACTACTATTATAATACTATTTTCATTTTCCTCACTCTAGTAACGAGACAAAGCGCGTCATTGAGTTCCACCCCTCAACACGCGATACCTCCAGAATTTATCGCAAAGCGGTTAACGAAGCGTGTTAATGGGAACGGAGTGTTTTAGCTAGTATTAGCTAGTTTAGTTTTAGGTTCCCAGGTTCACTCTGCCTACCCTGCTATGTTTGGGATACAGCGTGAAGCTATGTGGGATACAATTTGATCCTAAAAAAAGATCCCAATTTTATATTATTTCCATTTTAAAAAAAATTACTTACAAGTGTTCGTCCTGCAACCGGTAACATCTCTCAAAACTACAATAATGTAGCATAAGATATCATAAATTGCTTATAAATTTATTATACAATGAGTAAGTATGTAATATAATAAAATATTTTCTCCCAACTTCTAATCATTGAGGAGTTGGGTCTTCTATCATCATCATCATCATCAACTCAGTAATATCATCAGATGATGACTACAAGCTTGCAAATGTACTCGTATGTATTTAATAAGAAATGCCTAATAGGTGCTTATAAATCAAAGGACCAATGGAAATATATGCTCGTATAAACAAAAAAAAGAATTTCTAATGACAGCGAAACAGACGGACAAATATAAATAATAAATATTGTTAACAAATATAGAACTTCCTCCTTTTTGAGAAAGTTTTAGTAACTGTATAAATACAAAATAAATGAATTACGATGAAGGGACGATTCTGGTTACCTGTTTCTCTTTTTGAGTACTGTCGATCGGCTTTCATCTTGATCTTATCAAGATAATTAACAACATTGTGCTGTGAATATACATTATCGTAGGAAGTACTCCTGTAGACGTTACAACTTTTTAAGAACTTATAGATATGAAGCCAGTTGTGGCACAGTGTGACTGTAAATGCGACAGGTTGTGGGTTCGATTCACATTCAAGGAAATGATTATTTAATATTTTCAATTCTTCGCTCTGGTGTCGAGGCAAAGCGCGGCGTTGAGTTCCGCCACTCAACGCCTCCACAAGTTGGCGGGAAACAAGGAAAGGAGTGTCTTAATATTAGGTTCCCTCTGCCTACCCTGCTGTGTGCGGGATGTAGCGTGATGCTAAAAAAAGTATCTATATATACTAGAGGACCCGTGCGGCTTCACCTGCTTGAACTATACGAATATTTATTAAATATATTTATGAAATTATTTTCAGTTTTCAATAGGATTAGTAAGAAAATATAAACCTAAATAATCAAAATAAGCCAAAATATTATAATATTATAATATCAACGTAAAATAAATATTTTTTTTTAGATATATATAAATATAATACCCGAATAAAACAAAATTTAACCAAATCAAGAATTTTAAAAAACATGTGTAAAGAAATCAAACACCTCGAGGCTTTTACAGAACTTATATTTCTTCCAGAGTTAAATACTGTCTATCTTAAATTCTAATACAATATATTATTCTAGAGATTCTCTTTATTCTTCCGCTCGAAGTCTAAAAGTATATCTAATTATTATAAAATATTATTATATAGTTATTATAATTTACCGACTACATAAAGCGTCATTTTTATTAATGTTCTCTGGTGACAGTTCTATATTACACATATTCTTACACTATATTTATAACAAAGAGGTTGATTTACATTTTTATAATAAAGTATTGCGAATATTAAAACTAATAAATATAAAATCATTACACATGTAACTAATCTACTACTCGAATAAGCGAAGACAACCAAAGAAAACAATAATTTCATAATAAACAGCAACAAACTACATAAAAATTAACAGTAGATCAAAAATTTACAAAACCATCGACGTCGTCTGTCCGTTCGGTATCGTCATTCCGTAACCAAGCCCCGCATCGAGCGGTTCGTAAGCTAGGTCATTTTGAATTAGTGATATCTTCTAATTTTTATTATAATTATGTACAGTAAAATATAATTTCAATCGAGATAATTACTAAAAGTAACTGTTATATTTATTTTGATAAGAATGAATACCAAATTATAGAAAATATATTAATAAAAATCCGATATTAAAATGGTTACTGTAACTCAACCTTCAGAGATAAACATGTTATATGTATCGCGGACTTTTTTAAAGTTGGTTTTAACGGACAATATTTTTGTTAAACATTGTTGTTATGTGTCTCATGCGGTTGAGTCAGCGCACGCCATGTAAGCGCTCATTTTGGTGTAATTAACATATCAGACAATAAATTTCATATCATATAGAAAGGTATTTTAATATATATATTGAGATTACACACAAATTTGGAAAAAAAGTATTCCAATATCCTCAAATATCCTCTTGTGAAATTTTATCACAATCGGGTCAGCGGTTTGGCTGTAATTGTGTAACAGACAGACAGATATACAGCGTTACTTTACTAGCAAGCTTTTAGCTAATAAGGTTTGTATGCATATATTATACATTTCCTTAATACCCAAGGCGAAAAAAATTGTATCGTTAGTGGAAAAGTGTGAATGTCAACTCAGAAAGTTCTGTCCCTTAAGCGCGCTACATCACAAGTAGCGACGACCCAAAAGGGGGTTCGTCCAGCGCAACCTGCTTCGCAACAAGATAACCATTAAATATAAGTGTTGTGAAGGAAAATATTAAGAACTTGGTAAAGTATTTTTAAAAGTAATAATTGTAAAATCTTATTTTATTTAATTATCTCATTTTCCTTTGTATATTTACTAAGTTATATTGTTTTTGGTTTATTAATTCATTCTAGCAGCCCATTCCACAAAATTCCACGTAACTATAATCAAACTTTCTACATAAAAAAAGGAAATATGTTTGTTAACCATATTTTTTTAACTTTACAGTGTATCCCGTTTATAGCAGGGTAGATAGAGGTAACCTACTGTTAAGACACTCCGTTTCCCACTTTCCGCCGAATGAGACATTACGTATTGAGTGGCGGAACTGAACGCCGCCGCCTACTATAATTACATATTTAAGTAAGTAAGTATTGCTATAATTTATTAATGTCGGGAATTTAAGAATTCTCCGAATTGTAAGAAGCCAAGGCAAGGTTGACTAGAGGTATGCCTAGCGCACCACTTTTTAGCACAAAATTCAAATTTATAGTGTGAAATGGCGTGGAAAGCGCCCGCTAAAGCACTCTACAATCTCTACATGGCACTTCACTCGACAGGAAATTTGCAATAGATTTAAACGAGGGAAATATTCAAAAATGCTTTCACGATGGGAACCTCGGCCGGCCGTACGGAAATTGTGCAATGATCGAAAAAATTACATTTGATTTTGGTGCTGTTGATTTATTCGGTTGATCGATTGTAATACGAGATAGATCGTAACAGGATTTTAATATAATTGAAGCGTATTTTATTATCAGTGTAAATGTTTTATCACGCACACAGCAGGTTAGGCAAAAGCGACCTAGTGGTAAGGTACTCCGTTTCCCATTTTCGGCCGAATTTTGGAGGCTTTGCGTGTTGAGTGGCGGAACTCAATGCCGCGCTTTGTTCCGACACCAGAGCCCAATAACGAAAATTTAAATAAATATTTCGTTTCCTCGAGTAGCGATCGAACCCACAACCAGCCGCGTTTATAATCACATACTTACGCCCCTACGCCTATAACTTAAATCAAGAATTTTATTTTGTACGAAAGAATTGAGAATACATTTAAAAATGTTAAAATAAAAATAAAGTTAAAATTTAGACATAAACATAGCACCGGACATTAATGTTCATACAAGTAACTTATTGAATCATACTGTTTTATAATTTAAAAATAATTATTTACACTTATTTAGAAAACGTGTAAAAAATTTAACATAGCCGGACTCGAACCCGCGCCTTCTCCTAAGTGTGGAATAATACTTTAAAAATGTAAAAAATAATTAATTACAATTATATTGCATATCTGTTAAATATATTTAAAACTTAATTAAACACTAATCACGTATGAGAACAGCCGAGTTCCTACATCAGTCGACGTTAAGAATGCTAATTTGTCTATATCTCCATGAACGTTCAGCTCAAAGTTAATTGGATATAGAGTGGAACAGTCGGGGTTGGGGAAAACAATTATTGCGTGGATTCAACTTCCCCGGTTACCCCTACTAGTGTATTATTTTTTATTTATAATGTCAACATTTTCAGTATTTTTCTATAAATATACAATATTATTATTATTAAATAACCAATACGACGTATAATAGCTGATTCATATGTTTAATCTTTTTTTGCCATCACGCAAACACGCACGCATTTTCCTGAGCCTTCGAAGTATCTTTTGATCACTTGATCACTTTAAAATTTAAATGATAGCTCCATACTTAATTTTTTTACACTACACACTGTATCCCAAAAATAGCAATAGGCGGAGGGAAACTGATGGTAAGAAACTACGGCTCCGCTAAATTGCGTGTTTAACGGGAAACTACGTTACATTTGTAACTTAACAACTTTCTGAAAAGAAACAAAAGGTTGGTTTTTCCTTATATAAAATATATTTAATCTTGTCGTATTACTTAACACAAATGGTACTGAAGGTCTTGTACAAATAATGTACAAATCCACTCGACTGTAATATAAACCTCTTGGAACGAAGTTAAGTGTTCGCATGCGAAAAATGATCATGGATCTGACAAACATGGATGATTTTTCTGGAAAAGAAAGGGATAAATTGCTCCTTATTGTATTTAACTTCATCAGTACAAGATAAAAATAATATTAATATTTTAAATGAAACTATTTTAACCGGATTAATCGCGTATATTTGGTATTATTATACATTTTTGGAAACCCGACGTTTCGAACACTTTGCAGTAGTCCGTGGTCACGGGTAGACTGAGGTGGCATTCGTCTCTCAGTTGACATAATTATTATATCAAACTACCATTAGGTACTTTGATATTGTGTCTGGTTTTATTTGCATCATACACAATCAAGTAGCCAAGATATCACACCAGCTTGCTCTTCAATATGGTCTTGTGGAATTGGAGGTGCCTTAGTACAGGTACAATCCCATGTTTCTTAAAAATAGCTGCGCTTTGCTACTGGGATCTGTCTATTATTACTGACAGGTATATTGTTGACCGAGTGGCGCCGCGCTGTGATTATTTGATATTACTACCCCACATGATGACAATCTCGTGAAGACCGAAAAAGAAAAACTATCTAAATATTTGGACTTACCCCATGAGATTACTGCCATGTGGGATGTCAATGCAATGTTTAATAGCGAAAAGAAGAGGTCATCGCCTTGTCCCACGTTCAGAAGACTATTTTTTTATATTTTTAAATGTATTTTTTTATAACAATTTATATTTAAAAATGTAAAATTGATTCCTCTTGTTTAATAAAAGCATATATTTATTAATAAAAACATATATTACGATTGTGGAGTGGAGTTGTGCTCTCCGCGGAAAAATTTACCTACGTTAAGAAACAAAATCTCTAAATACGCGTTTGTTTACAATACTAGTTTACTACTACTTTGCTACCCGTTTTGTGAAAGTAGTATTCCTAAAAAACTGTAATATATTACATATAGTATATAAAGGTTTTGCTGGGATGCTAGAGTGCCAGATAAAATCTTCCTTTTTTTCATGTCAATTGACAGTGTTCATCATGTTGACCAGTCATTCCCAAGGCACTGTATTAATATTATTTCGCTGAAATGTCAAGGCAATCGCGGTGTTCAATATCGGAACTCAACGCCGCGCTTTTCACTTGAAACCAGAGCGAAGAAATTTAAAAAATAATAATTAATTCCCCCGAGTGTGGATCTAACCCACAACCGTTGCGCTACAGTGACAAGCAATTGCTTAATTTTCGAGAGTCTGAAAAATAATAGTAAAAAAGAAAATAGTAAGCGTTTTTATATTACACAAATAAACCTAATCTATATTATTAACAACACGCCAACGTTACGGGTTAGAACGCTTATGTATTGGATTTATTTATAGTAGCTTTTATATAGTGGCTTTTAGCTTTGTAGTTAGAATTACATATGCAATTAACGGAAGCCGGAGGTGTGCATAACTCTTCGTTATTTTGCCTGTTCCATTAGAGGAGGCCAGTCGTGGTGCAGGAGCACAAAGTGTGACTGTAAAATCGACTGGTTGTGGGTTCGATCCCCACTCGAGAAAATGAAATATTTATTTACATTTATATTTTCATTTCTTTGCTCTTGTGTCGAGGCAAAGCGTGACGTTGAGTTCCGCCACTCAACACGCAATACCTCCAGAACTCGGCGGAAAGTGCAGAACGGAGTGTCTTAACAGTAGGTTCCCTCTGCCTACTCTGCTATGGCCGGGATACACCGTGAAGCTGATTTCATTTTACTTAATTTAAATTACGTCGAAGAGTAAATACGTAAAAGCATCGAAATAAAATTATAGATATAATCAACAATATTCCAATTATTTAATGTTAATAAATATTGTATAGATAATTCTATAAAAAGTAGTTTTATAAAATAGATTGGAAAGGTAAAAAAATATTATATAATTATAATTAAAATAAAATCAGAATAAATCAGCTTCACGCTGTATCCCGCACACAGCAGGGTAGGCAGAGGGAACCTATTGTTAAGACACTCCTGTTCCCCACTTTCTGCCGAATTCTGGAGGCATTGCGTGTTGAGTGGCAGAACTCAACGCCGCGCTTAACCTCGACACCAGAGCGAAGAAATGGAAATATAAATTTAAGTAAATATTTCATCTCCTCGAGTGGGGATCGAACCCACAACCAGTCGGTTTTATAGTCACACCTCGTGCCGCTGCGCCACGACCGGCCTCAATATAATTAAAATATATATCTTTTTAAACGAAATCAAATACAAATGACTATACTTTTATAGAAATTACAGATTATGTACCTAAGTGATACCGTTCTTAAAAATAAACTAAGAATTAGAAGAGACCGTCAGGAATTGCAAGAACCTTCTAGGATATGCGCAATACCTATTTACATACTAACACCGGTGGAAATACCTAACTTACTGCAGTTACAAGTCTTGATATTTAATAAAATTTAAATTTCTAATTTTTTTAGCTTTACGCTGTATCCCGCATGTATATGAGTAGGGAGAGAGCCTGGAAACATAGTGTTAAGACATTCCGTTCCACACTTTCCGCCGAATTATCGAGACATTGCGTGTTGAGTGGCGGAACCGGAGGCGGAACTTAACGTCGCGGTCTGCCTCGTTACCAGTGCAAGAAAATGGAAATAATAAATTAAATTCATTTTCTCGAGTGGGGTTCGAACCATCAACCTGTAGCATTTACAGTCGCCCGCTTGTGCCTCTACGCCACGACTGGCTTTAAAATAAAAATAAATGCATATGTTTTCTCTAAAGCAGTCTTATTATATTACCTTCCTCACCGCCTTACCTTACCCGCTTATAGCATATACGCGGGATACAGCGTGAAGCTAGCTGCAAAAAGAAACTAAATAAACCAATAAAACCAATAAACTCTAAGTTCATTGGTTTCTTTTTATTAGGACGTAAACTATATTTGTTTTTTTCATCAGCTTCACGCTGTATCCCGCACACAGCAGGGTAGGGAGAGGGAACTTAGAGTTAAGACACTCCGTTCCCCACTTTCCGCCAAGTTCTGGAGGCATTGTGTGTTGAGTGGCGGACCTCAACGCGGCGCTTTGCCTCGACACTAGAGCGAAGAAATGAAAATATAAATGTAAATAAATATTTCATCTCCTTGAGTGGGGATCGAACCCACAACTATATATAGTTTTCGTACAATAGTCAGTCGTGGCGCAGGGGCACAAAGTGTGACTAAAACCGACTGGTTGTGGGTTCTTTAATATTTGTATATTAACTATATTTAGTTTACATACAAATATTAGTTTTTTTCTAATTTTTCTGCTTTGTTCACACATTTTCTCTTCCTTTCGCCGACTTACCTACTTATTTTTACACTACATTGTGCAAAGTACAGCGTTTATTCAAGTGTCCAGTGGTCAGAACGCGGCTTATGTGTATTCATGTGGTAACAGATAACCCGCGTAGCACAGTCTACCGTAAAGTATAGAAATAAGTATATTTAAGCTAAAATATTTAAAAAAAATTAAAAGGAAACCTAGTGTTAAGACACTCCGTTCTCCACTTTCCGCCGAATTTTCGACCTATTACGTAGTATAGCCTTGTTACCAGAGCGAAGAAATGAAAATATTCATAAATAATAATCCATTCTCCCGAACGTGGATCGAAACGACAACTGTCGCGGCGTCACACGCTTGTGCCATTGCACCATGACCCCTTTTAAACTAAAACTCTTAAGCTTCAGTGGATAGAGGCCGAAATAAAGGAAATAGTATCTGTGTTGATTACTGTACAACCCCTGTCCTTCCTCACAGGTCGATGCGCAAGTGTGCCAGTTGCCACGTACTAACGACGGAGATTTAATAAGTTGACGCTTTAAAGGTAGAAAGCGAGTTTGCATCACATGTTTGTTAATTTCTAAGTTCGACTATATCTCTTAATTAAAAGAAATTTAATTATTATTAAGGGATATACATAGAAATAAAAAGAAGCTAGTAGTGGCGCAGAGGCACAAGCGTGTGACTGTGGACGCGAGAGGTTGTAGGTTCGCTTCCCACTCGCTAAGTTCCACCACTTAACTCGCGTTGCCTCACAGAATTTGGTGGAAAATGTTTTAAGGGGAAAAAATCAGGTTCCCTGTGTTTACCCTGCGATGCGGGGAACACAACGTCAAGCCATAAAAACTGTTTAATTTGCAATACGATTGAATTTATTGTAAATATTTATGTTTTGAATAATTAAATAGCTAAATCTTAAATAGATAAATGAATAAAAACATTGTAACAGTAGCCAATGCTAAGGTTATCTGCTGGTTGTAAAATCTAAGTCAATATTATTATGAAACTATTTATTTATAATTAATAAAATTTTAAATTTATTATTATTTATCTATATATTTATTATCATTCCTCTATATATTTGCTGTATTTGAAATATTATTTATAGGAGGTCGTCGTGGCGCAAGGGCACAAGAGTGCAGCTGTAACGACGGTTGTGGGTTCGATCCCCATTCGAAGGATTGAATTCCTCCTCGAGTGGGAATCTTAATATTATCATTTCTCCCCTTTGGCGCCGAGGCAAAAAAAGTCCGGCGTTGAGTTTCGCCACTGAACACGAAATATCACGAAAATTCGGCAGAAAGTGGGTACTCTGCTGTATGCGGGATACAACGTGAAGCTGAAGTTTTTTTTATTGCTTTTACTATTGAAAGTTAGAACTTTCAATAGTAAAAGCAATAAAAAAAAATTTTTACTAACGACGGACGGGTAGACCCGTCCGTCGTTAGTAAAAATAGAATTTTAATACTTTTTAGAGGCAAAAAATATTAAATTATCCGTTTCTCATATTAGCGTGAACAAACGCACAGACAAACAGACAAACCGTAAAAAACAAGAAATAATTAAAAAGAATTGTTTTGGGTTAGCCCATAATAATAGATTTTCTCATATATACAGACGGGAACGATTTAGCTTTTAAAATATACTAGCTTTTATAATAGCTGACACTACTGACATGTATACGAATATGTAACTTGACGATTCAAAATGTTTGTAAAGGACTAAATAAGAATTGATTTTTGTTTCTTTTTCAGCTAGCTATAGTATCACTCAAATAGCAGAGGTATAATACGCAGAGGGAACCTAGTGCTAAGACAGTCCGTTCCCCACTTTCCGCCGAATTCAGACATTGACGTATTGCGTGTTGAGTGGTGCAACCCTGCGCTTGTTTGCTTTGTTACCATAGCGAGGAAATAAAAATATTAAATAATTTATTTAATCGAGTGAGAATCGAACCCACAACCTGTCACGTGTACAGTCGCCCGCTTGTGCCCTTGCCTGCCTGCCACGAATGGTCGATGATTTTTTATTTTTTTACAAAATGAATTCAAAGGTAAAGAAAAAAAATAAGCTTATTTTAATGAATATTAATATAAGCGTGTTTCCACTACGAGCGCTACGAAACAATCGACGTGATTCAATATCACCGATATAAGTGCCTCATTAAAATGAAAATTGTTCATTTTTGAACCAACTATATTTTAACAAATTCTAAAACTATTTATGTAAGTACTTCCGCAATAAACTCCACCAAGAAGCCCATGCTGAGGGCTCCAGACCTCTGGGGGGTCCCAAATATCATATAAACAACTGTGATGTAATCTTATATAAATTATTTTACTTTCCAACTACGCTTCAAATTTACGTGGGGCCAAGCCGATATGTCCTTATCCTACAATGGCACTGAGCTTATTATATAATTTTTAAATCGCAAATAAACTTAAAATCTTCTTTTTTAGGATTTCGTACCTTGAAAGGTAAAATCGGAACCCTTATAAGATCACTTTGTTGCCCGTTTGTCCGTCTGTCAAGATCATTTATATCGAGATTGCGTAAAAGTGTCAGGCTGACATTAATATCAAATAAGGTCTACTGTTCCTTTGGAGTAAGAAAAAAGTCAAGCTTAAGTCAACGCAATCAAAAGATATGAGCTTTTATACATCGTTTTTGCTACATTTTATATAAAATTTGCTCCCTTTTTTACCAGTTTTCTTGAGAATCCTAATGTTATATATATCGTAGATAAGCTGTGGCAAAAGACCAATTAAGTAAATAAAATTATAACAAAAAACGTATTATAGGTATTTTTATGTGAGTACGGCTGTGACTCCCTTAGTTAATCTGAAGTGGAGTATTAATATTACTAAAGCACGTCCGAAACACCACAATTAGAACAGAATAGAACATAATTAACATAAACAACATTAAGTACTACAAAAGCCTTTCTAATAGACGGCGCTTAGTAAGATTTACATAAAGATTTTAATTTATATAAAGGGCAATGATCCATACAATATAATCGTTAATAAACTTAAATAACATATGCAACGCAACCAATCTACATGCCACGCCAGAGACCCGCTCGCGGCTTCGCCCGCATGAACTACATATTCGTAATTATTTTTTTACTAATGTACATTATTTACGTTTTCTGATAATAGTCATTCGTTTTTAAAAACAAATACCTATGCTAAAATTAAAACGTAAACTTTCAGCCAATACAATAAAACATTTATAGAAATTTTGTCAAATAATATTATTTAAATTGATATAACTTTTTTGAACTGATTCATATACAACAAAACGGTTAATATATTTTTTTACTTTACTTCACGCTGTACCCGCACACAGTAGGGTAGGCAGAGGGAACCTATTGTTAAGACACTCCGTTCTCCACTTTCCACCGAGTTCTGGAGGCATTGCGTGGCGGAACTCAACGCCGCGCTTTGTCTCGACACCAGAACGAAGAAATGGAAATATACATTTAACTAAATATTTCATTTCCTCAAGTGGAGATCGAACCAACGACCAGTCGCTTTTACAATTACACTTTGTGCCCCTGGGTCATGACTCTTATATGCCCCCAGAATTAGGCGGAATGTCGAGAATGTACGGGATAAAGCGTATAGCTGATTTATTATAGATATAGGTACCGTTTCACTCGAAAATATACATTTGTGAAAATATACGAAAATTGGATTATTTTATTTTACTATAGATACACGAAACAAGAATGCCAGAATAAAAATATATTTTTCAATTACTATATTTAACTATTAATCATTTTGAATGTATTACTGGGCGTGCATGAAACCCACGTTAGTCCGTCTGAAACAATACAACGTGGATATTTATATTGTGGTAAAATATTTGTAAATATACGGCCGACTACGGGATATTGCAATTTGGCCCGCCATAGAAACTTTTTGTTCCGTTCCATGAATACTGAATACAGATGAAGGAATGTTCGTGTTTTCCACGCTATACTTAGTACCTGAATTTAGTAGTATTGCCATTTTTTTTTCAGCTTCACGTACATAGTAGAGTATGTATGTATGTAAAACACGGTACGACACATACAAGAGGAACGGTCCTCCTTCTGCCGAATTTTTGAACTATTGCGTGTAGATTTATTTTATTTTATTTTTTTATTTTATTGCGTGTAGATTGGCGTAACTCATTTAATGCCCCGAGTGGAAATTGAACCCACAACCGTTGCCTTTCCAGTAACACACATGTGCCACTGCGTCCATCTAATCTAATCAAGCTTCGCACTATATCCCTAGCGGGATAGTCAGAGTGAACGCAGCGCCAAACGCATGCCTCCTGCTTTCTGCATACCTCCTTCATCAACCTCTTCATACATGACCTCCGAGGGGTCCTCATGCTTTTTACGTGACCTTCTGCAAATTTCTTTCATACTGTGTTTTCAAAGGGCAGCCGAGGTTCTTACAAACCACTATATCATCATTTTTTTTACATCTTAGTGGCATAAAGGGCGGTCTGCGATGTCAGTTAGATGGTCAGTTGGTCTTGCAAACAAATACTGATATTAATAATTATAGTACGGTCAACAAATCGTGACCTCCCTGAAGTTTTCTAAACTCATGCGAATTAGTCACTTGGGTATAAAATATTCTAAAGCCAAAACATCTTAAAAGCAAATGCAGCAGTTTATAGCTAACTTTAGAGCGACCACGACTTGCTGACCGTACTATGCCTATGAATAAAGGTTGCGTCGTCGTCGTCGTCAGCTTCTATTATATTTTGTTTTTGTTTTGCGTATTAAAAAATACAGATAAAAAATTTAAAACTTATATGGCTAATTATATGATTAATTATATTTTTTGATTTTTTAAAATTATTTTGAGACGCTAATTAGATGTACCAGTATTATTACGGCAGTTTAATACAGGTAAATTTTAATTTTAATTCAGGCAAATTACAAACCCGCATCCATCCCTGCAAATTCCCACGTTTGTCATAATGAGATTTAGACTTGGAAAGAAACCTTTTTTCAAATTTATTCTGTATCCCGTATAGTAAATCGAACAACTATATTATACCTGCTCTTGATTTATATTATTGTTTGTAGAATAAAGAAGAAGAAGAAGAAAAAAAGAGTTTTAAAACATTCACAAAAGCGGCGGAATAACGGCAGAGTAGGCAGTGGGAAACCTAAGGCACTCCGTTTCCATTAAGACACTTTCACACTTTCCGCCAAATTCTGGAAGCATTGCGTGTTAAAAGGGGAAACTCAACACTGCGACTTGCATTTAATACATGAAATTGTAGACTTTTATACAAAATGTCACGTCACATATAAAGATACGTAAGTACTCTATCAATTGATCAACATTTAATTATCCAAATTTCATTGAAAAATTATAAAATTATATAAAAAGGGAAATTTGTAGAGTAAAAGTTACAATATTAAGTACGATTATTTATTGTTCAAAAAATAAGTTATTACATCATTATTTTTAGATTTTAGGCATACTATACATACATATGTACATGATATTACGTGAATTTTGAAATTAGTAATACAGAATATCGTAGTAGTGATTCAAATATTGAACAAAATTTATATTACATTTTTTTCGTATAATAACAAAAATGTAGGTAATAGGTGCACACTGTCAATAGTACAATAATAATTTCAGGATTTTTCACTAAACTATGTTAACATGTTATTTTTCTTTCCTAAGTGTGGAATAACACTTTAAAAAATGTTTAAAAATATGTTAAACATCCAATGCACTGAGATCAAGTCAGCATTTATAAAAATACATATATATATATATATATATATATAAAAATCTAATATTATGTTTAAATATTTACAATTTTCTATAAAATCTTTACTACTTTTTCAATTATACTATTGAAATCAATACTANTATATATATATATACATATATATAGTTAACGCCACAGGTTGATGACAAGTTGACGCTGATTCCCACGCGAGGAAATGAAATACTTAATATTTTCATTTTTTCGCTCTGGTCACGAGACAAAGCGCGTCGTTGAGTTCCGCCACTCAACACGCAGTGCCTCCGAAATTCGGCAGAAAGTAAGAACGGAGTGTCTTAACACTAGGTTGGAAATTCAATTTCTCCACCAAATTGCATCGTTAAATAATAGGCAGAAAATTAATTTAATAAACATTACATTTTCGTCGTTTCGTCGTTTTAGTTTCGTCTTTACCATAAGGGCATATGTTAGAAAAAAAAGAATAAAAAATATTCTTCATAGATATATATTATACAGTATAACTGTCAGCTATATTTATATTTGGTCATTAGGTGTACCACTTATTTTGAATATGATATAATTAATACTTCGTATTTTATATTCCATATTTATTATGTATTGAGATCAAATATACATATATAAAATATAAATCATACATTTTATAATGAAACATTTTGATTTTCAAATATATATATAGTCTATGAAAAAAATATATATATAGTCTATGAAAAAAAAAGTCTCATATAGCCTACATAATTTATCAAACATATATAAACCTAAAATAATAAGTATTTAGTGTTTTATCTTAACTTATCATTAATTATTTTCTGAACATAGACTATCCTAGGCTCAATAAGAAATAAATCACTTAGAAAACAAGAATTTGTAACGTAAAACTATAAGCATATAATTTAGTTAATTTTATAGATATATATTGGAATGTTTATGTACATTGGACATTTTAAGCTATAATTAAAATTCATTAAACGTATTAATTTAAAATTTTGTGTGTACATATATGTGACGTTAAAAGCGTCGAAATTATTTTTTAAAAGCAGCTATTTTTTATCACACTATTACAAAACAGGAGAACATGACATAATTTTTCTGAGTTATTAAATTACTGAGAAAATTACATACATTTTTACAAGTTCATTTTTCTAAGTGTTATATATATCTGTTGCTTTAGAAGTGCATATTAAAATAACTAATTGTTAAGAAAATTTCTATTTTTTTGATTTCATGTTAAGATTATTAATTAGCTTCTATGTATTAAAAAATATATATTTTCCAGCTGGCAACAATGGTCTAAGCACAACATGAATATTTTTTTTAGAATAGTTCTTGAAATTGGATATAGATAATTTAGTTTATAAAAAATAACGTTATGGATATCATAGTATCAATAATATATAAGATTCATCTAAATTATATAAAAAAAACATATGTGACAGAATAGCACAAAATGTTTACATAAATTGTATACAATAACTTGACTATAATAACAATTTTAAGCGGGCGAAGCCGAGCGTGTGGTGCTTGTAATATATAATTCCCCAAACAGGTAATACATTGACTGGCGTTACACTTTTACATCTTAATATGAAAAGAGAGTAAAATGGAAGTAATGTATAATAAAGTGAATTGATTTGAAATACCAAAAAATAAATATGATAATTTTAATATTGTTTTCTTTGAGTTTGCTCTTCTACTTTTTTCCAATAATAAAATTTGTACTAATAATATTAATTTCATGGCTTCTTGGCACAGTCAGGAGGTAAATATCTAACATACAATAGTAGTTGTGAGCTCAAACATACTGGGAATGTGTTTTAATAACAAAAACAATGTTTCATTTTCGTTTGTTAAAAAAAATATTAAAAAAAAATGTTTTATTTTATTCACAATTACAATGGCTAGAAATAGAACAATTCACTTTTGCAATATGAGTTATGACATAATATACGCAGCAAAAAATGTTATAAATTATACACAAACTGAACTGAAAATATAATAAATAATTTAACTTTTTTGAATACTCCATTACACATTGGATTGTAAATCACACACACATTGATTGTGAGTTATCCATGTATGACTATTATATAATTCTATATGACATTAACAAGATAAATTAAAAGTAATATTCGATTATGGATATATATATTTTCTTATAGCTTGTATACTACTACTAGCTTTTATCATCTATAAATGACAAAAATATACATATAAGAGTTTGGTTATAAAAGAATACAATTAAATAAATTATTAAAAAAATCTAATCTTTTAATTGTGAAAATGATGTGTATTATTTGAATTTCTATTATTAATAGTTCATGATATTATATTTTTCAATCACAGAAGAATATTTTATATACAATATCTATACTAATATTATAAAGTTTAAAAATTTTTGTTTGGTTGAAGTCCATACTAAAGAACTACTGGTTCAAATTTAAAAATTCTTTGTTGTATTGGATAGTAAGGTTATAAGATATACTACATGACTTTTATCATTCAAGTGCAGCCCACTAAGCCAGCCATTAAATTTACAGACTTTTATAATTTAAAATTATAAATTTTATTTTTGTTATAATCGGAAAAAAATAAACTTTCCAATTGATATCTTCCTTATGTCTTACATATTTCAACTTAAAACTAATGTGACTTTATCTGAGTTATTTAGCTAACTTAAAATTATTACAGACAGAAATTTGTTGACATAAAGGATTTTTTTGGAAATATCCTAAAATAGAGAAATAGATATATTTATTTTCAAATTCTTAGTAATCAGTAATGTAGAAGAGAGGATACAGTCTTAAACTTTACTTTACATTACATACTCACGTTAAACAATCACATTTAAAGCGAGAATATATAATAGTCCTTGCACAAGCCAGTTCCTTTAAAATCTATTTCATGTTAAAGTAAAGACTGTTCAACCATGATTTTTTCATACCCTGAGGGAGGCGGGTATCTGAAGTTGTCCAATATAATGTCGAGAATAGCACCATCATCAACTGAAAAAAAAATAAGATTATTGATATAAATATATATTTTTTTTCTTTAATTTGTAGCACCTATATAGCACAGTTAGCAGTGAGAAGTTAATATTAAGACACTGTGTTCTTCACTTTCACACTATGGTAGTATGTGTTGAAAAGAGAAATAAAAATAATTCATTCCCCAAGTGGAGATCAAGCCCACAACCATCCCAGTTGCTGCCCTAGTGAGCCACAATGGCTCCGTAAATATATTTAATGCAAAAGACAATGAGCAAAAATGTATAGAACCTGGGACCACCCTCAAATAAGATGTATGTCATTGGATAGGTTATTTTCGTAGAAATGTTGTAAAATTAGACAGTTCAGAGATATAATAGTTGTATGTTTCGCGTTCTCTTGTTGTCAAGTTTCAAAAGAGGTATTCTTGGTGTGAAAATAATAACATAAAATTAGCTGATAATGATAATTACCTATTATTATAATTACATTCACAAACACGAAAATTAAATCTATTACAAGATCTCTTAGGATCACCTATAATGTAATTTAAAAATGTTACTGGTGCATTAAACCCATCCCATATTGTACCTAGGAGTACTTGGGCGGGCATCAGGACAAGACAGTGTACGAAATAAAGTATTACCATAAAATAAAAGCAGTACGCACAATAGTATTTATATATTAATAGTATTTTTATTAAGATGGTGGTCCAAATCTGCCCATTGTCCTTTAAAAAATTATAATAAAAGGACACCAAAGTCTGATAATGAAGTAATATATTTTACTTACCAAAAAGTGCAGGAAAAATAGTTCCTCTAATATTTCTTACAGGGATTTCCATATTTTTTCCATTTAAGAAAAAATTAAGTTCCACATGGTCATAAGCTACACCAATGACATCACCTTCCCCTGGCATCAATGCTTGTTTCTCATTGCTCCTATCACTTTCTGTTTTTTCATTTTCATTTTCATGATTGGGTGATCCTGTAGACACCAGGAGTTCTGAAGTTGGTGACTCTCGAGATGCAGGCTTTAGATGATAAAGTTCTACATTATCATGTCTTACAATACCATCACTGTTTAAGCACCAGGACTCTTTGTCTACTCCTCCTGAAATATTTATAAAAATATATTTTTTTTTTATATAAATTAAGTAGATTTTTTTTTTAATTCTATTGTTCTGTTTGTGGCTTTACCCATGTAGACTAAGTGATTGTTGCCATTTTGTTATTTGCTGTTGTAGATAGGTAAGTGCACAAAAAAAAAAGTTTTTGGAACATTTCTATACAAATCTTTAATATTTTTTTCTCACATCTTTCTTAAATCTATATCTTTATCTAATATATTATCTTTTAGTAAAAATGACACTAAAATGCATTCTGTAGTTTGAATTATTATATGATTTTGTTTTATACAAAAAGTATAAGCTCAAGCTGTATACTGTTTGTCCTAGTGGCATCTACTACATCACTAGATTTGGTGGCTTATGATATGACAATATAATATTTTTTATCATTTATGCACCTGGAACAGTATAACTTGTCAGAGTCACATTGAAATTAAAATTCAAGACATGGTTTAATTTCTAACCCAATTGCAATCAAATCGCATCAAAATTGGGCATGTGTGAATAACTAAAATTATGCAAATAATATATATTGTGTCACTTTGGCAATGTCAGGTTTATATCATCATTTATGACCTTTGCTTTAATTGACATTGACCTGAACATTTGCTGTTTGCATATTGAATAATATGTAAATATCAGCAAACTAGACATAAGTCTACAGAAAACTCTGTCTTATAGAATAATATGTATTTGTGCATGTTTGTGATTATCATGTGAGGATAAAATTTTCAGTTGAAATAATTCTATTATGTTGTTTTGTACAAATATTTTATATACATAATTATTATATTTATTTACCATGAACTCTATTTAAGTCAGCTTCTCTTGTAGCTAATCCAATAGCCCATACTCCTCCTTGTTGCAATTTTACTTCAAAATAAGCTTTATTTTGCACTAATGGTGCATTTCCCAAAGCGCATCCAGATCCACATACACGCTGACCTCCTTTCACTACCACAACTTCATGTCCTGAAATAATTAATATATACATATAATTAAGTATTTTTAGCTGGTCATTATGACCACAGGATACTCTTTTTATCTGCCACCTACACACATAAGCATTAAGTTGCAATGGACAAAATATATACCAATTATACGACATAATTCAGAATGATTCTTACTAAACATATTACTAAAATGCTTATTTCATGATAGAATTTGATATCAATATAAAATTTTACCCATATGTAAAGTATCTAATTGTACTGGATTACTCTTCACCCGTATTGGCACAGTTGGCGTCAGGGAAAACCCGTTAACACAGTTCTTCAGACAACAAAACATTTTGTACAAAAGTGCAATATATTTAAAGGAAAAAAAGGAACTATTTTAAGAATATTTTTACTATTATAAAATTTATTTATTTGAGTTTTTTAACTACCAACGTCATTTTCAAGTGACAATTTACAGCACACAATATGACAGATTCGTTCTTTATTTTTGAAAAGACTACGGATTGATATATTTGTCTATATAGCATTTTGTATATTTTAGGAGTTCAGGATTTAAAACCAATTTGATTATAATTACTTAAATTTAGAAATATATTTTGTTTGCATAAGTATTCATCCATATTTTTTTGCCAGTTCGTCTCAATTATTGGATGAAAATTGATTAGCCCTGCTAATATAATATTAAAAAATATGAATATAAGATCAATCTTAAAAAAAAGAAAACATTGATTTTCAACGAAAAGTATTCTAAAAGTTCGGAAAGAATATTTGGTAAAACTATTGATGTAATTACTTTTGGAAAACCCGGTGATAGGTATCTGTAATACGGCAATAATTAACCAACCGAGCTCTTAGGGTTCTTCATCAAATACTCCATACCTACAGTTTTTGTACATGAAAAAAGAGTGGGACTCTTCTTTTCACGCTGAATAAATCTTGCAAAGGTAGTAGTATGTCGATATCTATAATAGCTTGGCTGGGCTCTTAAGTTAGTTTCTCACTAGCTACCAGGTATTATATATTTTTTTCCTTTATGTGACATTAAACCCTAGTACTCTATTAGCAAATTTCATTGAGTAAATGAGTCTCTACGTTCAAATTTTACACGATTTAAAAAAAATAACATTGTTGGAAGCTTTTTTCTATAAAAGTATCTTTATTACAACGAGTAAGTATCGATTAAATAGTACAATTTAAAAAGTTTTATTTTTATAAATATGTCGATTTACCTTTTATTATTATAAATATGTCGAGTAAAGCACATTTATAACAGTGGACAGAGCGTCCTATAAGCTAATTATTTAACGTGCGAAATTTGGATTACGACTTCAGTTCTGATGACAATTAAACTAAATATAGTCAATATTTTTATTAATTCAAAGTGAGGGCTGCAACAAAATAGCAAATACGAACTTTTCCCCAATCCATCTAATGTGGGTATCAAATGAAAACACTTAATTAAAGCCAGTTGTGACGCAAGCGACCAAGCATGTGACTGTAAACGATATAGATTGTGAGTTCAATTCCCATAAAGGAAATGAAATATTTAATATTTTCATTGCTTCGCTGTGGTGTCGAGGGAGAGTGCGAGCTTGAGTCCCGCCCCTTAACACGCAATGTTTCCAGAATTCGGCGGGAAATGAGGAACGGGAGTATCTCAATGGGAACGGAATGTCTTAACACTAGGTTCCCAGGTTCCGTTTAGATATCCTGCTTTCTTTATTTGCTTTCTAAACTAAGAATAGTAGACAGCTCTTGTTTGGACTTATTTGACTTATTTTGGCGAGTACTTGTGCTAATTGATATCTATAGTCTGAAGATGGAGCTGGAAGGTCTGACTACAAGAGCGATGGTTGTGGACTCGATGCCCACTCAGGACAATGAATTATGTTCATCTCCTGACTGTGGTGTGACAAAATTCGATGTTGATTGTTGTTCGAAATCGGGCGAAATGTCACTAAGTTCTCTATGCCATTCTTATCAAAATTATTTAAGTTTTTATTATTGCCTTTCAAATTCTCAAGTATTTTGTAACTATTTGTATATAATTTATAATTTTAAGACAATTTTAAACATAAAGATAAAACTAAAAAAACCGACTAAGTGCGGGTGGTACACGCCGTCCAAGGTTTACGTACAAGTTTCATGGTTGCAGAACAGCTAGAAAACAACTTATAAAAGTTGGGATCATGAACTACAAATATGAGTTTTTTTTGTGATATATATTTACAATTTTCCAATTTTTATTTACTTTTATTTAAAATTTATTTACAATTTTTTTTTACTTTGGAAAGTAAGCACCGTAAGTTCTTATTTTTTCTTTGTCCACGGGAATTATCCTATAGGTTTCGATTATGCAGCGAATTTCATAATAAATGCAGATAAAACTATGTAGGTATATCTCTTACTTTTTTTACTTTACTTTTTTTTTACTAGCCGACTGCTTAGTTTTTATGTGCTCCAGTGGGACGTAGACCTGCATATTTG
This sequence comes from Heliconius hermathena, assembly GCA_013403705.1. Classification (NCBI taxonomy): domain Eukaryota; kingdom Metazoa; phylum Arthropoda; class Insecta; order Lepidoptera; family Nymphalidae; genus Heliconius; species Heliconius hermathena. The sequence continues at coordinate 1,090,459 of JAAIXJ010001126.1, read as the reverse complement.
ATATTAACTTCAGCGTGAGAGATTGAGATAAATTATATTGACAGACAGACATACAGACTAACGAAAGACGAAAAACAAAATGATCCTGTAAGAGCTCCGTTTTTTTCTTTCGAAGTATGGAATCCTAAAATTGGTGGAAAATGAAATACCATAAATTATAGTACAGTAATACAGACTAATTGTTAAGCATTATATCATCTCTTATACAATTAATTGTTGTAAAGCAAAATTCTACTAATAGTGAATGGTGAAAATTAAATACAAGGTCAGTAGGTAAATAGTAGTAGTGAAGTCCTGTTGTGATATTAAATATTTCGTGCATTAATTATTTACAGAGAATTAGCAGAGCAAACAACATAATGAATACGCTTTATTAACACAATATACCAAATATTGATCGATATAATTGATTGCGCAAAGTAGAGTCAGCTAGATTGCCGAAAATTTAAATCACTTATCAAACAAAAGAATTGAACAACCGGAAAATTATTTGTCAATTCGTCATTTAAATTATATATTAAATAAGTTTAGTGATCGAATTTGACAGAACTAGGTTAAAATACCTAGTTCTGTAGGGTTTCGTACCTTTTAAGAAAAACAGGAAACCTTATAAGATCACTTTGTTGTACGTCTGTCTGTCAAGAGCCTTTTTATCAGGAACACTTGGAGACATCGAGTTGACATTCAAACCATATACTCCGATCTACCGTCCCATGATTTCCGGAAGAAATTGCATTTCTACATTTATTTATAAAAAAGCTATGGTCGTTTATATCATAAACATAACACATAAATAAGTTGTAACAAGCATATAAAATTTTCGTCGTAGCTTGATGAAAACTATGGCTTAGTCGTCAAAGCGCATGTTTGGTTTCCAGGAGGCGCGGGTTTGAGTCCCGCTATGTTCAAATTTTTATACGTTTTCTGAATAAGTAAGTCTTTCCTAAGTGTGGAATAATTTTTGTTTTAATAGACTCAAGTTTGGGAGACGTAAAACACCAAATAAACTGGTCAAACTTACATAGCTTTTTCGTTACAAACTATTGTGATTCAATAAAATCAAGAGAAATACATTCTTATACATCATTAATATGTATGAGATAGAATAAACTTTAACAGACAAAAACAGATAGGTTACTGAACTTCCAATTTTTATTCAAATTATAGTCACCATGAACTTATATACTGTTATATCGATTAATAACGATGCCAGGAACTCTAAATTTTTTATTTTATTTTATTCATATTTTTTTATTTTTATTTTAATAAACGTAGTAATGTAACCCCTCATGTTATTTTTGAGGTTTAATATGAAAAGTAAAAGAAATATGTAAATCTAAATAATACATCACCGATTTGAATATTTATTTATCTGTATATGATTTACTATGGAATAAAAGTAAATGCGACAGAATATTAAAAAATGTTTTATATTCCGAATAAATGCAAATTTAACAATTTTAGATCAGGAGAGGGTCATGTGAGCCCCTTTTATACCAAATTAAATGTGAACTCAATAGCAAAAATCACAGATTTATTTCGCCTGCACAGCCAGTGTGAGTTCATAAGTTACAGATCTGACGTTGAATAAAATATACAGAATGTATCTGAGTCCTCAGGCGAGGACGGTCATATTCATCACATTAGAGTTCTACGACTTTTTCATTATTGGAGCTACTGCTGGATATAATCACATCTCTTTGGTACCGGCTAGACAACATGCTTTCTATCATCTTAGCTGCTTTGATAGTAGCGTCTACATCCGCGTCCAAGTACACTTACGCTTTCACGATTTTCTCCTGATAGCAAAGATTCGCACAATTGATTACTAGGGACTAGGGATTTTCCACACACTCAAATATCATATCTGTATGTTATATGGCCCCCGGGATCATATGATATCAGACGAGGGGGTCAAATTACCAATATCATGGAATCTATTAACGATCCTCATTGCATATTCAAAACATTGAAAATCCTGTAGGACAACGTTACACATAATGTCGAACTCTGAGCAGTTATGACGTGATATTTACAAAATTATATAGAATATAATAAATCGAGGCCGGTCGTGGCGCAGCGGCACCAGGTGTGACTGCAAAACCGACTGGTTGTGGGTTCGATCCCCACTCGAGGAGATGAAATATTTACTTAAATTTATATTTCCATTTCTTCGCTCTGGTGTCGAGGTTAAGCGCGGCGTTGAGTTCTGCCACTCAACACGCAATGCCTCCAGAATTCGGCAGAAAGTGGGGAACGGAGTGTCTTAACACTAGGTTCCCTCTGCCTACCCTGCTGTGTGTGGGATATAGCGTGAAGCTAATTATATAATAAATATAATTATAGGAAGACTTGCAGCAACACGGGAATGCGCTGCCTTCTCCGAAATCTTTTTACATAATAGTAATATAATATTGTTATATAATATTAATGTTCCATTTAAAAAAGGTTTCAAAAAATTTCAAAGGGGGAGTCACGATACCTGCGGGGGCCACAATACAACCTTGTCGTATATTTATTCGTCTTAATATATAAAAAAATTGTTTATAAAATAGAACTAATATAATATATTCTATCCATAGGTACCTGTTTCAAAATATGAATGACCTTTTCACATATGTAGGTACTGTCTACTTATTTTAATGGTCCCAAACATTATCAAAGACGTAATCTTGATTCTTGCTTGAGTAAAATTTACATTATAATCGCATATTTGTAGTGATCGCTTACCTAAAAATAATATTTTTTGTTTTTTTTTTTATCTCATTTGATTCCTTTTATTTGTACATTTTCTTATCTACATCATGACTCTATAACCTGTTATTGTAACATTAACAAATCAAATAATCAAAAAATTACATTTTTAGTTTAAAAATACAATATTGACCAATGACCATAATAGTTAAAGCTTTTCGGCCACCAAACGTTTATGACATTCGAGAATGGCAACAAGCACGTGCAAAGAAAGCCGCTATTAGCAGTGCACGTACGTACGAGACCTCTGCCTATAGAATGTTCTAGACTCGTTTGAACGGGTGTTCTATAGCTTTTACTGTATTATGCTATTTGGTAATTACAGCTTTTGGTTCTCATTAAATGACTCTTAAATTATTAAAATCCTTAACCAAAAAGTCTATCAATATTATTTTATGTTTACTTATTTAGTATAACATATACATGCCAAATACCTTATAGGCTCGTCAATTGTCATTGTTCTTTTTTTGTCATAAAAACTATACATAAGAAAAAAAGTATGTCGTCAACGTGGTGAATATAGGAAGGATTTTAGTATTGAACGTAAATGTCTCTATTAGTCTTATAATCCTATTTTTTTGTTAAATAACATTGAAAAATAAATAATATGTCAAATAATGAATTTATTCTAAAAAAGAACAGATCGCATATCTGTAATAAAAAAAAGAGAAAAAATGTCTATTTACAGTTTACATACGTATTTATGTAAACATCTCCTTTAGAACATACATCCATTAATTCTAATAGAATTTCATTATAGTATTGTTATCTTTCCTGCCTTATCAATATTGTGTAAAGACTTAGTCATTCTCGCCTTAAAGATGTTTTGCCAACAAATTTCTCCATGACTAATTTTGTGGACTTCACAAGCTTTGTGTTCACTTTCCTGTCTTTGCGATAAAAGTTATTTATTAACTTGTTTGATAAATGTTATACAAATGTGGGTTAAACTAATAAGTTAAAGAAACGCAAGGCCCAAAAATTTATCTTGACGTTACTATGTTCTTTAGATACTGGCGCGGTTTTTTATGACACTCCTATCTCTCTGGCATAACAGTTTGTTGATTAAGTATATTTGTAAATTATATACATAATTACAAATAATATAAATATAATAATAATATAATATTATCATATTTTTTATTTATGTTATTGTATAATATTATTGATATCTTTTAATTTGCTAAAAATGTGAGATATATATGTAATAAACGATTTTAAGCAATTTTTGTTATTTAATAAGTCATTTATATAATAGTAAATTGCGCGTGTAATATTTGAAATATTTTTAAATACGTCCACTTATATTATTATAACATTTTATTAATGTTTTTGGTTATAATAATATATTTTTAATATTTAATTATAAATAAGCAGTGACCAGTAGGTGGTGTTAATAAACAAGTTCAGTTTGCTCTTTTTGCTAACACTGTTAATAAGGAAACAATAACGGAATATATCGATATGTGTAAAACTTATAAATTTTATATAAAATAAAAAATAAAAAAATATATATTTTTTGTGTTTTTATTCATGTTTGATAGATTCTATTAATATAGTACTTATAATAGCCGAGTTATTTATTTAACAGTCACCATGGTGCAGATGATAAATGTCTGACACAAAGGTTATAAGTTCGATTCCCAATTGATGGAAATATTTGTGTTAAAAAATAAGAAATAGAATCGAACCCACAACCAGTCGATTTTGCAGTCACACTTTGTGCCCATGCACCACGACTGACCTCTTTTTCTTTTGCTTAAAGAATTAACGATTAAATAGTTGAAGTGTCCACTACCCATTACATAATGTCTTTGGGAATGTTGATATATGATATGGTGGCATGTCACTCCGATAATTTTACATGATACAGCAGATGCAGTGTCACAAAAAAGAAGAGTATTAATTCGTAAAACTTAAATTGTCAAGTTAGAATATTTTGTGTACCTCAAGGAAATCCTAAAAAAATATGCTACAAGACTGCGAATATCATTCCTAGTCATCGTCTGGACATTTATTTAAATTAATAAAATTTAGTTTTATACTAAAATCAACCTGCCTAAACAGACTAATGTACAATGAAAAGTCCATTTGTGGAGTATTCTAGAGGAACAGAGAGTGTTACTTTCGCTTTTTTTAGTAAAACTGAAAAAATACTTTTACCATAAAGAATTAAAAACCTAAAAATTACAATAATAATATTTGAAAATTACAAAACTGCAGCCAAAAAACAGTCAACATAATATTTTAAGTCCTTAAAATTCTCATTATAATTATTATTTTGAATAAAATAATGCAACAACCCCACAGGGTGTTCTCAAACCTCAAAGGTCCGGACGCCCAGTGCTTCCTACATATAAAACCTCCGCAACGCGCCGGCGCATCAGTTAGTGACGGATACGAGCATCAGACACATCATATCGTGAGTACAATTTTCTTATTTTCGATTATTGTTGTTATACTTCTTAATATGTTTTAATGAAAATAACAATTTGATAAATAAAATATATTTGGTAAAGCTCATATAAGCCTCCCACACGCTATGTCACTTTTAAAAAAAAACTATACATTTATTGATGATGTTTTAAACAAAATTAAAAAATATTTTAATTATATCCAGTATGTAAATGTAGCGCATTATTGAATAAACTGAAAAGCAAATAAACAAATTGATAATCTAAATGCTTTTATCTAAATAAAATATTATAAATTTATTTTTATATAAAAGTACATATAAAGTATTTATATGGTGAAAAATTAGAACTGTGGACAAAGGTCAGAATTGGTCAAGAGAAGAACGAACCATCTTGAGGGCAAGGTCACTTTCTATAGCCCTAGAACCGGTCCACAATATGACTTCTTATGTAACCCATTGTAAAATATTCAATGGAAAGTGTTTGTAAACAACTCTTCGTATTGGACCTTCTTATCTGTTAAACACGCATCATGTAAAACAGAAGTTATAGCGAAAAGTAACATTTTAAAAAATTACGTTTGAATTTTAATTATTGTTAATCAACAAGTTAGACTTAGATTTAGAACATAAAATAAATTTTGAACTCATATTTTAAATAAAATGGATCATGCGGCCGTTTAACAATATATTGTACCTATTTTTTTTGTTTCTTAACGTAGGTAGTTTATAGAAAATTTCATACTACAAAATACAAATAGTAAAAGTTCCGCTTAAAATTCTTGAATTAAATAATTCTATGGATCAACATGATGACATAATCTGGAAATCCTTTTGATGCCGACATGCACCCACACTACCTACACAATTAACTTATTGTTGAAGTGAATATTTGACCTTTAAATATATAAAAAATAAATGACATGTAGTAAATACGTGTAACAAAAAATGCGATGAAAAATTTAATTAAATCTGCATCCTCTTTGCCCCTGTCAGACTATATTATTTTTAAAAAAAACATAGATAGATAGTACCTGTTTAAAATCAAAATCTTATTATAATGACAGTAAATATTAGTGAAATACCAGTATCTTATACGAATCCACTACTATTAATAATTAAATGAACTGTAAATGCCTAAATCGGTCAATGAACTCTATACAATTTTTATTGAAGTCCTTTCACATAAAAGTTGTGAAAGTAAAGCCTAATAAAGTATAAGATTTATTACCTACTCAGTATGGTTTTGGTAAATATTAAATATTATTTTAATTCATATATTTTTTATAGACCATGAAAGGACTACTAGTATTGTCGGTACTCGCTGTTGCGCACGCGCAGTTTCCCAACGGACGTATCCTGGAGCCGCCAGTACCTGGACAATGTGCACAGCGCATAATACACGAGAGGTTTGCCGATAGTAAGCATTTCCTATAATAATTCTAGTTATATTTCAAATATGACTTAACGAAATTTCTAACCAGTCGTGGCGCAGAGGCACAAAGTGTGACTGTACAATCGACTGGTTGTGGGTTCGATTCCCATTCGAAGAAATACTAAATATTTATTTACATTTATATTTTCCTTTCTTCGCTCTGATGTCGAGACAAAGCGCGGCGTTGAGTTCCGCCACTCTACGTGCAATGCCTCCAGAACTCGGCAGAAAGTGGGGAACGGAGTGTCTTAACACTAGGTTCCCTCTGCCTACACTGTTGCGTGCGGGATACAGCGTGAAGCTGAAATTTAATTATTAAATATTGTTGTACATATAATTTTATATTATATCATTATACTCGTGTACCTAATTGTAGGACTTTAAAACATACTATATAACCAGCTATAGTGATTTTTATCTCTACTAGGAAGAAACTGAAAAATGTAGATGTTAAATAAATAATTTACCAAAACTACTAAGATACGCTTATCAGTGTTTCCCGGATAGCTGATAACAAACAAACCTGTTCCTCAACGGGACTTTTGAAATGCCTTCGATAAGTAAGACTAACATTCTAGTTAACATCGTGATTGTGAGTTTCCTAGAAATATTTGATTGTGGACATCCGTAATATTTAATTATATTTATATTTTATGCAAATATCTAATGGATAAAATAAATTTGTTATTAATTAAAAAGATTAATTTAAAATATTAGTTAAAAAAATATTATTTCGAGTTACACCCAATGTTATAAATGCTAATTTAGGTCAAAGATATACAGCCCGGATAGCTCAGTCGGTAGAGCATTGGACTTTTAATCCAAGGGTCCAGGGTTCAAGTCCCTGTTCGGGCGGCTACTTTTTTTCTTTTATATATTTATTCGTTTTATTAATAACATATATATTTTAGTGAAGGGGCTAACAAGTTTTACGTTCGGAGTTAATAAACACAAACATTAAACAATGGCTACTTTTTCTTTCATTAATCATTATGGAAAGTTATTTCCCATCCGTAGGTGTTCACATACCACTAGCAACGTCATGAAGAATTATTTACATTGTTGTATTTTAATTTTTACCTGTAAACTCTATCAAAGTAGAGTTTACATTTATTGTTAAATATATCCTGTGAATAATAAACAAAATATTTTGGTTAAAATCAGCTTCACGTACACACAGCAGGGTAGGCAAAAAGAACTTAGTGTTAAGACACTCCGTTCCCCACTTTCCGCCGAATTCTGGAAGTATTGCGTGCTGAGTGGCGGAACTCAACGCCGCGCTTTACCTCGTCACCAGAGCGAAGAAATGGAAATATAAATTTAAATAAATATTTAATTTCCTCGAGTAGGGATCGAACTCGCGAAGTCGCGTTTACAGTCACACATTGTGCCTCTGCGCCACGACCGGCCTCAATAATATTTAAGTTTACGTGTTTTATTACATCAAATACCATAAATATCATTATATGAACTAGCTATATAAAAAACCTGTGTAAATAAGCTTGGGTAACGAAATTCGTAAAATTTACCAATCAAAGTAAATTATTATTTTTTTTTATAATATTTATGTTTAAGAAACATTCTAAATAACATTATTCATTTATTTTCCTAGATAAAGGCTACTTCTTTTCGTGGAGAGATCCAGCGTTACGTGGAGTAGAAGAAGACTGGTTGAGCGCCAGAAACTACTGCCGCCAACGCTGTATGGACCTCGTGTCGTTGGAGACAAGTGATGAAAACGAATGGGTGAAAGCCCGCATTGTACAGGATAAAGTATGTTTTACATATAATTATTTTTTTATTTGATAGCAAAATGGCGAAACTGCGTTTAAAAATAGTCATTTTGTTGTCCGCTCAACAAAGGTAGTTTAATTTTTTTTTCGTATAGAAATTTTTAAAAATCTGTTACTTTTCATTGTCAAATATACCCATAATATTATTATTAAATATATTATTTATTAAGCAGTGAGGTAAGTTGTGACTTGTGGTTATGGCGCAGGGACACAAGGATCCGTAAACACAACAGGTTGTGGGTTCGATTCTCACTCGAGAAAATTAAATATTTAATATTTTCATTTCCTCGCTCGGGCAACGAGGCATAGCGCGGCGGTCGGTTCCGCTACTCAACAAGTAATGCCACTAAAATTTAAAAAAAAAAACGGGGGAAAATATGATGAAAATATGATGTGTCTAACATATTATTTCAACGATTTATCTATTAATTCAATATTACTCTTAACAAAATTAAAAACTGTTGGGCTATGTCCAATTTAATACGAAAGTGTAACCAAATAGGACCTACAAATATGATCGAAGAAGCCAGTCGTGGCGCAGGGGCACAAACTGTGGCTATAAACCGAGTGGTTGTGGGTTCGATCTCCACTCGAGAAAATAAAATATTTATTAATATTTATTATTATTTAATTTATATTTCCATTTCTTCGCTCTGCTGTCGAGGCAAAGGGCTGCGTTGAGTTCCGCCACTCAACACACAATACCTCCAGAATTCGGCTGAATGGGGGGGACGGAGTGTTTTAACACTAAGTTCCCTCTGCCTACCCTGCTGTGTGCGGAATAGATATTCACGTAATTTAAATATTGCGAACTATTTTACGTTTTTTGCCTAAGCTAATGAGCCAGAAGCAATGCCTACACTCGGAACAAAAAAAACAACAATGACTAAAGTACCCTTGACACGAATGGTTTGAATTGCAGCAACCAATTAGTCAAACAGAAAAACCGTCACGTATGTCACAATTTGAAAATTTACATATCTATCGCTATTACTAATATAAAGTGAAAATCTTTTTTTCAAAACTAAAACAAATGAAATAGAAAGTGGAGCCTGCAATTGTTTCAACAAATTCGACGTGCTTGTTGTATGTAATGCTGTTTCAAACATTTATGAGACATGTATTGAATTTGACAAAGTTTGATTATATATAGACGAGCGACGCGAATACCTACTTTTAGAACAATGGCCAATTTTCCTTTTCTAAATTTCACTTCGTGTAAGTGATAGCGTTTTTCACCGTGGGATTGCTTCATTTGACATCGCATCATTAAAGCAATCATGTGTATTGAGAACGTCTTGTTATGAACATATTTCACTTTTAAGAAATGAAAATACTGTTTTTTTTTTAAATACTTAAATTTAAAACATCTACAGACATTTATAATGCCGACTTCCTATTAGAATTACCTAATGGAAAAAAAATATTATTAAAGATTTCTATAGGTATGTCACGATAGATAGACTAACAAATTATAGAGTTTTGTTAATTTATAATATTTTAATCTAATCTGGCTTCATGCTGCATCCCTTACGGGGTAGTCCGAGAGAACGGAGCTCCAAACGCTACGGTCTCTACATACCTCTTTCGCCTCGTTCACTGGCTATGATATTTTAAGTGTTTTTTCTTTTAGGTAAAATACATTTGGACGTCCGGGCGCTTGTGCGATTTCAAAGGATGTAATCGCCCAGACTTGCTACCAAACGAAATCAATGGCTGGTTCTGGACCGCCGAATTGCAAAAGCTGGCTCCTAGCACTAACCGTCAACAAAACGACTGGTCCGAGGGTGGTGGCATCGGAAAACCTCAACCAGACAATCGGGTAAGTAATAAAACCTTCTTGATACATTTAACCTAAGGACTAAATAAATTTGCCAAAATAAATTTTAATCAGCCTCAAAACTTTAGAAATTTGTGTCAACCATGGCGACAAAAATTACGTAAGAAGTAATTACAACGTTAAGTAATATTTGTTGTAAACTATGTGTTAAAACACGATGTCGCGTAATGAAAAGGAAAGTCATGTAAATATTTATAGGCCCGCGAATTATTCACCGAAGGGCGTACCCGCATTCAACCCACTTTCTACGAACCACCTGTATAACAAAAAGCTCATCGGTATTCCGCGTACGTCGCTACTGTTGTATGGTACCACTTTCGCCGCGTCGTGTGAGCAAAAGTAAAAATCATTTAAAATTGCACAGTTTTGCGGTTCTCCGGATCATCCGTATCCGCTTTGCGCCACGATTGCTGCTTACAATACATTCAAGGCCCTCCATTACGCGGCTTCTTATATAATAAAATCTCACTTCCTGCTAAAAGTCATTGCACAAAGAATTGGAAGGCAAGACTCGGTTACGTAATAATTTTTATGGCGAAAAATGTCTACCATTTCTTTTTATTATTTTAATAAAAATTAAGAAGCCAATTAAAACCAATGATATAACAGTTATATATTTTTGTACAGGAATTGATCCAGGGCGGAGCTGCGGAACACTGTGTGGCGATCTTGAACAATTTCTACAACGACGGTGTTCATTGGCATGACGTCGCCTGTCACCACCGCAAACCCTTCGTGTGCGAAGAAAACGATGCTCTTCTCAAATACGTTAGATATACGAACCCTAATTTGAGAGTATAACAAAATAACAATTAAAATTCACAATTAAATAAAGAAAATCTTAAAATCTATGCTATCGACAAAAGTATCTCTATATACTTACTTCAAAATAATTTTAATTTCTGAAGTCAGTTCAGTAAAGTGTGTGAAGTGTTTTTTTAAATATTACAATAACAAGCCCTAGATTAAGTTTTACCTCATTCATATTTATTTCAGTATTTAAGAAAGTGGTCAGTACATTGTATTATAAAATAAGTGTTATTTAAAACAATTGTAATAAAGACTGCTGGTACTTTATTTTGTTTTTAATTTATCCATTATGATTATGACTTAAATTTAAAAAAAATGTATTATTATAACTGCATTTGATATGAATTATAGATTTTTCAAATATTTTTTAATAAATTTATACATTCACAATTGGATGTAGTTTTATAAAAATATATTTTTTAATAAAAATATTTTTATTGTGGTAAGTCAAGAGAATTAAAAATACTATAAATCTAGTAGGATTAAATAATAACAATAACCTTTAATTGAAATTTCACAAAAAACGTTTAAAAAACTAATACAATTTGGGGATTGCACAAAAAAATAGTCTATGTATGAAAATGTATAGATGACATGATGAGGGTAATTTAAATTGATAAATGTTTTTTTTATATATATAAACACATTTATTATTGTTAGACTAATTTACATATTTAAAGATATGGTACTAACAAAAAGATTATTTAAGAGTCCTGGTTGGAGCTTTTTGAGCCATTAAAAACCAGAAACAAATATTGCAAAAATATGTAAGAGCAAATATCATAGTTACATACATCAGTCGATATAGACGTAAGAAGCTCAACTTTAGGCTGAAACTGTAAAATAGTAAAGTTTAATAATTATTGATAGCACAATATTAGAATAAAAACTTATAAAACTTACTCTCTATTTACAAAATCATCATTAGTAGAGTCTAGGGACTCATTAGATATCCTTGGATCAGGCAATATACAAAAGTCCTTATCAATTTGTTCATGTAAACAACATATCCTTTCCAAAATAAAAACTAAAAGAATCACCCAGAAGTACTCAAATTCAAAAACAGTTCCGCTCATTTTTTACCTTCAACCATTATAATATGGTAGCCAAATTTTGATTTAACAGGAGGATTTGTATATATTGGATTGTTAACTGAGGATATGGGTAAAGCAAAAGCTGCATCCTGAAAGGGCCCAATCATAGACCCTCGTGTCATCCAACCAAGATCACCACCTTGCCTTGCTTTATCTTCACTATAGGCAGCGGCTACATCAGGAAATTTCTGTCCAGCTTTCAATTTTTCCAATGCCTCCAAACATTTTGATTGTTTTTCACACAGGATATGTCGAACTTTGACAGCTGTCCCACCTTTTTTCTCTTTTGGCGCTGCTTCTAAATTTAAATGAAATAAGATTTTAGCCAGTAATTAAAATATAAAAGTAAATCACTAACAAACATTAAACATACATATATATTTATGAAAAAAATCAAGGGAAATAATTTGTATAATAATATATTAACTTATATTTTTTAAAATTGAAGTCTGTCTGTTTTAATGGTACTATAACTATCACACCTGGTTTATACCTGGGATTTATACAATAGGCACAAATGGAAAAATCCAATGGAGAACTTTATGGAAGTGACATCATTGTAAAAGTTCCTCAGCATAACATTAAAAAATAATATAAAAATGATCACTATAGTGGTGCAATTGTATAATATCTAACTGTGGATGTATGTGGTGGTGTGGCAGGTTCAGCCTCTATTTAGAAGAATCATGGTGATAATTCAATTATTTTGTGTTAACTCAATCTTTCAAGTTTGGCAGCTAGCACATAATAATGTTTTGGCACCCTTTGTATTTGGGAAAAATGTGATGGAAAAAATAAAATTAAATATTTAAAACATCTGGTATGAAAGTCTTTCTAAGACAGGAATATACCAACTCAACGAAATATATTTAGCCTGATGAGCATTTTTTGGTTGTGTATCCAAAAATTAATGATGATAATGATAAACCTTTGGATGAGGCAGTAACGTAATTTATCATATCATTGAATTCTCACTGAGAATGTGTATACATAGTTGGGAATACTTCCACGTGGTAAAGGCGGAATTATTTTGGGCCTAATTTTCGATGACACTAGGTGACAAATACAATTAGTATGACAAGGGTCTTAAAATTTACAAAATAAAGCGGGCAGCTACCAGTAATAGAATAAACATTGTAAATGAAGAATACAACATTTCTAACCTTTTGTATCACCTTTAGCTTTTGCACCGCTGGGTTTACTTAGTTTTTCAGGTTGTTTTTTAGGGGGCATTGCAGCAATTTAGAATTAGCTAACCAACAAAAATATCATTAAAAATTCGTATTTTCATATAAATTTGTAAGTAAACAGTGAATTATATTCTTTTCAAAGTTTAATATACTATATATCAATAAGATAAGATATAAAATCAAATGATATCACATCATAATATGAAATTGACTTTGACAATTATATTGTTTTGATTGACAATGTCAAATTCAGGGTTATCAACCTTTTAGAAGCTACTCGCTAGAACCATAGAGATAAACTAAGGCTAGCCAGACACACAATATTATTGTCAATACAATATTGACAATAATATTATTTAATATATGACCCCGCCCACTACGCAATATTATTGACAATATTTCGTAGTAAAATCTGACGCAGTCGCTGAGTAGCTTTATTTGTATGCGTACGTGTTAAATTGCTAGAATGAAATAAATCGTTGCTTTAGTATTGCATTTAGCTTATTTTCAAAATAGACGATAAAAAAAGATTGATCAAAGACCGGATGAGAAAAAAACAGCTTAATCATTTTAATATTATTATGAATTTATAATTACAACAGAGGCCGTTCGTAGCCCAGGGACAAAAAGTGTGTGCGACATGTTGTGATTTCGACCCGTGACCGTCCGTCGATTAATATTTTCATTTCATCGCTCTAGTATCGAGGCAAAGTGCAGCGTTGAGTTCTGCCACTTAACACGCAATGCCTCCAGAATTCTGTGGAAAATGGGCAACGGAGTGTCTTAATATTATGTTCCCCCTACCTACCCAACTATGTGCAGTATACAGCGTGATACTAAATATGCTAACAAAGAATGATTTAAAAAATTACATAAGCGCTTTCTCAAAATATTATCTCTATTTGGTTGGATTTGCTTGTAAATATCAAGCAGTTTTTTTAGCGCATTATTTTTCTTTATTTTATTGTGAGTTGCGTTAACAGATGTATTCCATATCTCTGGCTAAGTTTCCCATGTTTTAATAAACTCTATAATATTAAATATTGTTTTTGCGTCGGAGATTTAGAATCTACATTATTTTCGCTATTTATTTACTGTTTTCGTCGTCCATCTTAGATAAAAACCATTAGCGTCCGCTTCCTTTGGAGTTTTTTTTTGTTCAACTACAATATATCCGCGTGCCTACATACGACAATATTATTATCAATAACCCTACTTCCCCCGATATTTCCATGACAAAAACAGAATTTTAGCAGTTTTTTTTCTTTATATTTATTTTAAATTTAACACGTACGCGTAAAGCGATTTTACGACGAAATATTCTCAATAATATTACTTAACATGTGGGGTCATTTATTAATCAATATAATTGTCAATAGTATTATGTGGGTGCGGCTAGCCATAAACTGAGAACTAAACATGGATATTATAATAGAAGTAAAAAGTAACATCTGTATAAATAAAAAAGTATGCGTCGAATATAGCCTTAAAAATATTATGAATTTATGAGATTTGGTTCAATTCAAGCTCCAAAAGACCAATTCGCACATTATCCACGGAAACATCTCCTTTGTTGTCATTTCGCCAGTCTTTTAAAATATTTTCCTTAAAGCTGCGCCCAGTATCGGTTTGTTGGGCCGTAATGTTTAAGTTTTAGAGTGACTGCCAGTTTTGCAATCATCTGGAAAGCAAAAAAAAATGAGTTTCATCAGCAGCGAGACAGTACTTCATGTGGAGAACTGTTATCACCTCTGGGCTTGTGCACCATAGTGTCAGCATTAAACATTTGATCGCAGACAATGTAGAGCCGTTCGAATCATTGAGTACCCAATAATCTGTATAACGCGTGACACTTTGGCTTTACGTAGAGGCTTCCTCTTCGCTATGCGTTCTCTACCGCATTATCATGAGGAGTATTCTGGGGACAGAACAGACATTGTATTTATGTGTAGTTAAGTTAATATAAATATGATGTTTACCATGTAGCCAAAGCAATTGAAGCGTAATACTAATAAAAAAGGAAGCGAAAAACTAATAATAATAATCACTGTATTTTGAACAATCTTAATTAAGTGTAATTTATAATAAATTAAATAGATACTCAAGGTTTTTTATTTTATTTTCTAAGTCATAATATTTATAAAATGATATTTCTCATTTATTCGTACATGCTGAAGAACTAATAGTAACCCAAGATTATTTTCTATTCACCCCATATGTTACATCTATTGACACCACATCCATACAAATAGATATATTTTAACAACGTATTAATTAATTTGTAAAACCAGCCTTAATTTATATTCCAATATAAATTTCTTTTGTATTTAAAGTCATTTATAGAATTGTTAAAGTGTAACTAAAAGTCGAAATATATTTTTATTGACCCCATTTTGCGGTTCACTCTGTCATTAATATAGCTATTGTATTGATATATTTTGTTATTTACCTGTCGTATAGCTTACGAGACTAAACGTCAGACAGACTAATCAAGTGAATTAGTGTTTATTGTTTGCTATATAAATATTCATTTAATAATAAACTAGGACCTTTATATCTATGTACATTTTACAATAGTAAAAACATGTATGATACGAATAAATTTTAGATGAAAGGTAAGTCTTAGTATTCCATTAGGAAATGTGATAAAACTTATTTTGTTAATTTTATGACGTTATTTACAAGGAGAGTATTTTTTGAATTGTACAGATAAGATCCCTTATTCTGATACAATGGGGATTATGTATGAGAAACGGCCTTTAAAAAGGCCTCGACTAGGACCACCAGATGTATATCCACAAGAACCTCGACAAAAAGAAGATGAGCTCACATCAGCCAATGTTAAACATGGATTTACCACTACTCCCCAATCCAGTGATGAATTTGGAACTGCAAGAAACTTTAACTATTCTGCATCTAAGGTAATGTTTTTTTTATATCATTTTTTTTTATGATAATTGCTATAGTAATGAGTTGGTATAGTAATATAAGTAGAAAGTATTGAAAAAATAATTATCTCTTTAGATTGGACAATTTTTTTCTGGAATTTTATCCAAGAAAGAGGAGCTAAACACATTGCCTGACTGTGGTAGGAAACGTCAACAAGTTAATCCAAAAGACAACTTTTGGCCAGCCACTGCCAGAACAAAGCCACAAATTGAAGCTTGGTTCAAAGATTTAGCAGGTGTGTAATCTTATTATATTTTTGTTAAAGATATAAGAGCTGATCAAAAATCTATCTGTATATCAATTGTTGTGCTAAAATGTTATCTCTCTTTGTTTGGACACTAGCTTGAGTCAGTTTTTCCTACCTCACCTACCTAAAGGCCGGCAACACACCTGTTCTCTTCTATTGTTAGACAGGGGTATGTGCAGCAGTGACTACTTACCATCACCCATGTGTTGGTTATTTGCCTTGTTGTTTTCCATAAAAAAAATCAATCATGGACATGTAGGCATTGTCCCCAACAGAATTATTTGATGATTATTCAGAAATAAATTAAATAAAAACATGGTTAAAAAAAATATTACCTAATATTTATAAATATCAATATTACCTTATTTTTTTTTTCATCAATATTATCTAATGATGGATACACATTTTATAACATTATTATTTATTTTAGGAAATAAACCTCTTTCTCAACTTGCAAAGAAGGCACCAAATTTCAATAAAAAGGAAGAAATATTTATAACATTAACAGAATATCAAGTGGCAATGCCAAGAGCTGCCTGGTTTATAAAACTTAGTTCAGCATATACAGTTGCAGTTTCTGAAGCTAAAATAAAAAAGAGACAACTCCCAGACCCCACTACTGGTAAGCAAAGCTTAAAACAAACTTTTGATTATAGAATAACTTTTGCAATAAATTCAAGTTTAAAAATGTAATTTAAATAATAGCAACTCACTTGTTAAACTTTGTGTTATATTATAGCCAAATTGTACAATATCTATGGGAATCATATCTATCATCTTAACCTGTTTAGTAATATTGATGTGAAAAGAGAACAATCATCTTTCCACCCTGACAAACTTTCACATTTTTTATGTAGGATATCATTTGTATAATAAATAATTTTTCATAGAATGGACAACAACATTGATAAAATTCCTCAAGGATCAAATACCAAAGTTGGCTGAATATTACCAAAATGCTGCCCCGGGAAATATTTCTGATAAGACTCCACCTTCACAATCAGGTATAGAGTTCTCCTTTATTTTGACTAAATAAAAGAAACTGATTATTTTCTATTAAATTTAAAATCTAAGCTTATTTTAGAAACTGTTAAAGTCAAAATGTATATTCCATATAACATTGTGTGGTGATTCATATATCTACATTTATTCAGGCCAAGGAACACCTAGTCACAACTCATCAGGAAACCCACCAGGAGGCTCTACTCCCAACAGCTCGACTATATCAAATTCTATGCATTCACCAGGCAATTCTAGTGGTAATTAATATCAAAAATATGTATATTTACGAAATAAACAAAGACATCAAATATAAAATATTATATTTGACTTTTAATTTCATGCATTAAACTTAAAATGTTGAACATAGGCTAAGAAAAATTTTGAACCCACACTTTCTTTCTCTTGACACTTTCTAACTATTCAATGAATGTTAATGAAATGTAATTTTGTTGGTTATCATAAGTGTAAGTATTAGGATATAGAAAAGCAAGTAAGAGAGAGGGAGTATAGTTTAGGGAGTTTACCTAGTTTTAATGTACTTCCCTACTTTCACCCAATTATCATGAAATTCAATGATAAGTGTGGAAATTCACTGCAAATGAGTATAATTTATTTTCATTACTGTTAATAAAACCTACAGCCATTGCATTTACAGTCAGACTCATTTCTACTGAGCCATGACCTAATTAATTACAATAAATTTGATCAGGACTTGGATCATCAACTCCCAATTCAAGTGATAACACAGACTGGAGACAAGCTCTCCGACAATGGAACTATTGTTGTCGTCTTGCAAGGTATCTGTTAGATGAAGGTCTACTCGATCGACATGATTTCCTCACATGGATCATTGAATTGCTAGACAAGAGAGCTCCAGATGACGGATTGTTGAGGTTAGTTTTTTGAAAAAGTAACTGAAATGTTTGTTTTAGTTATTATTTTTATAAGTATAGATTATATAGGCAAACAATGAAAATTCTATTTATCTAAAGAATTGAGATTATTTATTTTACTATATATTCTTTTTCTATAGGTTTCAATTCCTTTCCATTAAGAACATATTTTTTTATATTTAAAAAAAGAAATGCATTTCTTAAAAGCATCTGTTATAATATTGTATCATGTAGTAACAATAAATAAAAGAACATTTCTAGATTATTCTTACCACTGGCTCTTCAACATGTGAGTGAGTTTGTTTGCTGTGAAGGACTGTCGCGACGCCTTGCTACTTCCTGTGCTAAGAAAGCAGCAGCTATTTGTTCTGTTTTATCTGACACTACATTAAGGACACTAAATCAACCTGCAATTTTTAATAAGACTAATGAAAGGAATGGAGGTAAGTTAATGTAATTTTTTTATTATAATGATTAACGTAGTTAAAATTATTGATATTAAAATTAGCACTTATTTACTTTTTATTTTCTCTTCTAATAGTTAAATGATAATTGTAACTAGACAATATCGAGACTTTCTTAGGAAACGATATAAAATGTTTACGATAATCATTGTTTCCAGAAGCAAATGGAATTCCAATGTCTCCAGCAAATGAAGCCAATGGTGATGTCAAACCAAATGTATCACAAATTAAACGTTCAGCAACCCCTGCCGATACTAACCAAGGGACACCAAATCCCAACCATTCTTTAGGGACCCCTAATCCAAATCACTCGCTAGGGACCCCCAACCCCTTAGGGACCCCAAACCCCCAGACAATGGATGTGCAAGTGAAGGAAGAAGCGGGTTCTCCACAGAGAGATACTAAAACAACCCTAAATACAGTTATTGCGTCAGCATTGAATCCGGTTCAAGTTGGATTTGGGGAAATACTTAATTGCTCATTCCATAGAGATGTTATTATACAACTCGCCACAATTTTGCAGGTATGTAATTCGTTCTTAATAATATTATTTTACAAAACCTGTTTGGGACATTTTTTTATATCGATAAGCGAAATTAAAATATATATTTTATGTATCGAAACAAAGCCAATCACTAAGATCAAAAAGTTAAAATGACTATTTATTTTTTTTTGATTTCAGTTCTGATTTACTATTTTCATCAAATTAAATCCCTGCAACTTCCTAAAAACTATCTTACAACTGTTTTTTTTTAATTTGGTATGTTGATTAATAAAATTGTAGAAAACAGCATTGCATTTAGCCATAAAAATGTGAAATTATTTATTTATTTGAAATTATATACAGATAAAATGATAGAATAGAACAAAATAAAAACTGAACTAACTAAACTTCTATACAAGTACTCGGAAAATCTGCATCAAGAGCCCACAACCTTATGATGGTGGTGGACTCTGTTATATTATCAATAACTAGCTGTTTCCTGTGCCTTCACCCGCGTATTTATTTTAAAATGATGACAATCAACACATTCTAAGTGTCCAAGGTAATACTGACAATGACTACAGTGGATTATATCGATACAATTAACGTCATATAATAAATAGCCCATTTCTCTCCTTTCTCGGTAAATGACTGTCCAACACAAAAATATTTTTTCAATTCGAACATTTAGTTCCTGAGATTAAAGTGTTCTACCAAACAAGCTAATCAGCTTTTTATTATAATTAAGTGTAGACTAAACTTAAATGGATATTAACAAGAAATTACTACAAATACAGCAAAAAATACTCAATCTTAACTTCATAATTTAGATAATCTGTATCGAGTGTCCCACCGCGATGGTGTGGTCGGGCTGCGGGTCTGCAATGCAGGGCTCCCCACTGGACTTGCTGCCGGTGCCGCCCTCAGCTCTACCCATGCCGCAAATGGATTCCGCCCTCACAGAGGAACATCGAAAATTGGTATTTATGTTCTTGTAAATTTTTTATACATGTATGTATACATATGTCACAATAGTGTATTTTAATGCAGCAAAATTATGGTTAATAATTGTTAGGTTAAATAAAAAAAAATATAGGTACATAATAAAAAGAATTGTTTATTTTTAAAAATATTTCCATATTGATTTTGTGATCGAAAAGAAACTTTAAAAAATAAATCAACTTCACTCCGCAATAAATTAGTATTTCGCATACAGGTAGGCAGAGGGAACCTAATGTTAAGACACTCCGTTCTCCACTGGTACAGGGGCACAAGGGTGTGACTAACGCGATGGTTGTGGGTTAGATCCTCACTTGAAGGAATGAATTATTATTTATTAATATTTTCATTTCTTCACTCTGGCATCAAGGCAAAAACCCCGTGTTGAGTTCTCGCGCAATGCCTCGAAAAGAAATTATGGAATTATAAGTATCTAAACAAATACAATATAAATTAAAAATTTGCTATAGGTATATGAAGCGGAACAAGAAATCTCTGCGAGAAGTAAAAAGGCCGAAAGCAAGTGGTGCACAGACAAATGGCAGACTAGTTCTCAAGGTAAGTTGTTATAATCAACAGGTGTAACGTTAGTTTAATCTTTGTTAGTGCCCATCGTGGCGCAATGGGAGAGCTTCTATCTATAAACACGATGGTTGTGGATTCGATTCGATTACCAATCGGGGGAATGATAGATAAAGCGCGGCATTTAGACCCGCTACCCAACACGCAGTGTTGCGAAAATTGGGCGGAAAGTATGGAATCTCTCTGCGATTTGTGTGGAAAGAAACATATTTCACCATAATAAAATCCCAAGAAAGTGCCAAATATAATTTCTATTTAATTAATAAAATATCTTTTATTCAGCCCGAGTCCTAGCAGTGTTGGAAGCTTTGGACAGGCACAGCTTCGATCGCGTCGACCCGAACAACAACTTGGATACGCTTTACAAGGAAGTATTTGCGAACTGCGTCCCACCTAATAAGGATAGCAATCCGGATCCTAAAGATCCAGTGAGTATATTATGTTTTTTTACTATATGTAATGTTTTCATATAAGAAACTAGAGTCACTGTCGTTTCACTACCTACACCTACTGTTGAATATGGCCTTGGAAGTGAATGAAGATATTTAAATGAGAACTTAATACGCGTGGCGTTGAGTTCCGCCATTCAATACGCAATGCCTCCAGAATTCGGCAGAATGTGAGGAGCGGAATGTCTAGACGCTACGCGACCCTCTGACTGCCTGCTGCATGCGGGATACATCGTGAAGCTGAAAAAAAAAAAATATTTTTATACATGGAAATGCTCTTTATTACCTTGATCTGTCTATCTAGGCCTAGCTATCTTTTTATTGTCAAATTTTCTTAAATTTTATAGAATATTTTCACGTCATGAACTTAATGTCTCTACCATAAAAAAAAGGAATCACAATAAAAAGAAAATACTTTTAAGTGGTTAAGTTTAACCGTAAACAGTTCTATTCCCACTCGATGATATGATTTATTTCTTTTCATCGCTCTGAAGAGAAGACGTAATGTCTATAAAAATGAGCGGAAAATGAAGAACAGAGTGTTTTAACATTGATTTCACAGTCTATCTTGCTATATGTGGGATACAGCGTGTTTGTTAGCTAAGAGGATTTTTTTAAATAAAATGTATTTTTTGCTTCCACGGAACTGCTTTGGATTTCCCGCTATTTTGCATTTACAGTCCACTATTGTAAATGAAATTTCCAAATATATTACATATTATTTATATATTTAGTGCAATATAGAATATTGTATGAGAACGTTAACAGGAATACGCGTGCTCGTACTCGGTGGTGCGCGTGCTGTGCGAGTGGGCGGTGTGCGGCGCGCGCTGGGGCGAGCACCGCGCGATGGCGGCGGCGGCGCTGCTCGACCGGCGGCAGCATCACCACCATCATCATGATCATCAGGGTAAAAACTTATGGATATACTAAACCTATAATATTATAATAGTACCAAGTGGTGAAGTGAGGACTTTCAACATTTAAAAAAAAATGTTAATTACTTAGTTTTTTTTGCCATATTTTTCAATATGGCTGCTACAAAAGGCAAAAGCTTTTAAAAGTTAAAAATTTCACCACTTGGAGATCCACAATCACTGCGTTCGATTCAATAGTTTTTGCTTAATACCTGTATGTTGTAATCATAATAATATTTTTGTAGGTTTAGATGATAAAGAATCTATTAGTTCTGGAACAGGCCTCTACAATGGACCACCTCTATTTCAAAATTTACTACTACGATTCCTCGACAATGACGCTCCTATATTAGGTAATAATAATATTCACACAATGTTCATCCAGATATTTTAGACGTAGCTACATTTTAAATCTCTTTAAAATTAAGTTTTTATATTTTTTTCTGTCTTAGTACTCTACTATACAACCCACGCATAAAGCAGGGTAGACAGATGTAATCTGGTACTAATAGACAGCGTTGAATATCAATACCCAAAATATTGCATATTGAATATCAATACTCAACACCGCGCCTCGTTTTGATACCAGAGCAAAAAAAGAAAAATAATTCATTTCTCCAAGTAGGAATCTAACCCTTCTTGCTAACAATCAGTGGCTTTCAAATTAGATATTATATAAACTCACAATTAATACCAATCAACACTCAAATATTTCACAAAGTATATTTCTATATATCTTAATTTTAAATATTATGTTTAATTTTTTATTAATTTAATTTTCAGATGAGAGTCCAAATGCCCCGCCCGGAAACAGACAACAGTTTGCAAACTTAGTACATTTATTTGGTGAACTGATCAGACGAGATGTGTTTTCTCACGATGCTTATATGTGCACACTGATATCGAGAGGTAACTATATCATTAAATAAGTATACATAGAAACTTAATAGTTAGAATATTATTATTTTTTTTAATAAAGATTCATCGATTCTTTTTATTTTTTTAACTTCATACAGTAAATTGCATATAACAAATACATTGCTCGTTGAGTGGCGGAACTCGATGCTAGGTTTTGTCTTATTACCAGAGCGAAAAAATGTAAATAATTATTTGCCAAAAGTGGGAATTAAATCTATGGGTTTAATAATTATTTGCCAAAAGTGGGAATTAAACCTATGAGTTCTCTGGTAATAAGACAAAACCTAGCATCGAGTTCCGCCACTCAACGTGCAATGTGTTGGTTATATGCAAGATACTGCATGAAGTTAAAAAAAATAATGAAAAAATAATAAAAAATAATAAATAATGAATTGGTTATATGCAAGATTCTGCATGAAGTTAAAAAGAATAAGATTGTACTGACGTTATGACGTACAACATTTTTTATAACAGACAAGCAATATATTTTTAAATATTTTTCTTATTATTTAGGTGATCTAATTTCACCAACTGAGCCGACGTCCACTGGCACTTCTTCATCCCACACTGTGGCGCCCCCCGCCAATAGCAGCGGCACTAATCATAATATGGATGACGATATATTTGCTGGGATCGATCTTAAGCCTAAAATGGAGGTAATTTTCTCTTTATGTAAATAATATATATAATTCATATTATCTATGTTGTCTTTTTATTTGTTAGTTGAACTTGTTTTAATTTAGAAGGATTCTTGTATATTTTTCAAAGTACGGCACCATATGGGAATAATTGATACAAAAAGTTTTTAAAAGTAAACAAATTATTAGAAAAGAGCTGATAATTTTCAAACGGCTGAAGATATATTCTCATATAATGGCTGAGAACACTCGATTAAATCAACTTTTAAACAACAAAAAACAATCTGTTTGAGAGATACGATGCCACAAACAGACAGTTACACATATACACATAGAAACATCAAACTTTAAATTATAATATAATACAAAATAATAATAATAATATTACGAAATTTACTTAAATATTGTTTTAGTTCAACATTTTTATGAAACAAATATATTTATAGGAAAATGTCCGAATGGATTTAGATGATTCGAAAATAGACGACGATTTGGACAAGCTTCTGCAACACATAAAGGAGGACCAACAAAATTCTATGGATGCACCTGACAGTCCTAAAGATCCAGGAGAGCCTTCGCACAGGTATACAGTATATATAGTTAGGTTTATTTAACATTTTTATATGTTATTCTAAAAAGATGGAAAAATCTTTAGATAGAG
Organism: Heliconius hermathena; assembly: GCA_013403705.1. Classification (NCBI taxonomy): domain Eukaryota; kingdom Metazoa; phylum Arthropoda; class Insecta; order Lepidoptera; family Nymphalidae; genus Heliconius; species Heliconius hermathena. Next base: position 1,065,927 of record JAAIXJ010001126.1, on the reverse strand, counting down.
GTTCGAACTTTTGAGAACCGTGCACCCGTGTACAAAGTAGTGATCAGTTCCACCAATGAACTCACAATGTCTTAAGTTCGGAAGAACGAAGTATGTTAACACTCTGCCTATTTTCTTATATATGGAAGGGATAAAGCATGAAACTAAAAAGAAAATATTTTTTTTAAATAATCTGACTCTTTATCCTGATATAACAATATATTTAATCATAAAATTAATTATGTTTTAGTGTAAACTCTCCTATGATGGGAGCGGGTGGTATGAGTATTCCCGGCATGCAAACCATAGGAATGGGTCCAATGTCTGTCCCAGGTACTTTCTTAAGATATAATTTTTCTTATGCATTCAATTATATTACTAATATTATAATAGTATTAATATTGTTTGAATTACTGTGTGTTTTATATAAACACACAGTAATTCCTAATTTGCTATGTAGACTTACTTATAAAGAATTTGAGATCAGCTTCACGCTGCACCCCGCACACCGCAAGGTAGGCAGAGAAAACCTAGTGTTAAGACACTCCGTTCCCCACTTTTCGCCGAGTTCTGGAGGCATTACGTGTTGAGTGGCGTAACTCAACGCCGCGCTTAGCCTCAACACCAGAGCGAAGAAATGAAAATATAAATGTAAATAAATATTTCATTTCCTCAAGTAGGAATTGAACCCACAACCAGTCGGTTATACAGTCACACTTTGTGCCCCTGCGCCACGACTGGCCTCAAAGAACTTCAATATGATTATAATTGAATATATTTAGAGCATATTAAAATGTTATTTACTACTATTAAATAAATTAGCCTTATGAAAGACACTTTTTGCTAAAGTAATTCTCAAACAGGTATTCGATCGTCAAGCGCAGGCGTGACAGCGGGCACAGTGTCGCGTCACTACCACTACACGATGCACTTCCCGCTGCCACCGGCGGAACCGGAGCACACGCCGCACGACGCCAACCAGCGGCATATACTGTTGTACGGAGTGGGGCGACAACGCGACGACGCTAAGCACGCTGTTAAGAAGATGACTAAAGGTTCGTGTAGAAGGATCGATATATCATATAGACCGATAAAAATCTTATGAATTTTCGAAGTTAAGCACGAACACTTGCTGTATTAGATAAATAGAAGGACGCGAGCCAAATCAGAAACACTTTAATATAGTTAGCCGCGTCGCTAATTGTGACAGACAGCAACCCCGTGAGCCCGCTCACAAAAATAAAGTACAGTTGAGCGCGACACTAAGTTTAATTTACTACGCCATTTTGTACATACAAAGAAACACCGAACTCGCAATATTAAATATTATGCACACGACTGTACGTGCGTGAGTTTGTCTCGTGACTGTCTTCACATCATATAGTGTTTTTGGATTATACACGGTGTAAACTCAGTGCTTTAACGTAAATATGTATTTCATAGGCTCTATACCACACTCAATGAACAGACCACCAACCAACACGTCTGTCATCGCCGGTGGCTCTCGTATTAATGACGTGTATTTGTCTATTTATACTAGTCAATATATGTATGAATGAGTGACTGTATGGAACGAACGAGTGTATGAAGGATGAATTTATAATCGGGTTCACTAAACCTTAGGTTGAAATTATTAAAAGCAAGTGTCCAAATAAACCTGTTGTTTAACTATTACGATTTTATGTTGAACATTACTTTTAAATCAAAATAAATCAGCTTCACGCTATATGTGCACTGTAGGGTAGACAGAGGGAACCTACCGTTCCCCACTTTCTGCCAAATTCTGGAGGCATTGCGTGTTGAGTGGTAGCAACTCAACGCCGCGCTTGTCCTCGACACCAGAGCGTAGAAATGGAAATATAAATTTAAGTAAATATTTCATCTCCTCAAGTGGGGATCGCACCCACAACCAGTCGGTTTTACAGTCACACTTTGCGCCACTGCGCCACGACTGGGCTTTTGAGAGCATATAATATTTATTTTTATTATTAAATTTATTATAAATATATTCTAACAGAAATATGCAAGTTGTTCTCCAAAAAATTCTCAATCGATGTTGCTGAAGGTGGCAAAATAAAGAAGCACTCTCGGAGCGAATTTAATTTCGAAGCCGTTACGCATAAATTTCAGGTGAGATTTTTTCAGTTTTATTAAGTGAACTTCTTTATAACAGAAATTTTGAAACCCAGCTCCTGTAATAAGGTACAGTTGTCTTTTTTATGTATGTTGTTGCTCTTTGAGTGTAGAATGGAGCGTATTTATAATAAGCGTAAAATACGCGTTGCTATAGCAACGTGCATTCCTATGTCACTTTATATAAAAGTGTACATTGTCAAACTTATATAATAAATTTAATGTATTTTACGCAATGTTTTAAACCAATATTAGCATTCTGCACTTCTTCTTTATATAAACTGCAATTGTGCCGTTTTATACCCCTCCGTCCGCACAATGAATCACACCAATACATCAAAATTTTACTGTAACAATTACTCGTGCAAATAATAGTAGATTTTGTTTCATCAAAATCGGGCCAGGAGTTCCAAAGTTACAACGTTGTAAAGTTTCACCGCTTTTTTAAATGTGTTATTTGGCTTCGTCACTGCGTGACGTCACGTCGACTGTTACGTCTGATTACGGGTGATACGAAGTGTTTTTTACCATTTTTTTATTTTCTATAAAAACAATTGCATTTATAGCAACACAACGAGAACTAAGCGAGAAAAAGTATTATAGTGTTCGCAAGCACCTACTGGCAAGACGCAGCATGACGTCACACGTTTAGCCGCGGAGGCCGTATTTTAATGTTTAATATCTCAATAAATTTTAAAGATAGGAAAAAATAAAAACAGTTTCTTTTTTCTCGAGCTACCTATTTTTTTAAATTTATGTATATGCCAATAACAAAAAACGTTGGTGTGTGAGTCACACCGTGTATCGTAATGTAAAAATGGGGTACTAATTAGTGCTTCACGTATTAATTAATATTACATAGGTTATTATCCTCTTATCCAGGCGATGTCAATGTACGAGCAAGGAGCAGTATCGTGGGCGGTGGGCGGCGCCGTGTGCGAGGCTCTGGCCGCGTACGCCGCGGGCGCCACCACCTACCTGCCGCAGCCCGAGCACGTGGCGTTCGCTTTGGATCTGATGGAGATTGCCTTGAACGTGCACGGACTTATTGAGACTTGTATACAAGTATGTTTAAGTTATTTTATTAGTAAATCTTTTTGTATTTTAGCTTAAAGCTGTAAGGTAGGCACAGGATAGTTTTAAGACATTCCTTTCTCCACGCGCTTTCCCAGACAATACGCGTTGGCGGATCTCAACGCCGCGTTTGCCTTAATCGGGAAATGATTTATTTCACTTTATAAAATTTAGATTTTTTTTTTTGCAAAAAAAAAATAGAAAGCAATAAATTTACAGGTGGGTGACGCAAATGTAAAAGAGTACCCTGAAGTAAAATTATTTTCATATAATAATTTACATACCACTGAATTTACCACCCACTTTAGGAAAAGAAAATTGGGCCTTCTAATTCTAAACACCCTTCAATATGTGTCTAATATAAAAAATACTATATTTATATTTTAAAATTTTGCGAGCGTTTATTTTTTTTCTTAAACAGATATTAAAAGAACTCTCAGAAGTAGAAGGTGCGCTAATAACGCGAGGCGCGCCCAGCAGTGGGCTGGCGGCGCCGCGCGCTTACACGTCGGCGCTCGCGCTGTACACCGTCGGCGCGTTACGGAGATACCACTTCTGTTTGTTATGTAAGCTAGAGTCTTATTATATGTTGTGTTTTGTAAATTAAAAAATAAAAAAATAAATTAGCTTCACGCTGTATCCCGCACACAGTAGGGTAGGCAGAGGGAACCTAGTGTTAAGACACTCCGTTCCCCACTTTCTGCCGTATTCTGGAGGCATTGCGTGTTGAGTGGCAGAACTCAACGCCGCGCTTAACCACGACTCGTTTTGTAAATTCATGTTATGATATAAATCATATACGTATTTTTATATTAATCTCATTAAAAATGAAATAATAATTTGCTAGATATTACTTACCATTCTAAAACTGACACATTAGAAAATGAATTGACCAAATGTGTGAAATATGTGAAATTTAAGAAAAAGAACATAGTTGCTTATGAAAAATATCACCATGATACGTTACTAGCTTCAAATACGTAAATATTAATTAATAACTTATTATGCTGAAAATTTTGTAAGTTTATACATTCATTCGCTCATTTAATTATAATGAATGATTGAATGAATGAATTATAAGTATTACCATTAAAAAAATATATTTTAATCCATCAATCATGTTCCAGTGTGCGTAGAACAAACATCGGCTGTATTCGAACAGCTCTGCCGGCTAGTCAAGTGTGTGGTGAACCCCGGCGACTGCAGCTCGGCGGAGCGCTGCGTGCTGGCGCAACTGCACGACTTGTATAAGGCGGCGGCGCATCTGTTCCACGCACCGCACGCTGACACCTTCGCTAATGCTTATCCTAAGATTAAGTGAGGGTTTTTTTTTTGTTTATTATTATTTTTTTTTTTGTTATACTATGTTACTGTATATGGCTGTGTAGTACCATTGTGGCGCAGCGGTACAGTCAACTCAGGGGTTGGTTGACAGACAAATCGTTGTCATTTCCTCTCTCGGATAAGAGGACAAAGCACGGCGAGCAAGGTGTCTTGACACTACTTCCTACCTACCTGTACGCGGGAAACAGCGTGAAACTAAGACAATATATATAACTGCAAATTGTAAATAAAATTTTACATTTATCAGAAATTACTAATATTTTATGTTAAACTAAGCAAGCTTAGTATTTTATATAAATGGAAATGTAATATTTCTACTGTTTTGAATAAGGCCAATGACAACTTTATAAACTATTTTTTAATTACTAAATAGACATTAAAAATAGGTAAAAAAAATCGTGGCATATTTTTTTATAAATGAATTTAGTAAATGCATGAGACTTTAACTGTTGTTTTTTTAACAGGCAAGCACTTTACTCACCACTAACACCAACTCCATCCAATTACCAGTACAATCCACAGTTCTTGAGCGAGTTCTTCACGAATCCCCGAAAAGGTACATTTTATAGCATTATTTTTTCTAACGGCATCGTGATGCAGGAGGGTCGATTTTTACTCAAGGTAATGAACTATTTTTATTTCGTTTCTCTGGTAAGAAAGACAAAGGGCAGTGTTGAGTTCCGCAATGTTTCGAAATGAAGAAGTAATGTCTTAACACTCGTTTTCCTCTGTCTATCCAGTTATGTGTGGTACAATGTGAAATAAAAAAATCTTTTGTATAGGTAAAATAGAGATATCGTGGGCACGCCAGGTGGCGGAGTCCCCAGCGAATAGATACAGTTTTGTATGCTCCGCCATGTTAGCAGTTTGTCGCGAAGTGGATAATGATCGGTGAGTGCAACTTTAAATATTACATAGATTTTTTTTTCTTTGATAGTAATTATAAATTTAAGATATACAGGGTGGAAGTGTCAGCACCACATTAATTGAAACCACAGTTTTAACTATTCTATAAAAGCNAATAAAGGCTTGGATAAAAATCGTGAAATGAAAAAAAAATCCTACGTCTAAACTGTTGAGGTACCTTGATTAATTTCTTTTGCTTTGTGTTTGAAATATTTTACCCTATATGCAGTTTCAGTAAATGGAGCGCTGCCGCTTCCACTCTGTATATTTAAATAAAATAACGATTTATTCGACTTGTTGATTGTATTATGTAACGCAACACAAATAATAGGTTTCATAATAAAAAATAGAATTTATAGTAAAAATATCGGATCAGATTTTTTTCACATAACATTTAACAAATAAAATTGTAAAATTGTAGTGGCAAATATTTTTTTTAATAAATAACAAAGTTTGGTTGAATTATATATAACTCTCTAGAGTTTAATAAAAGAATATAAAATATTTAATTTTAATTATTATCTTTATATATATTTGTCAACTTATAATATCGAATTAAGCGATTTTACTGTCTATATTTGGCACAAAAAATATGATTTGCTAGTTAGACAGAATATCGTGGTCTATAATGTTAATCTGAATATTAAAATATTTCATTATATTCTGAAGAATTATCTTTGTAGCATGATTTTCTTAGGTCGAGCTGTAACAGCGTTGCCAGATTTTCTAAATCTTCTTAAGTAAAAAAGAGGCATTTTTTCGCCAAAAGCGGCTTAGAGAATTAAAATATGTAATAAGAATTTAATGTACCATATTTTTGAATTTTAAATAAAACTTTCAATGGTGACAAATATCAATATAAATGCATGTTTTCTTATTTAACCACAAACAATAAGGCATAAGAAATAAAAGGATATATTTGTATAATGTATAGCGTAAACGAGCTGGGCGTGGCGTGCGCGGAGATGACGGCGTGGTGCAGCAGCCTGGCGGCGGAGTGGCTGGGCGCGCTGGTGGCGCTGTGCGGCGCGCAGCACTACCCGCCGCACGCGCAGCACGCCGCGCCGCCGCTCTACCCCGACCTGCTGCACCACCGCGACCTGCACGACGCCGCCGCGCACGACGCGCTCGCCGTCTTCACCTGCATACTTGTTGGTCCGTCACTACTGCACTTTATTATAAACAACCATTTAAACATATTTTATAATAAAATGTTTTATATGAAGTAGTAAATAAAAATATATTACTTTAAATGTAATATTACAAAAAGTTGTCATAAAAAATTCCTAATAAAAATAAAAGTTGTCATAAAAAATCAAAAAGTTCCTAATCTACAATATAATTTTGTATGATCCTCCAGCTCGCCATTGTTTTTCGTTGGAGGACTTCGTGCGGCACGCGGCGCTACCGTCGCTGGTGAAGGCGTGCGGGGGCGGCGGCGCTCTGCCCCCCAACGCGCCCTCGCCCGACGCGGGCGCGCGCCTCACCTGCCACCTGCTGCTGAGACTGTTCAAGACCGTGGACACCCCGCAGCCCGGTAGGGCCGTAGTACAGGAGACGACTGTTGTTTAATCGTTTCTAATAAATAAACTTTACGATTCTGCAATAAATATCTTAAATTTTGACGATCTCACATTAAATACTAAATCTATGTAAAATTACAGACTATACACAGAACCATACTTTTTACTATACATAGTAAAAACACCGGTAAAATATTCCATGATGAGATGTATTTGAATTGAAAAGAGATTTTTATAAAATTTATGCTATATTATAATAATTATTAGATAAGTAAACGATTTCGGCACTTAATATGCAATGTTCCGAAAAATTAGGAAAGTGAATACCGGAGTGATAGTACGAAATACTAGGTTCCCTCTGCCTACCCAGCTATTCAGCTTGAGCTACCTATATTTTAATATGCCACTTACTATACAGGATTATACAGCGTGTCAACGTCACCCGGCCCCGGCGGTGCGGGCGCGGGTGTGCGGTTGTCCTGCGACCGCCATTTATTGGCCGCTGCTCATAAAAATATTGGTGTAGGACCTGTGCTTGCCACGCTTAAGGCTATATTGAGTAAGTAATCATTAATATGTTTATTGATATTTAGAGATTTGGAAAGATGTGGAAGATGTTAAAAAGATTCATACAGCGTTGAGGAAATTTATAATTGAATCATATAAAAACAATTACAGCAATATCCATTTCTGTATCCCGCGCACAGCAGGGTAGGCCGAGGGAACCTAGTGTTAAGACACTTCGTTCCCCACTTTTCGCCAAGTTCTGGAGGCATTGCGTGTTGAGTGGCGGAACTCAACGCCACGCTTTGCCTCGACACCAGAGCGAAGAAATGAAAATATAAATGTAAATAAAAATATCTTATTCCCTCGAGTGGGGATCGAACCCACAACCAGTCGGTTTTTCAGTCACACTTTGTGCCCCTGCGCCACGACTGGCCTCTAAAAACTGGCGCAAAAGTAAACCAATATCCAATATTTTTTCTATGGTTTGGCATAGATATGTAGATATTTTATTTCTAAAATTACATATTTATATCTAGAATGCTCATATACGAACGTGTGAAGACGACAACGTTCTAGTCTAATTAGCGTTTGGTCTAAAGATATAGATTTTATGAAATATATTTCACCCAAATATACTTGTCCTGCAATATTCGATGTTTTTTTTTTTTATTTAAAAATATAGTTTTTTTTTACTTTATATTTTTTTAAATTAGTGGTTGGTGATTCCACTGCCCGAGATGGAGGTAAACCTGGAGGAAAGAAATCTAGCGAACTTTCACACATATTAGGAACAAGCGACACTGTGCCTACTGACGCGCAGCTAGATCTCTTGTCGTAAGTAATAAGCAAAATTACACCTTAACTTACGTAGATAAGGTTCAATTTTTATTAAATTATATTTATAAAGATTTATTTTGCCTTACGCTTAGATATATGATTTTATTTTTATATGTATTGAAATCCATATTATACAATACGTTTGATAAAATTTTATGTAACATACAAATATTTTTTTATTCTTAGGATGGTAGATACAGAGATGAGTGGGGGCCATAGAACTCCTAGGTTTGTTTTTGATTTTATGAGTTATGAGCACATTCACGTACCTTCATGGCTTCACATTACCGTGTGGTTGTCACCTCATTCCTCCCGGTCCTCTCGCCTAATTTCAAAACCAATTTATATGTATAATATAATATAATTGATGTCGAATGTATTTGTTTTATTTAGCAATTTGTTGATATATTTTTCATATCAGAATATTTAAAATGAAATAATTCGTCGTATTTTAGTCAATAAGATGCAAAATAAAACAATACTAATTATATTATACATATACATATGAGGCAATATAATGAAATCCTTTCTTTATTGGGGTCTGTTTTTCTGTGAATAAAATGTATTACTGTTAAACTATATATAAGCCTAGCTTTTCTTTGTTTGCTGGTACTCATTTTCATTACATGTATATGTTTTTTTATTAAAAATATTTTATATGTCTGTTAATAATGTTAATAATTTATATATGTATATAATTGTGTATACTATATAACGAAAATAAAATTTATTTCCACTACATTCTGTGGACTGATGTTATATTTTGTTTATTCTAAAATAAAAACGATGGCTATATGGCTGTATGCATAGTCATTTATATATTTCAACAAAATTAATAGAAATGTATAAAACAATATTGCAACAGTATTTAAGCATTGTTATTATATTAAAAAAAAATGTTGCTCTTATTACAAATAAAAAAGTCTTATAATAAACATGTCACTTATTATATTTCTGTCACACGTGAAAATAAAATTGTAAATAACTGTACCTTAAGTGTTTATGTTTGTGGTTCACTTGTTAATCTTAGGTGACTAATCTTAAAACTTCACCAAAAAACGCTCAATGTGGAGGTTTTTGTTATAGCAGTCACATTATAAATATATCATTTTAAATAATAAATGACTTTACAGAGGCAGCGGTGGAGTCGGATCAACACTTCTCGACTCTTCGCAATCTTTATCTTCTTTAGCGAGACGAGTTCTTGCTGAGATATGTTCAGAAGAATGGGTTCTACAGAAATGCTTACAGAATCCCGATGAATTGTACCAACCTGATATGTTGTTGGACTCTATGTTAACGCCTAGGCAATCTCAGAGGTAAGTGAAAGATTTTTTTTCGTTTAAAAACTACAAACTCTATTTGCGAGGATTTTATGAGCATTTTTAAATTATTTTCTTTTAGCGTCGAAAACGAGGATTAAAACGTCAAAAAATAATCGTATAAGTCTTATAACCTATGTCCTGCCCAGGCCTATTAACTATAGAAAAACAATTTTAATGTGCATGCACAAACAGAAAATGGACAGAAAATAATAAAAAACACATACATTTTATTATTATTTTCATTAATCGAAATACATAAAAGAAAAACTAACAATTATGTCATTTTTGGATTACTTTCGATTGGGTTTGCATTATATGATTATATTCTTTTGGAAGTTTGCATGGAGATACAGGTCCAGCTCTTAGCGAATGTAAAAATGTTGTGCTGTTAATTTATATTTATATTAAATATATTATATTTATATACAGAGTGGATGCGTCTGCGCTCCTTCTACAGGGACAGCATATAGGATAAAATATTTCAAATCCATGCCTAATGAAATTAATCAATATACCTCAACAGTTTATACGGAGGATTTTATTTTTCATTTTACGATGTTTATCCATACTGTATTTCGTGTGACGCAGTTACGAATAAATACCAATACCGTAAACACCTTCTACTATAAAAATAGGGAAAGGAAATCTCTCGTTCTATTTTATGCAATTTAACATCGCCGACATTACCTACTACTAGATTTGGTAAATGATGCATGTGCGGCGTTATCGCTTTGATAGGTTTGTGTCTGTGTGCGTCATTCTCGACAAATGGTGTTTTATTTTACAACGATAATTTTATTAATTATATTGTTTGAAAAAATCACTTTTTCATTTTTAGAAAAATCTCTTGTTATAATTGTATTAGGTTTTTATAGAGTAGTTAAAACTGTGGTTTCATTTAAAGTGGTGATGACAAAAACACTGTATATCTGTTTCACACTGTATCCCTCATTTAGCAGAGTAGGTGGAAGGAGCCTAGTGTCAGGACACTCCGCTCCCCACTTTCTGAAAAAATCTGGAGGCATTTGCTGCTATTATTATATTAAATTATTAAATCTGATAAAAACCTAAACAACAATGTTATAACGGGTTAGTTATAATATAAAAATAAGGCCAGTCGTGGCGCAGAGGCACAAAGTGTGACTGTAAACGCGACTGGTTGTGGGTTCGATCCCCACTCGAGGAAATTAAATATTTATCAAAATTTATATTTCCATTTCTTCGCTCTGGTATCGAGGCAAAGCGTGACGTTGAGTTCCGCCACTCAGCACGCAATGTCTCTAGAATTCGGCGGAAAGCGAGGAACGAAGAGTCTTAACACTAGGTTCCCTCTGCCTGCTGTGTGCGGAATACAGCGTGAAGCTGATTTTATTTATAAGATAAAAATAGCATTTAAATATAAAAATATACAAAATTTGCTTACAGATTACTTCATATGATATGTTACCCTGATTCAGCCAGTCACACCCATCCTGATCTCGATCAAAAGACAATGATCACTCGTCTATTAGAGGTAGTTATTTTTAACTAAATTATTAAATTAACTAAATTATTCATATGCAATACAGTGCTACAGTAGAGAGGAGAACTGAATAAATATATCATAAGAGGCTTTATACAACAAATGTTTGGAAAAAAAATAATTCTTATATTATTAAGAGAATTTTGAGGCCGGTCGTGGCGCAGCGGCACGAGGTGTGACTGCAAAACCGACTGGTTGTGGGTTCGATCCCCACTCGAGGAGATGAAATATTTACTTAAATTTATATTTCCATTTCTTCGCTCTGGTGTCGAGGTTAAGCGCGGCGTTGAGTTCTGCCACTCAACACGCAATGCCTCCAGAATTCGGCAGAAAGTGGGGAACGGAGTGTCTTAACACTAGGTTCCCTCTGCCTACCCTGCTGTGTGCGGGATACAGCGTGAAGCTAATTTAATTTAATTTTTTTTTATTAAGAGAATTTTAAATATAATTTAGACCAAACCAATTAAAAAAAAATGTCAAAAATATTTCCTATGCTTTTGATAACACGTTAAGCGGCTTAGCATCCTGCTGTCAACTTTTCAATATAAAGTTTATTTTTATTATAGAATTTAGAACAATGGTCGCTACGCATGTCGTGGCTGGATCTCCAACTAATGTTCAAACAGTTTCCAAACGGCTCATCGGAACTCAGCTCTTGGTTGGACACAGTGGCACGTGCCGTTATCAATGTATTCCAACAGCCCGCACCCCCGCCGCCAGACAAGGACAGGTATAGTTAGATTTTGCTAGTTAAATGTATGATGAGTGATAGAGATAGATATATTTTGTGAGTGACTTTTTGAAATTAGGTGAACGTTTGAAAAGAAATACATTAGCATTGTGAGGATGTGCTACCTTTGTTTCGTTATATTATAGAAAAAAGGCTTTAGTGATTATTCACTAAGTTTAACATATTCATGATGTGATATTTATTTTATTATGCAAATGGTTCATTAAATAGTTTACTCTTATGTGTCGTCGTGGCCCCGTTTGCCTGATTAAAGGGGAAGGTTGACTTTGCAAAACCTACTCACGGAAATGTTTTGGCTGCTTTTTGCTGCTGGCTTTGAACCTGGTTTTCAATTCGCGCCTCTTGGAGACCGTCCACGGGCTCTGATTATGAGGCGTGGGTTTCAAAGAGGCGCGGCTTCAATTTCCGCTACGTCAATTTTTTATATGTTAATTTTGTTATACCAGGATGGGTACGGAGCGCGGCGTTGTGAGTACAAGCAAGTGGTCAGAGTCGGTTTGGCTGGTAGCACCACTGGTGGCCAAGCTGCCACCTGCGGTGCAAGGGCGCGTTCTCAAACAAGCTGGACAGGTACCATATTTGTTTAATCTGTATATAGATCAGATCAAACTAACCAAACTTAAAATGCTTATTTTGTATTTAAATCGAGGGAATGTTATTTTTTTTATAAAGAATTAGGAACTCTAGTAATAGTAATCTATTACATAACATTTAAAGTTTTTTGTGATATTATAGATTTCTAATGAAAATATGTTATTCAAAGATATTAGAAAGTGGCTGGGGTGCCGGTTGTAGCGGCAGTTGTTCGAGCGGGAGCGGAAGCGGCGGCGGATCACATCGAGATTGCAAAAGCCATCAAAGTCCTAGTTATAAGGGGTGAACTATCCATGTTTAAAAAATTATATACATTTAAGCTTATAAATATAACAATGTTTATCAAGTATACATATGAAAATTAAGATAAAAAAATTGAGAATACTCCTTTTATAAAAATAAATATCGTTAATAAGGTTATCGTTGCGAAGCTCCACTGTACATTGTATTTTCTGGCTTTTTCGTTCACAGTATGACAAATAATTGTATGTATTTGCAATTTTTACTATCACAGTCAAGACAAAGCGAAATATTTGACAATTATTTATAAATAAAATATAAAATGTTGGAATAAAACAAATAATAATATACCATCATAAAACAGATCAGCAGGACCAGGCGGTGGTGGCAAGCGTGGTGTGGGCGGTGGCGTAAGCTGTTCCTGCGGCGCGTCCGCCGTGCGCCTCGCCAACGAGCCGCTACTGTCCCTCGTGCTCACCTGTCTACGCAATCAGGATGATCAAAAGGTAATTTAAAGTATGTCTGATATAACTTAGATATTTCGATTTTTTGATTCCGCTCGAGTATATAAATCGAGATGAAGGCAATGGAAAGTAATCCTAAAATTTGCGCAGCCATTTATATCTAACTTCAAGGCGGCCACGACTCTTCGATCGTACTGTAAAAGCTTGCTATGAATCTATGAAATACGTAGTAGTTCAGCTTACATTCAGTACAGTAGAATTAGATCTCGACACTAGATATTTATGTTGGATGTTTATTGCAGTAATGGTTATCTAATAATATCATATGTGGCTAAATACGATATAATTTTGCTTAAATAAAATTAGAAAGTGAAGTTTATGGAATATTCGCCTTTGATCTAAATATAAATAATGCGTAATTTATTTACGAGCTGCCACGCAATTCTATATTTTATTCACAATCCCACAAAGCCTCATATTTAACAATTGTAATTTATAGACTCATCTTTCATACATTCGTTGATTACATAAAGACTCCAGCATGACATGTGGAGGTGTCCACAGGAGAGCCTGCTGAGCTCGATCCACGCGCAGCTGTCGCACTACCTGACGCACGCGCGCGAGCCGGAGCGCGGCGGGGGCGCGGCGGGCGCGGCGGGCGCGGACGCGTGGCAGGAAGAGGCGGCGCCCGACGCGCTGCAGCTGCGCTTCTCGCTGGCCGGCGGCATGTTCGACGCCATCCGCCGCTCCTACCAGCTCACGGCCGACTGGGCGCTGCTCCTCACGCAGCTGGTCGCTCACCAGCTCATCGACGCCTACAGTAATAGGTATGATGCTTATGCTATTGGTTAGACCGTGTAGGTTTCTGCGTGAGTGTAGAGCGTAATTCTCACAAATTTACTAATTTATAGTTTTTTTAGGGATGCCAGTCGTAGCACAGGAATACAAGCGAGTAACATAAATATGACAGGTTATGGGTTCGATGTTTGCTCTAGGACATTATATATTTAATATTACTTTTCCTCGTTCTGATTCTGGCGGCGGTGAGTTCCGCCACTGAAAACATAATGGCTCCAGAATTCACCAAAAAGTAGAAAACTGTAATATCTTAATGGGCACCGATTATCGTAACACTACCTTCCCAGATTTCCTCTGTTAACTTATTATATGCTGCATACGGCGTGAAACTACAAAATATATTAGTAGGAAGTAAAATTAGTAAGATTTTGTTTCAAGTACGCCTCTTTAGCTGCTAGCTACTTTCTTAACTGAAGTCATATTTGATGCCAAAAGACATTCACACCAGTTAATAGTGGACTGAGCATTTTTATTTGTTAGATATTTATATGCAAAATATAAATAGAAATATGAATATAAAATTTTACGTTTTATTAAAATTTTGGTAAACTTCGTATTGCAATTAAATGCGATGTCGCGGTAAGAATTGAGTGTACTTAACTATACACCTTAATATACTTCTCATATACCATTACTATATTAGCTCTGTTTACTTTACTTTTGTACAAACTGTGTCCTCATCATAAAACAAAAAAATAACCCTTGTCTAATCACAATTCCCTATAAATATTAACATTCTGGTGAAATGGTGTTCATACAACTACTATATGTGTTTGAATATCAAATTAAATAACTACGAAGCAAGTCGATCCATTATAAACGCTTGATGCTGACATTCATATCTAACTTCACGTGTATATATATATAAGTAAAATATTTCAAAATACTTATTTAGAAAACGTATAAAAATTTGAACGTAGTGGGACTTGAACCCACGACGCCTGGAAACCGACCAGGCGCTCTGACCACAAAGCCATACGTTCCATACACCATCAAGTCCCGCTACGTTCAAATTTTTATACGTTTTCTAATTATTTTTCTTTCTTAAGTGTGAAATGACACTTTACAAAATGTTAAAAATAAATAAAATATTTCAATTTGCTTTCAACATATACGACTTGCTACGTAGAATGGCTAAATAATTGTAAAACTACAGTAAATTTATTATAGTCTGTGTCACAGCAACTTGTTCACGACATTGATCGACATGCTCGCGACGCTCATACACTCCACGCTGGCTGAGGGCGGTGATGATAATAATAGGAAGCACTATCAGAATCTCATGAAAAAACTGAAGAAGGAGATTGGTGATCGACACGGACCCAGCGTTCAAGCTGTTCGCCAGTTACTGCCGTTGTCCAAAAATACTATAATTGAGGTATAATATTAATTCTTAATTAAACTTACTATATTTTTATTAAAAGGGTAGGCTTATATTATGTATATAGATTGTTGCACTAATACATTTTACTAGGTAAGTCTATATATAGACCTGCCTCGTCAAATTTATTTAAGTTATATGGACACTGTATAGGTGAAGTAAATATTTTTAGGTCATCGCCTGTGAACCTCTGGGATGTCTAGTAGACCAAAAAGGAAACAAAATTACTGGTTTTGACAGTGATAAAAAACAGGTACGTATAATATATAAAAAAAATTACATTGAAATTTTGCTTTTTCAAGTAAGTATAAGTTTATTACTTATAAATACGTATAATATTGGATCACTCTGCCTAACATATTATTTGAAAGATACACATAAATCAAACACATTAAAAAAAATAATTTTATTGAAAAAAAAAGTTAAATGTTTAATATTTGTTTACTTTTATTATTCGGTATCCAGGGTCTCCGCCTAACAGATAAACAGCGTGTTTCAAGCTGGGAGCTCGTGGAAGGTGGGCGTAATCCAGCGCCGTTATCATGGGCGTGGTTCGCCGCCACTAAGATAGAACGGAAACCTCTTACATATGAAAATTCACATAGGTAATTTATATATTATATTATTTACTTAAGTTTCGTACTTTGAATTATTTATTTTGTTTGCTTTAAATACTAAAATTAAGTTATGTAAATTTTCGTTGATACTACATAGTAGGTAATATTGGTTTTATTTTATGTGATTTATTTCTTTTAGATTATTGAAATATCACAAACACAGCCTTGTAAAGCCATTGAGTTATTACTTGGAGCCGCTACCCTTACCTCCAGAAGATCTCGATAACAATGATAGTAAACAGGTGAATTCTTATTTTGATTATAAATGTATATCTAAGTGAAATTACATTATCACAACTTGTATAATATTTTAAAATAATTATGAAATATATAAATATTTAGTTATACTAAAAGTATTATATTTTTCCAGGATAATGGTAGCTTGGATTCCAGCCCCACAGGATCGGGCAAAGGCCGCAAAATGTCTTGCAAGATTAATAACAAGATTAGTAAGAAGCCCAAGCCAACAACGCCGGTATTATTTTTATTCTCTAATCTCTGTTTTTTTTATGCTTTCTCTCGCTCTTCGTCCGTTGCCCACTTTCCGTCGAATATTAAAGACAAAGTGAGGAAATATCAAATAATTAATTTTTCCCGAGTCGAAGTCGTATTCACAAACGTCGGGTTAACAGTTACACGTTGCGTTAAATTTTAATTAATATTATTATATATATTTTTAATAAGAAATTAAATGGCCTCACAGACAAATGGTTCAACGACGCCCGGCGGTACAGCGACAAATCCAGCGAATCCTCAACAGCCGCAGTTTTTGCAACAGCAGCAATGGTTCCCGCCACCCGGTCAAGGATATTACAATCCACCTGGTGAGTGTTATCCTTTTTTGTTATTTTTTTTAATAGGTGAAATACTTGTATTAGAATGGTTTTTTTAATGTCGTTATAAAAAACTATATGCACAAAAGTTGTCTATATATTAATTAATCGTTTAAATTATGACACATTCTATTTATACAAGCATACAGTGACATTAAGTCCTATATAAGCGTTTCTTTTTTTTCTTTATTTTTCAACATCACGCTGCATATAGTTTAGAGCAGAGGAGGCAGAAGAAAACCTAGTGTTAAGAAGAATTTTTGAGACATTGCGCGTTGAGTGACGGAATTGGAATGCAATGTCGCGCTTTTGCCCCCGTACCAGAGCGAAAGAGGAAATGAGAATATTAATAAATAATATAATGAAATGGAAATTAGAATATTAATAAATAATGTAAGGAACCCACAACCGTCGCGTTATACACGCTCGTGCCCCAGCCCCATGACGGCGATAGGATAATAGTAATTATATATAAGCATATTATACATATATGACATTAAAATGATATAGTAATAAAATTTTAATGAATATATTCAGCTGGTGTAAACCCGCGTGGCGTCGCGCCGCCGTCGAACACGCAGTCGAAGCAAGCGCTCAGTAACATGCTCAGACAACGAGTCCCATACACACAGATGTCGCAAATGCAGGTTAAATATTTTGTTCAACTATACTTCTATACTATTTACACATTATATAAACATTGTGTCAACCATTACTTAACATCGTTGACACTCACACTTATTAGTCATAATAAAACTGATTTGACAACTTTATTTCTCAACAGAGTGGGGGGTATCCCGGGGCGCCACACCCTCGAGGGCCGTTCCCGCGTCAGGGCATAAGACAGATGCAACCCAACCAAATGGGACAAATGCAACCGAAGTAAAATATGATTTTTTACACTATTTTTTTTTTACTTTTACACTGTATCCCGCTTATAGTAGACAGAGGAAACCTAGTGTTAAGATACTCCGTAGTTACGCACCGGCCAATTTCACCGAAACATTGCATGTTCAACAGCGGAACTCTACGCCGCGCTTTGTCAGAACAAGAAAATGAAAATAATTAATTCCTCTGAATGAGCATTGAACCCATAACCGTCGCGTTTACAGTTAGATGATATCCCACTGCCTCAAAAAAATATAAAAAAAGAATAGAATTACAAAAAATTAACTATCAGATACATATATTTTAAAATATAGTTGGTTGATTATTAGACAAAGAGAAGAAAAAATAATTGTTGTTTTTGCATATACGTATATAGTTTCATTGACATGTACAAAATAAAACTAGCCCTTGAATTGACGAATGAATTTATTTCATGTAATATTACAGCCAAATGAATCCAATGGGTGGTATGGGAGGAATGGGTCCAATGGGGCAAATGGGCGGTGTTCAAATGGGACCAGGACAAATGGGTGCTCAGATGGGAGCCAATCAGATGGCCGGAGCGCAGATGGGGGCAGCTCAAATGGGTGCATCACAAATGGGCGCAGGACAGATGGGAGCAGGGCAAATGGGTGGTATGAGTGGACAAATGTTTGGCAGTCAATATGGCGGCATGCAGCAAAGCTATGGGTACAGTCAGCAAATGATGCAAGGTGGTCAACAGCAAATGATGAATCAGGTAAAATTATGATGTACTATCAAATGGTTATCTCAATTAGGAATATAATAGGTGTTAATTTAAAATAATCTTTTACCTTAGAATTTCTTTAGCAACTTTTGTTGTAATTCTGCGCAGTTTAAATAAAATCCTTGACTACTTTATATAAAAAATATTTCAAGTCATAATGTCAATTAAAATATACATTTATTATTAATAAACTTTTAAAAATATTTCGTAGGGTATGGGTCAAACAGGACAAATGGGACAGATGGGCCAACAGGTGAATCCAATGGCACAGGGCGTTAACTCAATAGGACAAAATGTAGGACAAATGAGCCAGGGTGTTGGACAATCTGGTCAAATGCCGCAGGGAATGGGGCAGATGGGTCAGGGCATGGGCCAAATGGGCCAAGGAATGGGTCAAATGGGGCAAATGGGACAGGGAGCTGGTATTGCTGGTATGAACAGTCAGGCCGCTCCAATGGGTCCGCAAGCGGGTAACGCCATGGGTGGTTTCCCTGGACAACAATCTTTCCAACAGGTAAATTTTAATAACACAAGAACGAGTATTTATTAATATTTTCACCTATAAAATATACGACCGCTATATCGGATATTCTAAAAGAAAAAAATATTAAAGAAAAAAAAATATTTTTTTATTTTATTTTAACGCCAGTCATGGCGCAGGAACACAACCGTGCGATTGTAAATGCGACAGGTTGTGGTTTCGGTTCCCACTCGAGGAAATGAAATATTTAATATTTTAATTTCCTTGCCCATTCTGATGCCTCCATTATTCGTCGGAAAGTGGGAAACTGAGGTTTCTTAATGGGAACTGAGGCTTTCCAGGATGCCTCTACCTACAGTGTTATGTGCGAGATACAGCGTAAAGCTAAAAAAACTAGTTTTTAGTAAAACATATAAATAAGATTTTTTTTGTTGTTTAAAGAACATGATGACTGGTCGTGCAAGTCAAGAAGCCTACTTAGCACAACAGAGGCAAAACGCTAGACCTCAATATATGCAGGTTAGTCTTCCCACTATGTTAGTTGTTAGTGCAGTAATATCTGGATGCAAATACATGTATATCTTAACCTTTTTACTATTAAATAATATATTTTAATATAAAACCATGTTGATGGAGTAGTACATGTGAAAAATTATTTAATAGAGATCTCTTATATAGTAATACTATATCTACTCTTATATGATCATTTCTTTCCTGACCATGAGGTTTAAGGTATGTTTTCTACCGATTCCCACATTCATATTAGATCAGTGAGGGACGATGTGAGATGCTACGAGATATCAGGGACGATAATTGAACCTCGTCATTTATTTTAACCAGTAAAATTGTGTAATCTATGGATAAAAATTAACAAGTAACAAGTATCTAACATAAACACAGCTGTGGGTTTGATTCCCACTCGGGGGAATCAATTATTTTCACTTCCTCATTTTGGTAACAAGACAAAGCGCGACGTTGAATTCCCCCACTCATCCCATATTGTCTGAAAAAGGTTAGGTCTGTGTAAAAATTGGATTTAATTGAGTGGGTAGTGTCCTAATACTAGCTGCCCTCTGCCTACCCTTATATATGCGGGATACAGCGTGAAGCTAGTAAACTACTTAAGAGAATAAGATATTTGATTATTGCGATTTTCACACATTTTATATTAAACTCTTTAATTAATCACGTAACGCGTCACGGACTGCAAATTATTCGAAACGTAGGGTTCCTAAAAGTTAAGGTTTAGTTAAAAAGTTTTATTTAATCATAATTTGCCTACTAATTAACTTAATTTTAAAACTACAGCAGGCACCCAACGTGACTATGGGAGGTATGGGAGGGCCAGCGCCCCCGTATCCGCGCGCCATGCAACCGAACCAAGGTGGCCAGTACCCTCAAATGCAACGTATGCGACAACAAATGCTGGCCATGCAACAACAACAACAACAACAACCCCTCGTGCAACATCTACAACGACAGCAATATCAAACACCGTACTAGCATTCGTATGAATAAGGTGCCATCGATAAATAATGTCACATTAATTTTACATTATTTTTTTTGAACTCTTCCGCGTCTTTATATATTTCTTTTTCCTGTTACTTTTAGTAATAAACTCACACATTTTTTATTATTTTTGTTTACCTAAATTTGGTGTTATTATATTTTCAAATTTAATATTATATTTCAATGTAATATCAAAAGCGCGGCGTTGAGTTCCGCCGCTCCACACGCAAGGAGGTTGGTGCGAACCCAATGTCTTAACACTAGGTTCCCTCTGCCTCTGCCCTGCCTATGTGCGGGATACAGCGTGAAGCTGGAAAAAAACTTTCGACCGCGCCCACCTTTTGTGACACAATGACTTCTATCCCCTCCATCTTAACATGTGGCGTAATTTATGGATGGCTCCTCAAGCTAGGGACTTTGGACACTTGATAGTGCTGACACTAGCATTTACTTGAGTTCGGGAGTTATGGAAAGTGTGATTTATTATAGTTTGTTGTTTTTTTTTATGTTTCATGTAAAAATGGAATAGTACAATGTTATTATACAAGAAAAATTGTAGTGATGTTTTAGGTTAAGTGGTAAATATTATGCTTTAGGCTATGATCATGTGACACAATGAGTATTTTTATATGCTTTAGTCTTGTAATTTAGAATGTAAAAGTGCACCTACATACAAATTCATATAATTTTTAAATGTTATCTAAGAGTGTTATGTAAATCATGAACGGATTCTTTTTTAATTAAGAGTATCAAGAAAAATTAACTTTATATAACAATAATCTCTGTATGCTAGAATAGGCAAATTGCCAAATTTTTGTTGAAATAATTTGTTAATGTAAAGTTATTTTATCATAAGTTCCATAACTTTTATTATAAGTAAATTTTGAAACATAATACTTATTTATAGTCTCGACTATTATTTTGCATTTCTCTTTTAGCAGGCTTTGCTAATGTAGGCTTTTGTTTTATTAAATTACGTTTTGTTTTATTAAATTACGTAAATATTTTTTTTTCTTAGAATTATTGACGGCCAATCATATCTTTTTATGATAATTTCTAGAATTTGTTTTTTTTCTACATCAAATATATATCAAAAAATCACATCCAGGACAAAACAGCAATTTTTATATAGTTATACATTAATAGTAATTAAGAAATTTTATAACTTTATTTTATTTATGAAAACAGTACTATTTTGTATTTTCGCATGTGTAAATATAGTTGTTAAATAAAAGGTGTTGTAGTATATGTTATATGTTTAATTTCTTTTATTCATACTCCTGTTCCCCGACTGTGCGATGCAAAGGAACCCTCCTAAGAAGGGCCTCTTTTGCGTGTATTAAATACGATAATTAGATAATAAAATTGCAAATAACATTTTAAATAAAAACTTTTACGTAAGTAATTATCTTCTCACTTGTGCTCGACAGTGAGACGTGCAAGATGCGTGAAGCTAAAAAAATATATACAGAGTGGAAGTGTCAGCATCACTTTAAATTTTAACTACTCTATAAAAGCCTAATACAATTATTTATTTTTTTCTCAAAAATTAAAAAGTGATCTTTTCAAACAAAATAAATAATAAAATTATTGTTGTAATATAAAACACCATTTGTCAAAAACGACGCACGCACACAAACCTATCAAAGGGAAACCGCCGCTTACGCCTCATTCCGAAATCGAGTCCTTACGACTCGATTTCGGAAATTTTCGATATTGACGGCAAAGTTCAAAGTTGATTAACCTTTAGTAATATTTTTATAGTAGTATGTGTTTACGTTATTGGTATCTATGCGTAACTGCATCACACGAAATACAGGTATGGATAAACGTGAAATGAAAAAAAATCCTACGTCCAAACTGTTGAGGTATCTTGATTAATTTCTTTAGGTATGGATTTAAAATATTTTACTCTATATGCTGTTCCCGTAAAAGAAGGCTAGAAGTTGACACTTCCATTCTGTATATTTTTCTTTTTGTTTTATTTTTTCGTATTTTTTTCTTGAATTGCTTTTAATATTTAAATTTATATTTCCATTTCTTCGCTGTGATGTCAAGGCAAAGCGTGGCGTTGAGCTCTGCAAGTCAATACGCATTGCCTCCAGAATTCGGCAGAACGTGGGGAACGGAGTGTCTTAACACTAGGTTCCCTCTGCATACCCTGCTATGTGCGGGAAGCTGATTTATTTATTTATTTATCAGTTCGTTATCTTATATTACAGCTAAGATATTAGAAAATTAAACCATTATTCGCATAAAATGTAGATGTTATTATAAGCCCAGTCGTGGTGCAGGGGCACACGCATGCGACTGTAAACGACAAGTTGTGGGTTTAATCACCATCGAGAAAATGAAATATTTAATAATTTCATTTATATATAGCTCGAGGAAGTGAAATATTTAATATTTTCATTTCTTCGCTCTGGTTCCCGTCAGAAATGTTATGTAATTCCCCAGAAGATGCTCGTTAATATTTTATCCTTTTCTTACTCAGAGTTTTCACGCTTCATCTTTATTCCCGACTGCTAATGTTTTGTTAAATCTTGTATGTGTAATATTTTTTATTACGCGTATCTTGTATGTTTGTAATATTTTTTATTAACTCATATCTCCCGAACGACTGAACGGATTCACATAATTGAGATGCCGTTAGATTTGTCTCTGGAGCCCAAGTGCTCTTAGATAGGTGACGTAAAAAAATGGTTATAAAATGAAAGGGCTCACACACACACAAGAATTTGAACAAGGTAAGAATATCTTGATTATCATTACCGTAATTCTAAAAAAATAATACAATGACATTTTTTTAAAATATAGATATAGTAGCAATCATATCCTACTCTTGTGGACTGTGAAAGTGGGTTCAAATCCTCATGATATTAAACCTTCTAGGAAATAATAAGATTACGAAATTTTTCGTTTTATAATCTTAATGAAAGTAACTATTCCACAAAAGGACTTGTAAGTAATTCTTTAACTAATTAAATTTTTATCAGGAACCCTGCAAAATTTAAAGGGTTCTCGACTATTAATCCTAATAAACTAATGGGCATATTTTTTTTTTAGTTCTATGCAGTCGGGGTTTATGTTATTTAAAATTATATTATAGTACTTTCATTTGGTGTTTTTGTAGCTTGTCCTTTTTCTTTTTTAAAAAGAATAATGCGAGGCCTTATGATCCTAACATGCTCCTTCATAATTCTTAAGTATCATTAAGTATATAACTGTCATTGTCTGTATCAACACATTTTTAGCTTTAACACATTTTTTTTATCAATAGTTCATCGATGCCAATTCAATAAGCGTACATTAAAATATCCAAGCTTATGTCTCGCAGCATAATTTCAGCTTTACCCGCTGGTTTAAAAAAAAGTTATTCCTAGTTACAAATAACAGTTTTAGAAGAACTACCACGTATCATATCAGTTAGTAGTAAGCCCATACCATGCAGTATACATCTTAATACGATTTTTACGATTTTTTTCTATCTGTCAACACACAATATACAAATGTCAAACGTGAAATAAACAAAGATGTGCTTTTGAGGTTATGTTTTTGTTTATCTATATTAAACATTGTAATGTATCATATTGTTAGGTATAATAAGTTTTATAGAATTAAGAAATATTTTAGTGCAATAAGTGAAATAAGAAATTTACATAATGTAGATTTAAGTGATATTCCTAAAATAGCGGTAACTGATATTCGAAAACTGTTAAGACAAAAAGGGTTTGCTGTGCAAGATGGATTTACATCACTTAGTACAAAATGTATGCTATGTTCAGCCGAAGCAACGGACAACAAAAAGGCTGAAAATAAATTATTTGTGAATAAGAAAACTGGTAAATCTTTCTTCCGCTATTATTGATATACTACCCTTAGCGTGTTGCACAACTATGTACAATATTATTTATTCCAGGTTATTTCTTGTGCCCAAAATGTAATACACATGGAGACTGGAACATACTTGAAAGGCTAATAAAGAAAAGTAAATTAGAAGGAACAATAAAAGATTATATTGAAGAGTTACACAGAAATGCAGAAAAATTCAACAAAGACTGGGAAAATATTATCAACGAAACTACCTCTATAGCAGATTTAAGTGAAGAAGACATATTAGAACTTTTCCGCTTATTTGAATATCCAGTAAGTATGGTAACTTATAATGCATTTGGTATTCTGCATGTAGCAGGGTAGGCAGAGGTAGCATAGTATTAAGACACTCCCCTCCCCACTTTCTGACGAATTCTGGAGGCATTGAATGTTGCGTGGCAAGACCCAATGGCACACTTGGTTGCAACACCAGAACAAAGTTATGAAAATATTAAATATTTCATTTCCTTGAGGGGTAATTGAGCCTACAGCCTATCACGTTTACAATCACACACTTGTGCCCCTGTGCCAGAACTGACCTCAACTTATAAATGAGTAACTAAATCAACTACTTGTAAATTTAGCTCAAGCCTTTAATTATGCATTTTAAGCATAACTGAAATGCTTAAATGCATTGTAATGCAATGCTCAATATCAATATTTAATATTATTATATGTATAAATGTACGAAATGATTGTGTTGTAAATAAAGATTTTGTTGCAGTTCCATCAAGATTCTTGTAAAGTTTTATCAGATGTAAGAGTATCAAAAACTCATACAGTTTTATATTTTCCTTTAAAAAATTCATTAGATAATGTAGTTGGATATCGAAAAGTAGAAGCAGGAAATGAGGAGGAAATTAAAAGTTTTGGCTTACACATGGCTGGTGTGTTCTACTGTAGAGCTGCCAAAGTAAACCGTAATGATCAAGCTATTCTTGTGCCTAGTATGCAAGATGTTCTTCATCTAGCAGCTAGTAAAGTACCAGGTATATTTAATGATTACATATTATTTTTTATTTTCCTGCTGTATCTTGTAGCAGGGTAGGTATAGGGAACCTAATGTTAAGTCACTCCATTGTCTACTTTCCGCTGCCAAACTCAATGCCGCCCTTTGACCTCCACATCAGACCAAAGAAATGTAAATATAAATTTTAAATAAATTTCCTTTCCTCGAATGGGGATAGAACCCACAACCAGACGGTCACACTTAGTGCCCCTGCGCCATGACGGCTCCAATTCATTTTCTGCATAGAATATCTGACATTGCTTGTTGAATGGTGGAACTCAATGTCATTCTTTATCTTAAAAGCTCTAACAACGCTTACAAGTAAAAATTAAAAAACTTTACCCTTGAGTGGCAATTAAACCCATAACTATCACATATACAATAAGAGCCGGTGAGCCACAACAGTTCTGTATATAAAATATATATATTATTATACTTTTAAATTGTAAGTGCAATATGTTTTATTTCTTTTATTATATAATATTACAGGTACATTTATTTGGCTAAGTAACTGTAGCTTACCCCCAGTTTTATTGCCAACTCTTGAAAATTATCAAAAGTTATGTTTATGGGGAGACTGGGATAATATGAGATCTGTGGCTGAAAAATTAGGAGAAGAGAGGTGTCGATTTGTAAGGTAAGGATTTTGAAGAATTTATAAATAAAATATAAATATTGTAGAATAAATTTTGTTTGTAGCCACCCAAAGGTTTAGTTTCAGTAGCAGTCAAAAATCTAGTTTCGTTAGTAGGTTCGATTTCGGCCAGTAATTGGCCGAATCTGCAGGTGAGCGGAAATAAAAGACTGACAACAACCGTAAATGTATTTATTAAGAACACATTTAATATTATTTACTTTAATACAGACTACAAAAAATTCTTTTGAATTTTTTATTTTGTCACCCAAAAGTCACCCGCTAAATTGTACAATCAGTTCACAGTTCTATTTAAAGATATATAATATTAATTAAAATTGAAATCAATAATTATTAATTTATTAACAAGATATTTTTTAAATATAAGTAAATTTAGCCAACAATAATTATCAGCTACATAGGTTGGCGATACGATAAAAAAAAATACAAAAGTACTATAACAAATTCGAGGCCAGGCTGGGCTGTGGGACAGTATATCTATAATCATGGAAATTGTGAATTATTTTAATGACATGCAGCCCTAAGCTTGGCCACTCAACTTGCATTGTGTTGAATTCAGGCAAATAGAAGGAATAGAATGGATTAACACTAAATCCTCTCTGTGTGGACAAATCGTGAAGGTCGAAACAAAAACAACACACAATAATTAAAAAAAAATATATAAACGCTTAGACCCACAGATGGTCTAGTAACAGCGACCGAAGCAGCAGCTGCAAATTTATCCTTAAAGAATCTGGTGTCAGAAGCGAAGCCCGCTGCCCATCGCTCCATTACCACCTTCGCAGCGCTTAGAGACGACGTGTACGCTGAACTGACGAACATCGATAAGGTGACTTAATTAAATATACAGGGTGGAAGCGACAGCGCTCCTTTTACGGGAACAGCGTATAGGGTATATGCTGTTCCCGTAAAAAATATTTCAAATCCAAATCTTTTTTTCGTGTGACGCACACATACTGCTACAAAAATACTACTAAGAGTTGCCGATCTTCTACTTTTCATTCATACAACACATAACCGAACGACAAAGAACGATATTTCTCGTTCTTTGTCACGCAATTACCTATTTTTTATAATAATTCTAAACAAGGCTCGTTCAAGGCTCTTATTAAAATTATTGAATGAAGTCCTACTTTAAGGCAATTTATTAAAAATCAGCTTCACGCTGTATCCCGCAATTTATTATATCTACTTTATTATGAAATCTCTTTACATATTCTATACACACTATATCCTATAATTCTACATAACCTCTTCACAGGTTAGAGGTGTAAAATGGAAACGTTTCCCCGCCCTAACTCGTCTGCTGGGCGGTCACCGGCGCGGCGAGCTCACCGTACTCACGGGACCGACTGGCTGCGGGAAGACCACGCTATGCGCTGAAATGTCTCTTGATCTTGCACAACAAGGAGTAAGTTTAATTGTTTTTTTTATAAGTTTCACGCAGACAGGGGGAAATTAATTTTAAAACACTACATTTCCGCCCAATTTTCTAGATATTCAGTCAGTTTTGAGTGGCAGAACCTAACCTAACCGCGCTCTTTTAAAAGACCGAGGAAATGAAAATGATTCAATTCCCCGAGTGATAATCGAACCAGACACTGTGCTGCTGCGCCACGACAGCCGATATATTGTATAGCTGTAAAATATACTTTTGTTTATATATTTCTAAGTTAGTTCCCCTTAACGCGACTAATAAAAGAACGAAGGAAAATTACGATATAGTTGTTTAGCAGTATACTTTCACAGAAGCGAAGGCTTTAATTTTTTTTCATGAGAAACCAACTATTTTACACTATATTTCCTAATATTAAATTATTATTTTTTGTATTATAGGTAACGACATTGTGGGGCAGCTTCGAGATACGTAACTCTCGCTTGGCCCGCACTATGTTGCAGCAATTCGCGGGCGTGCCCCTCGAACAAAATCTGCAAGAGTTTCCGAAATATGCGGATGAATTTCAAAAACTACCCATTTATTATCTCGCGTTTCACGGACAACAACCAATCAAAATTGTTATGGAGGTGAGTGCTGATTTATTTGTACAATACTCGTCATATATGGCTGATCAAATTTGATCGTAGGATTTCTTTTACTTTTAATTGCTTTCTTCTTTGGAACTTTAAGGCGGACATGAAGTATCAACCGCACTGTACAAATGCTTATATATAATGAATAACTGTAATTATTAATGCTCTTTATAAGGTCCACTGGTGTCGATTCAAAGCGCGCCGTTGAGTTCCGTTGCTCCTAATGCAATCGAGTATTTTACGAATGGTCCTTGGTTTCGGCCAAAAAATCTAGGTTCGGCCATAATTACAGTAGCAGGCAGTAGCTACTAATAAAAACTTGACCTTGCCAAAACTCAGTACTCGTGAATTTGATGATGAGTCCTGATGGACTCATTCAACTTAGTCCACGAGCAACAAACTCACCCGAACCGTAGACATCATAGATTGAATAAGTAATATAGTATCTACTTATTTAGAAAACGTATAAAAATTTGAACGTAGCGGGACTCGAACCCGCGCTTCCTGGAAACCGACCAAGCGCTCTGACCGCTAAGCCATAAGTTCTCATCGAGCTACGTCGAAATTTTTATACGCTTGTTACAACTTACTATGCTAACAACATAAATAAGTTGTAACAAGCGTATAAAAATTTCGACGTAGCTCGATGAGAACGTATGGCTTAGTGGTCAGAGCGCCTGGTCGGTTTCCAGGAGGCGCGGGTTCGAGTGCCGCTACGTACAAATTTTTATACGTTTTCTAAATAAGTATTTTTCTTTCCTAAGTGTGGAATAACACTTTAAAAATGTTTAAAAATATAGTATCTTCATTAATTTAATACGTAATTTTAGTAATTTTGACCAGCTGTCATCATGGGTGTTTGACTATAATATTATAACGCTGTCCATAACCAGGCAGTGGAGCACGCTCGCTACATGCACGACATCTCGCACGTGGTGGTGGACAACGTGCAGTTCATGCTGGGCGTGGGCGACGAGCGCGACGGCGACCGCTACCTGCGCCAGGACGCCGTCATCGCGGCCTTCCGCACCTTCGCCACCGCAAGGCACTGCCATGTCACACTGGTTATGCATCCTAGGAAGGTAGCTCATTTTTTTTAATTATTACTCATATATTAGCGGAGGGCTCGTTGATACGTCTGTTGTTAGTTGATGTTCGGAAATACAAATATTAGAATAATAACATAAAGAGAAAAATGTTGAATTTGAGGCCAGTCGTAGCGCAGGGGCACAAGCGTGTGACTAAATGCGACAGGTTATGGTTCGATCCCCACTCGAAGAATTTAAATATTTAATATTTTCACTTCTTCGCTCTGGTATCGAGGCAAAGCGTGGCGTTGAGTTCCGCCACTTAACTAGCAATGCATCTAGAATTTACCAGACACTAGAGAGCGGAGTGTCTTAGCACTAACCTCCCTATAAACATAACACCCCAATTATAACGACAAATGCATTATCAAAGAAAACTTTACTTACTATTTACTTTTATATTTTATAAAAACATATGATGTAACGTTACTATTTTTGCAGGAACGTGACAGTGAAGATCTATCAACAAGTTCCATATTTGGGAGTGCGAAAGCGTCACAAGAAGCTGATAATGTTCTCATTATACAAGTACTATCTATGAAGATGATTTATTCCATATCTATGAAGTACTCATATATTGTTACTATCGATTCTAATAAAAAAACTTAACAATATGTATTTTATTGCAGGATAAAAGGCTCACTGCTGTCCGAGGGAAAAAGTACCTTCAAGTTGCCAAAAATCGATACAGTGGGGACCTCGGTATAGTTCCCTTAGATTTTGACAAGGATGCTCTCAGTTATCAGTCAAAGAAGAAAGCAAAAACTAAACAAGACGAGCCGGAGAAGCTTTTAGATGAATGTTTTGAAGAATACAATTTAGAAGGACCTCATTCAAATAACACGAGTAAGGCATCTAAAACTCAGAAAAACAAAAATAAGCAAGACATAGACACTTTTCTTAGTGATATTTTAAATTTAAACAGAACTAGATAAAAGTTAATTTAGATAACATTTATTTTTAATTCTTATTATTATGAAAATACCGGCTTGCAAAAAAGCTGCGAATTTGATTTGTAAATAAATCAAGGAATTTTGGTATTCATTAGTAAATTCCTAAAACCCTATTAGGATCGCTATTGCTATATATCGCTCATGTAGAAATAAAATGTTAAATAATAAGCGACATTTGCAAATCAATCAAAATAATAGATGTGAAATCTATCTCTATCGTTAAAAAAGCAATACTCTCCTAGAAAACCTTAAATTTTACTTCCAGGTCAATTTACATGACATTAAAGAATTTCGATTGTCCATCAATAAACTCTCTAGACTTTTTCCAATTTGAACGTGAAGTAGATCCACGTATTTCTTCCAAATATACACACTATGTGTTATGTGACATAAAAATATACATCAAAAAAATCTATGACTCCTAATAGAAAGAACAATATATTTCATGTATTGAGTTGGTGTTGTATCAGTATCATTATTAAATAGTTGGAATATTATGTTGGTAAAATAATTTATTTGCCTACTATTGTTTGTTTTTACAAAATATTTTTAAAATTAACCATATTTAACGATATTTTTAAATATTTTCTTGAATAAGATGTAAATAGTTTACCTATTTCGTGTCAAATTAGTGTACAGAATACAGATGTATGATTTTTAGGTTTTTATAAAATTTACATTTTTATATCTGATTTTGTATATGAATGCCAATTAAAATGTAAATTATTATACTATTAATAAAACTACTTAGAAAATTAAATATATATTATTTATTATATTTTTTTCTTTTATAATATATTAGTCATTATATTAGCCTATAATTACGTCTTCATAGTAAAGCCACTTAATACAAATATGTATTACTTTAAAAATCTACTTAAATATATAGTATATAGATGCACCTGAACATATATTAACACTATTTCATACTACTATGCATTTATAGGAATATATACTATAGTGCAATAAAACATAGCAAAAACTTTAAAAAATAAATTGCTAATGATAAACAAATTGTGTCATGTATTTAATTTGTCTAATTGTAAAATAGAATATTAATTACAAAAGCAATTTTTAATTATGACACATTATTCTTATCTATGATATGAACTATGTTATTGGTGTAGTGACCTACATATTCCCATTTTAATCTTACCCATATGTATAACACACTACATTTTAATATATTTTTGCTACATTATGGCTATAAATTATTTTACAAAGTGACTATGGAGGGCATCAACCAGTGATGTATCACTTGTCCGTTCTTGTCTCCTTTTGCATTTAGGGCAAGGCAAATTTTCATTCAAACATTTTGAGTGAAAGACACTCGAGCAATCGTCACATCTATATGTTGAGCTCGTCTCAAACGGATACAGTATCTTTGAATCACGGCAAACTTCACAAATGAAACCTTTTTGACTGCATAGCCAACAATCTAGTACATGGGATTTTGCAAAACTAACTACTTTTTCCAACTGTAAGGCAAGTGAACCATTTGGTATTTGAGCCAAATCAGAAATTGTATATAAGTGTACATGATCATACAGATATTCTCTGGGCCAAACTCGCTTTTGTAAATCTTCTATGACTGGTTCTCTACATGTAAATATATAGGCTCTTAAGAAATTGAGTTGTATTCTTAATTCTTGCAATTGAGCCATATCTGAGACTCCACAGTAAATTTTTGGATTAAGCTTCTTCATGTCTATCCAAGGATGATGTTGAAATTCTAACAAAAATAATGCTGATTTCTTAGAAACTGGATATCTCTTAAAATCCCAATTATGTATAACTCTGGCTGGCACAATAAAAACGTTTGGATCCATGCAATTTGAACAGTAGTATTCCCCAGTAAAGGCACAGACTTTAGCCTTGGAAACAGTGCTCCCCAATAAATCCTGGCACCCTTTGCATTGATAATTTTGATAATCAAGACCTTTTTCGCGAGATAACAACCCTAATTGCTTTATCATTCTTTGCAATTCCTGAGGGGTAAACGAGCCTGTAGTTGAACTGGGTACTACCTCAAAATCAAGACCTTGTAAAGACATATCTTCTGGTTCAACTGGTGTATCAACTTGTACTTCAAGAATTTCATTGTCATCTGCTGATATTTTTAATTCTTTGTGAATGTCTTTCATTATGTCCCTCAAATTGGGAGTATTACTATATGTCTCACCAAATGTGTTTGTATTGTCTATTAGAGATGATAAACTTTTTATTTCTGGAGTTTTAATCATACTGCTTCCGTGAGATGAGTTTGAGTTGAGTGATTCATGAAGATCATCATGACTATCATTGGACCAACCTTTCCCAGAGAGTGAGTTGCCAGTTACAAGAACCTCAGAGGGTGCAACAAAATCTTCTGAATCTACAGATGAAGAATAAATTTGACCAGAATCTGTTGGTGCTTGGCTGGTAGTTGGTTCTTCATCAAAAGGATTTTTTGAGGGTTCTGATTCTATATTTTCGTCTTTGTCATCTTTTTTATTTTTATCATTTGTCTCTAACTCACTATTTTTAATTTTTAAGTCATTAGAGTCTTTTGAAAGTATAAATTTCAAAGCTTCATCCTCATTCAATGCTAGCATTCTACCCAATCCTGTTATATTTGTATTATGTGTTGGGGTTGTGGCTAGTTTAGGTTTTATATCATCTGACAATGTACTTGCTACATCTAATCCTGCAGATATTGGAGCTACTCTCATAGTTGGTACCCAGATGCCAGCTTGCATTAAAACTTGTTCAGGCCAGTTATTCAACAAACTGGAGTTTATGGGCAGGTTAAATTGAACACATGTTTCCAGGCCCTGAATTAATTGTTGAGCAACTTCTAATATTTCTGAATCGCAGACAAAAGCAGATTTGGCATAAAATGGTTTTACTGCTGAAATATTTTTAAGTAATGTTGACATATATGAAGACAATAGACATTCATTGAGTGCTATTCTGAGCCAAGCTCTACATTGGCCTATCTCTGTATTAATTTGAGGTAATGATGATATCTGGTCAATATTTTGTCTATGTGAAAGCACGAGTATAAGAGGCCAAAAACTAGACTGTGGACGGTAGTCAGGATCACCAGAAATAACATTTTTCGCTTTTCTTAAAAAGGTATCCTTGAGACCATGGAGAAACACTGCCTCTAAAGCCATACATAATGTATTTGTAGAATCTGTAGAACCAAGAACGCTGTGAAAATTTTCTTCAAATTGACTATTGTATTGAATATCTTTTACGCACTCAGATAAGTTATTTATAAGAGATTCCTTGAGAATTGTGTCGCGGCTACGAATTCCAAAACTGGACGTAACATTCTTAAAAAACGACATTATTATTGCCAGCCAAGTTGTGTACACCAAATCATATAAACAATTTTATAACATACATGTACTTGATAACTTTGCAGTATCAAACTAAACAGCTTCACAGATGGTACAATGCTAAAAAAGTAAACAACATCAATAACACCAGAGACTTTGAAATGTCAGTATGGGTTGCCAGTATGCCATACTTATATACAAATTCTTATTAGTATTGTACTCGATCAGTTAAATTAATCAATATCCCACAACTATTGTAGTAGTGTTACGAAAAGTTTTCATTTTTGTGGTTTAAAATTAAAATTTGTATGAGCTATGTTCAAACATCAAAGAAATGTCATATTGTTTAGTCTTAAAGTATCGAGGAACAGCTGTCCCCTCTGACAATTACAAATGTCAGTGGAAACTAAACCTTACCGACTAAGTGACAATTGTAATTTGCAATATTATTATTAGAAATAATAATTTGGTGATTTCAGCATAAATAAACAACAAATGAAAGATTTTTTTTTCCCTTAGTAACTATTGTGGTTTTTAGCCATCATTTAAAAATAAGATAAAACGAATGAATTTTTTTAGCCATTAAAAAAATATAAACAAAGATAAAAAATGCAATCGAAAATTTATTTATTAATATTATATGCAACGAATTGGCTTGCCACAGCTGACAATAACAATATAAAAAGGCATGGTCAAGGTATAATTCATATTTAAATTAATTATGTCAATTTATAACTTATTTAACTTGAAGTCAAGCTTATATTCTTTCAGAATTACTTCTATGTAGACAATGTGGAGCTGATGTTGCCGATTCTTATTATATTTTTAGCAAAATTAGTCCAGGAGCTCGAAAAACTGAAAAACAAAATTTATTTGGCCGACAAAATTTAACAGTTCAGACTTTAATTAATCCCTTTGGAGTAAAATTTGATATTGTTACAGCTGAAAAAGCCAGATGTGCAAATGTGGGGCCTGTAAGTAAATAATTGAGCACCAGAATAACTTTTAGAAATCACTTGTATGAAACTATCTTTTAGAATTTTCACCAATTTAAAAATGGCTCAAATAGAAAATATCAGCAATTTCAATATAGTAATCATTAAATTCATAAGATCAATAATTGTAAAATAATATTATATGGTCCATTGGGACTGTAATTGTGACAGTTGTTGAGTTAATCCCCAGTTGGGGCAATGAATAAATTTCATTTAATCACTCTCGCAAGAACACTCTTGCGAGAATACTCTTGCTTTTAACAATGCTGCACCATATGGTGCGTTCACCACAACACACTATCTCAAATTCAGGTAAAAACCAGAGAAGCTTCTGGATAGTAAATTATAGATTCTTCAATTTAGAAAAGTATCTTCCCTCCTTTTCTCTTTATTTTTCAATATATGATGGTAAAAAATTTTGTAAAACAATGTATCAATCAAATTGCTACTTTATACTAAATCAATATATGGTCAGCTATCAAAAAATAATCACAGGCGAATAGTAGAATAAAAGTTATTTTAAGAATACTGAATCAAAATTTGCAGAGCCATGGAGCAGATTCATGGTTTCCTGGATATAAATGGCGACTTTGCACATGTCCACATTGTGGACAACATATAGGCTGGACATTTCACAGTTCCCCTGAATTAAAGCCTGCAAATAGTGATAAGGATAATGTTGACTCATTTCATGGGATAATATTAAAAAATGTTCTTGGTGAAAATTGTAAGTATAAAATATTTTGAAGTTTTACAAAATATGGAGAAATATTTTCACCTCCTTGATACCTTTGAACGGTATCCAAGATGGCATGGATAGCATTCCCACCAAGATAAAAAAATAATGCCATCTTCATTTCAGTTACAGATTCACTTATAATGATGCCAAAGTTATACAAGATGTAAAATATGAAAACATGAAGAGATACATAGAGATATTCTTTTATTGATATTCAAAAGCTAGGAGTGAATGTGATCTTTAAATTTTAGGAAAAAGAAAACAACATATTATTTAAACCATTTATTAGTTATTTAGCAGTAACAAAATAGCTTTTGTATCTATCAGCTAAAAGTGATTTTTAAACATGTATTTAATTTTAAGTCAAAAAACTATAATACAATAAGACACAAATAATATTTTATTAATTGTGTCAGTTATTTGTTAATTCAGAGTTATGTTTAAAATAAACACTATCCTAAATTATTATCTTTTTTAATGAGATTGCACCTAACAATAATAACAAACATTGTTTATCGCACAAAAACATTTTTGTCATTGCTATAAAAGGACAACTTCATGTCTTATTATATATATAAGCTAATGTAATTATGTTCTAAGGAGTTGCAAATCGTTCATGTAAAGTTTGTTTCGTTGCAGCCGGGGTGGGTGTAAAATTAACGCCAGCTGGAGCCTCTTGATTTGCCCCATAGTTTTTACCCTGAATAACAGCAATTTCTTTTTGTAATTTTGGATTAAGAATTTGCTTATTTACAAAGTTTCTTCCTATACCTCTACCGCGACCTCTGCCTCGAGATTGGTTTGACCGCTTGCTTGAAGTAGAGCGGTTAGATCTATTTGAACCTACAGATTTGACACTGCCAGGTCCTCTTCTTGTATTGTAACCACTAAAATTACTATTCAAGCTAGCTAAAGTCTGCTTATCTAAATAACCTGCATTTCCCACACTGTTTCTGCGTCGTTTTGCAAAATCATTAGCAACACTGACAGTCAGTTGTGAAGCTGAATTAAGTGAATTGTTTCTGGAGCGTGTAAACGTCTGAGACTTTATAACATTATTCTGTAGTAAATTTTGTCGTTGTTCTTTTAAAATTTGATCTGACCTCAAACCCACAGTACTGTATCTATTTCTGGTAGTAAGTCCTCTTCCTCTTTTAGATATACCTCTCTTCGCTACTGCTAAAGGCTTAAAACTATTGTTAGCCCCACCTCTTCGTGTATTAATTCCAAGTCTACTATGTACACC
This sequence comes from Heliconius hermathena, assembly GCA_013403705.1. Taxonomy (NCBI): domain Eukaryota; kingdom Metazoa; phylum Arthropoda; class Insecta; order Lepidoptera; family Nymphalidae; genus Heliconius; species Heliconius hermathena. The sequence continues at coordinate 1,029,498 of JAAIXJ010001126.1, read as the reverse complement.
ACCTCTTATTTGCTGATTAGAATTAGACCGCCGGAACCTTGTTTGAAGACCACCTGTTAAATTAGATGAGATTGATATATTAAACAATAATGCCTAATAAAATGTTATTATAGAACTATCAAAGTTAGGTAAACAATAATACTATGTCTATTTAAAATAATCAATATTTACCCCTATAATAGATAAAGAGGCCAGTTGTGGTGCAGGAGCACAATCGTGTGACTGTTACACCACAGGTTGTGGGTTCTATTCCCACGTAAAGAAATGAATTATTTAATAGTTTCATTTTCTAGCTCTGGTAATGAGATGATGTGTGGTGGTAATCGAGTGCCTTAAGACTAGGTTCTCAAGTGCTTTATGGATACTCTGCTATATGTGAGATACATGGTAAAGCTAAAAAAATACCTCTATTTCCTCTAGTAGATGGAATTAAAGGTGGCATATCATTTATTGCATTTTCAAGACCAGCCCTTCCTTTAGGAGTCAAGCTTCTTAATTGAGATCTTGATCTAGATGCAGATCTTGTCCTAGGATAAGAAAATCGTCTTTGTTGAGATCTGGGTCTGTTTCTAGACTGGGAACGGGCACGTGATTGTGATCGTCCTCTAGGGCCTCGAGAACGGGAACGTGATCTGCCTTGCCTACTGTTACTATCAGCTCTAGATTGAGATCGTCCACGTGTATTTACCCCGCCTCGACCACCACGGCCTCTTCGGCCACCACGGCCGCCTCCGCGTCCTCGAATGTTACCACCACCTCTGCCGCGGGCACGACTAGTCCTATTTTGTTGGTTCTGTTTAATTATGTCATCTAAAATTTGGCAAAAAAAACCATTTAAATAAACATTAGTACTGTAAGACAATAGGAAAAATTCAGTGCTCATGAAGTTGCACAAGATGATTCAGGTTATTTAAATATATCGTATGATACACTACCTTAATACTTCCTATAATTTAAACTATAATATATAATAATAATTAGGAAAATTGTTAAAGTGTTTATACTTTTACCGTTTAGAAAATCAAAGCAAACAAATAGCTTACCAAGTGACATATTGACGGAGTCGGTCATTTTTATTTATATTCTTAGCCTTTAGCTTTTGATTTATTGTACAGATTGTAAAACTGTAAAACTGTATATATAGTAATTGTAAAACTTCTACGCTAATTGTTAATAATAAAAGTGTTTTTATATATATAAGATTTAAATAACATTAATTCTCACTTTGCGCCCAAAATAGTCATTGAAGAATCTAAATATGGTCACTACGGAGAACAGATAATGTAAAGTAGCAATTAGCCGCAGTAGGTGCAGATTACAAATATTATAAACATGTCTGTATCTATATAGTCTATGACTGATACAAATACCGGTATCTAATAAAATCTATAAAAAATATAATAATACGCAAGAAATATAAAAATTATAAATATTTTTTATATTATACTTTAATTTAGAAAAAAACGTTTTCAGTCTCAAGCAGTTACCAACTATTACAGAAGAAAATTAAGAAAAATATCTACATAAAATCGCCCCTATATTTAACATGAATCTCTGTATACTGCATGGCAGTTGTCCGAAAGTTGAAATTAATAGTAAATTATTTTAAGAGATGAAGATGATGATGATTTTTATATTAAATATTTAACTAAATAATAAACAAATAGCCTAGTTTGCTAAAGTATATGGTTAAGAAAAAAAAAACATTTAATATAATTAATATTCTACGTGCCTTTTTGTATATTCTTAGTTAATTCTGTTTAAAAATATTAGAAATTAAAGTATATATTTATTTTTTCTTTCAATGAAGTAAGTCCATACGTATTTTTACTAGATGAATGTATTTGATCTGAATGGTCTGATATTAGACATATTTCTAATGGGATTAATAAATCACGGATGGTTTCAGTGATTAAATTTTTGTTTAAACCAGTTATGACTAATAAATAATAATTTACGTATTATAGTATCTAAATTTTGTCCGTGAACTCTTCTCGGATTCTTTTCTTTTCAATCTTAATATATAATAAGTACCTAGGATATATAAACGTTACGTTGGTGACATTTTTACAATTTTACCTACGGACAATATCTGTATAATTCTAAATTATGTTAATGATAATGAAGAAAATCAATACTATGTAATATAATAATACCAATAGATACTTCAATAGTTAATCTCACCACCATCCTATGTATTTATCTATCATCTTTATTACCTTAATTTTAATTACCTTTGAACACCTAGAGGGACGAGCTTTGATAGGAATGACCTTCATTAGAACTAGATGCCTGCTCTCCTCCAGCGTTGTCAGAAGACCAACAACCCACTCCTAGTAGAAAGACAACCGGCACTTCTACCATGTGAAGTGGGTAACAGACTGAATTGGCAACATCTTAAGCAAAGCTTCCATTAAAACTATATTTAAGCCTAATAATAAAAAGAACCAATTCTTAGGACCAGTAAAAAATAATATTCCTTTGCAGTGCGTAGGCAATAAAAAAACTAGATAGTATCTTAACATACATTGTTCAAAACAGGAAAGCATCGATATTGGGGGAACGAACATATCTTCAATGTCAAGATTGGACATGTATTGAAGTCAGCTGCGTATAGGTAAAGAGCGAATAAACTCAACCATAACATGAGGTCTTATAAATCACAAACCCTCGCTAGGGAGAACAGATATATCCAAAGAATGATCTGCGAGGTTAACGAAATAGAAAGACATGAATACAAAACAAGAAAAAATGAATTGAAAGGCATGATCATTTACACGGAAGAGTGACGTCGAAACGCCGGCCAGAAAGTACGTGTTAGCTTTCTGTACAGTGTTTCAGGTGGAGCTCTTCGGTCTCTACCAAGCCACCAAAATTGCGCTAGAATCCTCGGAGCCGTCGACCTGCATACTAAGCAACTCCCGATCGGCTCTCGACTTGCTTGGAAACCAGGATGCGTTCCACCCAATAATATATTTCATTAAAGAAAATATAAAAACATCTTTGAAAGAACTTTTAAATTAATAAAAAACTTAAAACTAACTACAATCACAACCCAGGCACTTACTGGTCACGGGGGTTATGGGGAGCACAGCAGAAGGAGGAAAGTGTTTTACACCTACTCATCGATTGCCCCATATTCTCCAAAGCCCGTGACACTGAAAATTTTATGAACTCTCCCATTACAAGAGATCTGTTACCAAAAATAATGGAGAATAAAAACCAACGAGAATATTTTGTAACTACAATAAGGTGTTAAAAATGGCAGCACTAACATAAAATAAAAAAAAAACAAAAAAAAACCATATATAGTAACTATATAAAAAAAAATGTGCCACTACTACACTAGGTTCCCTCTGCCTACCCTGCTGTGTGCGGGATACAGCGTGAAGCTGATTTATTTTATTTATTTACCATAGTAAAAGTAAATGATAGAATAGAAGTTATGTTAAGTTAGATTCACACGCAAAATTAAATCTGATACTTTATAATACAAATAGCAAGACTATTTGCCTAGAAAAGTAGCAAAAAAAACTTATACTTAGACTAAAACATTTTAAACTTAGCTTTATATCAAAATAATATATACACTTTACAAACCAAACTGATTAATTCGCTTACATAATAAAAACTGCAACAAAAATTGCACAGATTAGAAAAAGTCTCCGGTCATGCCGGAGGAGAGTGGGTCAAATCTATAAAAAAAAATAGACATCTTAAGTAGAAAAGATGGTTGGGATTTTTGTGCCACAGAAAATAGGAGCCTTCGGTTGCCTTTAGGGAATATATACTAATATCGATGATACAGGACAAAGGTCACGAAAAGACATGAGGCACGGCATATATAAAGAGATTGGCGGGTGGTGACGAAGTGAAATGTACAGAGAGCAGATCTATTGGCGCTCCGTTCTAACTACCCGGCGCCTCCTGGAAACCAGGACCAGGAGGCGCGGGTGCAAGTCCTACTACGTTAAATTTTTTATACGTTTTCTAAATAAGAAAATTATGGCTGTTTTGCTTTTATGCTGGAAACCGGGACCAGGAGGCCCGGGTTCGAGTCCCGCTACATTCAAATTTTTATACGTTTTCTAAATAAGAATATTATGGCTGTTTTTTCCAAGAAGAACAGTACAAAAATAAGCTATAATACTTAAGCTTATGTAAGTATAAAAAATATCTAAAATCAAACGATTTCTATTAATATTCTCAAGTTGTTTTTATTTCTTTTTCATTGTTCAAATTTTTTAACATCTCGCTTTATTAATAGCGGGGTTGTATGGCTCGTAGTATAGTTGAGTTGATATAAATCACAGGATTAGCGAGTTATAAAAAATTTATTAAGTTAGTTACAATGTTTAAGTTTAACTTGGATGCCAATCCAATAATCAACAAATAATTGACTTAAATATATTTCGTTCTAACGTGTCATAAACGAGGTCGCGTTGTCAGCTATATAAAATCTGTACGTAAACCGTACATGCTCCCGAGACAAGATAATAGGATGAGCATCCAGTACATCAAAGAAAAGAAAATGATAAAACTAAAGATTAAAAGCATAAACGTTAAAAGTAAAAATTAAAAAAAATTACATGATTTCAAATGCACCGAGGTAATTTCACTTTGAGATATCTTCAAAAGTAAATCTTTTTGACAGCTCCAGGGGTGTTGAATGTCGTATCTCACGCATTTCGATTTCTTCCTTATTGTTTTTCGGTTCTTCGAACTATTCTGTTTCCTTAGTTTTTTTCTTAATCCATCTTTTTATCTATACTAATCTATACTAATATTATAAAGAGGAAAGTTTTGTATTTTTGTATGTATGTTTGTATTGTTTTCACACAAAACTACCAGGCCGATTTCAAAAATTCTTTCACTATTAGAAAGCTATATTACATTTTAAAAAGAAGAGATCCCTAACAAAAATGCAATAATGCAACCCAAGGTGTGAAGAAATTGATCTTAGAAATTCTATCATCGCGTGCGCTGCGAAAACTATTGATGATAGAACAAAACAATGTTATTAAATGATATTTTATTAAAAATAATTTCAATACGTGTAGTAAAATACTTAAATTAATAAAATCGGACATTCCATTCAAAAGATATAACGAATTTAAAAATATCAATTTAAAGAAAGTCATGTATAATATAAATAATAAAAAATGCAGAATGTATGGCCTCGCGCACCGTAGCGGCGTGACTGCGTGAGTGAGGGGGAGGTGCACCGATATCACTAAAATTATAAAGACAATCGATTTTTTGTTTCTTTTGTAGGGAGCTATTATTTATATTTATAGTTTATGTAATATATGTCATTTATGTATTGCAATATTGTAATTTATTTATTTATCATTTATATATAAATAAATAAATTAGTGTTGATTAAACTCAGTGCTAAACGTGAGTAGACTTTTATTATTCACCATCAACACTACACTTTATTTGAATTGAACAGGCCCCGAAACTACGGGACCAATTTGGAAAATTTTTTTACAATTAGACGATTAACGTGTAATACCAAAAAAAATCTTATATCGCGAACGCTTTGGAAATTATTGACAATAGAGCAAAGTAAGACATCAATATCTACAAAAAAGTTTACGATACCATTCGTAACTGTTAGAGTTATGCCAGCATAACTAATGTTCAAAGGAAAATGTGCAAACTACCTAGAACAGAGCCGCCATCGTAGTAAAGAGGGACACCTAGAAATATATTATTGTGAAAGAATAAAAAGAGCGTGTATACATCTACTGTTCCTCTATAGATATACTGTTTTATATTCTATCATAATGAACAGCTTTAAACTTTGCAAACAAAGGTATCCCGTAGTATATCTATTTTTTTTTTTCAATTATTATTACCAGTACTGTATCGATACTAATGTAGTATCTATATATTTATATATATTAATATTTTTCAGCCTTCAGTGTTTTTCGGAAAATATTTTATTAACTATAAAAATGTTAGTAGTTTTTAAAATTCTAATAGAACTACTACTAAATTAAACAACTTTTTAAAATATTTTTTCCTTGGATGTGTTGTAATAACTATTGGAAGCTTTTAAACAAAAATCATTCTCATTTATATAAATATGTTAAATGTTATTATGATATAATATTTAGAATATTAAATTTATTAATTTATTTTAATTATTTATTTATTTATTTATTTTTATTCTAATCAAATTTTTTTGCTTAAAAAATTAAGAGTGCCCAAAAAAGCTATCATTTCTCTATGAGGTTGTAAATAAATACTTATAAAGATCAGTTATTTAATTCATTCACACCATTCATACATGATTAATGGTAAAATAAAAAGTAAATAAAAACAATAAAACTGATTTTACCGCTCCCGGACCGCGCTCGCGTCTTCGCTCCTTTAATCGGTTAAGTCGTTTCTGAAATAAGCGTCGACAAACAGAAAAACCAACAAATAGACAAAAATTTTAAATATCATTGTTTCTGGTTCTATTTCTTTGTTAAATGCCCCCAATAATAAATTTTGACAATTTTAATGAAAATCGAAAATGCTATATTTTTTTAATAATTTTCACTTTAGAAATCATAAGTGCGCTGCAAGCATACATTATTTAATAAAACAGGAACGTAATTATCTGTACTTAAACAAACAAATAATTCACAAATTTAAGCGGGCGAAGCCGCGAGCTGGTCGCTAGTAATGTATAAAATTGTTCATACATCAGCTTCTGCTGTGCTAGAAGTTTTTTTAAATGATATTTCATTGATTTAGCGGCAGTCTCCCAAAGTCCACCAGCGGTTATCCAAAAAGATGCGTTAAAATGCCATTGAATTTTCATGTTACTCATTTCGTCATAAAATTCAGATGAACGGAAGGTGTGGGTTCGATCAGTCTTGAAGTAGTTTAGCAGCTCCTACAAAATTCGTATCATTGTCTGAGTACATCTGTTTCGGTGTACCCCTGCGTGCACATATTCTTTTGATAGCGACGAGAAATAAGTCGGCTAAGTTATAATTTAAAGTTTATTGATTTCTTGCGAATATGGATATTTATTATTCGTATTATCCAGGCCAGTACTCGAATAATGCGCTTGTAATTGCTATAAGTATTCGTGTAATATCATGTTTACGATTTCACAATAATCTGCCGCTATTTGCTGTGTTTGTAGACTATGAGAAAGTCTTAACTATCGATACATCGAGATATTAAAGTGTGTAAGCGAAGCCGCTACCATGACCGAAGCACAGCATCTATTCCATTGCAGCGTGAATTGCGTCAAGGATGGATATTATGTCTTCAAAATGGGAAGGAGTACTTGGAACGGACTCGGCATCAACATCAACGGTGAATACACCTTTAATACTTTATAGTGCCTCACAACAGGTGGTTCTTAAGAAGAACATGGACAACGCAAAAACCATGTCTAACATTTATGTCACACCTATACTGATCGTTGTTGTAGTTGTTACTCAGAAAGTGGTGTTCAGAAAAGTCCAACTTTAAGTGAGAGATCCCTTGTAGAAACCAACTCGGCTGAGCAGCTCTCGGGAAACTAATTCGCGCTGTATATCTGATGTGTTAATGGACAAGTCTCCTGTTAGATGAACCGAAAACCAATGAGCAAGAAATATTTGGAATTGCGTCGTCCCGACTGTTAATTCTAATAAACTATTGGGCTTGTTTATTTTCTTTTTAGTTTTATGCAGTCGGGAATTTTGTTTTTATAATTAGCTTCACGCTGTATTCCGCACACAGCAGGGTAGGCAGAGGGAACCTAGTGTTAAGACACTCCGTTCCCCACTTTCTGCCGAATTCTGGAGGCATTGCGTGTTGAGTGGCAGAACTCAACGCCGCGCTTAACCTCGACACCAGAGCGAAGAAATGGAAATATAAATTTAAGTAAATATTTCATCTCCTCGAGTGGGGATTAAACCCACAACCAGTCGGTTTTGCAGTCACACCTCGTGCCGCTGCGCCACGACCGGCCTCAAGGTTTTTATAAATATTATTTATTTTGTTAAGATTATTTATGGTAATGATAATCATGATATACCTTTTCGAAGTCCTCGTATTGAGCTCTTGAATTTGATACCCATATTGTGGTATTCGAAACGATTTTTTTTTCACTAAGTCCAATGGCGTTCCACAGCCGCCATGATGTTTTTTTAACGTCACCTATCTAAGAACACTTGGGATGCTAATACGAATCTAACGATACCTCAATTATGTAAATCCGTTCAGTGGTTTTGGAGATATGAGGTAATAAAGAATATTACATACACTTGTATGTAACAAGATAGGCGAAAAACATAACCTTCCTTAGCAGTCGGGAAAAAATAAATAATTACACCAAGTCAAATTTGAACTTATATGTATTTTATTAACAAAGAGAAATAGATGAAATAAATAACATAATAATATATTTTTAAGAAATATTAATTTGTACATTACATAAATTTTCTTAAAATTAATCAATTTATATTCATAGGACAACAATAAAATTTTGTAACAACTTTTAGTTTGTTGCAATTAATTTAAGCTTAAAACAAATACAAAATTTCACAATTTTATAATAAAAATGCTTATTTTACATTAAAAAGTATTTTTTTGTACAGAAAACGCAATTATAAAATATCGGCTGAGTTTGTAAAGTGAATCACAGTTTAAAGTGTGGTGTTCCCGAAGGCCATCGAACTAGGCATGATAAAAGGCCGTTATATATCATAACATTTAGAATACTCATTTTTATTTAAATACAATTTCACAGTAATATTTATTAATAATAATATTTTTAAGTACATTTTGGGTAGGTGTGCAATTTTTTAGCTGTTTAGTTAACACTTAAATAAAAGATGATAATAACGAATGTTTGTTTTAATATTTTTTAAATCATTTAATGTTCTAAACTAATATTAAGAGAGAACGTTTTATCACATATACATAATGATACTGTTTCCTACCTCTTGAGCATGCAAGAGCTACATTTTACATAAGAATTTGGTTTTATTAATATAATTTGATTAATATATTACAGTAATCAGTGCTGGAGAGGATTAAAAATTTGAAATTTAATAGCGTAAATCTATTTAATTTGTCTATAATATAATATATATATTGTACGATAATTTTCGTAGATAGTTTTCATATTCTATAACCACCAATCACAGAAAACATAATAGTTAAATCTTTAGTATTTTATTTTATATAATATTTAGTTCTGCAATATTATTGTGATAGAGGAATGAGAGTAGAGCCGCCGACGGGCGAGGTCACACAACACTTGGCACCTTTTGAGTATTAACGCTATCATATAATTAACCGTATCGATACACTCGTTCAAAAAATACTACAACTAGAGGAGGCACATACTTCAGGTCGACGAAAAGAAGTTCGAAAAATATAGCAATAAATACAACCATAGTTCAAATAATTCACAACGACCGCAGCGTACGTCGCACGTTGTCTACAGTCTGATGTCGCTGGTGGCGGCGAGCAGGGCTCCCCCGCCGCCCCCACCCGCCTCCCCCGGCGCGCCGTAGCGGTGCAGCGTGAGGAATTTGAGGTTGGCCAGGATGGAGGAGTTGATGGGGCGCGCGGGGATGTTCACGGTGGTGGCGGAGCGCTCGATGCGCCGGGGCCGCGGCTCGAACTCCAGCGACTGCCCGCGCCCGTACAGCCGCGACTGCCCGAAGCGTGGCGTCAGGCGGCCGATCAGGTTGTCCTCCTTGCGCGTGCACTTGTTCGGGGCCTGCGAGTCGTCCGGCGGCTTCGGCTTCTTTTTGAGAAAAAATGGCGTCAGCCTCTCTGTGAGCGGCCGCGACGAATGAGATCCCGCCTCCTGGACGTTGGATGTAGAATTTGAGGTTTTGAGAGGTTTCATCGAACTAGTCTGCGTCTTGATAGGGTTCGATTTTCTCTGTAAACTTATTCTCGAAAACATCCCATACTCCTCCTTTTCCTTCGGGTCGATAGCTTCCTCGAATTGGGTATCGTCCGGTTCGATGTCGGGCGGATCGTCCTCGCACACTTTTAGAACACAATAGGTGTCGCGCTGCAGCTCGTCCAGCAGGCTGTCGTCGTTGGACACGGTGTCGACCTTGCTGGCGGCGGACGCGTCGTCGTCGGGGGGCGCGGGCCGGGGCTGCAGGCGCAGGCGCGGCGGCACGGCGGGCGGCGCGTCGTCGGGCTCGCGCGCGTGGCTCGCGAAGTTGGCCATGAGCTCGTACTCGGTGCAGCGCGGCGGCGCGGCGGGGCGCTGGTGCACGTCCACGTACTCGCACAGGGGCGCGGGCGCGGGGCGCGCGGGGGACAGGCGCGCGGGCTTGGGCGGGCGCGCGGGCCGCTCGGCGGACGCGTCGCTGTCCTCGGAGGGCTCGTGCTTGATGCAGGACATGGTGAGGTACCCGCTGCCGGAGGACTTGTTGGACTTGCCGGAGGAGCGCTCGTCGGCGTGGCGCGCCAGGCGCAGGGACTCGGTGCTGGAGCAGATGTCGTGCGAGGTCTGCAGCGGGAAGGCCTTGCCGTCGAGGTCGATGGTGGGCGAGGAGCCGTTGCGCCGCGGCCGCCAAAAGAACGAGCCGTTGTCGTTGTTGCTCGCGGCCCCCGCCAGATGCAAATAGTTATCGTCTCCAATAGGAGCTTGCCTATGAACAGTAAAGTATTATAATTATTACCTTTTAAAAATAGACATCGATATACATATAATATGATAAGAATTCTTTATTGACTTACTTGCTACCATATTTAGTTTCCCTCGCCAGTGATCTTCTATATATACAATGTCTATGTTCAAGATCAAACATAATTTTTTGTAACTCCCGTAAAGTCACCGCTTCAGCTTCACGTTCCTCTGGGCTCATGTCATCTACAATATTTGACATAAAAATTATTATTACATATATATAAAATTATACTTATTAAATATTTATTCAAATACACCTCTCTCTAAGTTACAAAAAAGAATCTATTAAGCCGTCAACTCACCAGGCGGCCGATGCAGTCTCTCATCAAGTCGATGCACATGCGCCACAAGTAGCGCGTGCAATCGTTGCAGGTCGCGGGCGGGATCGAGTCGCAGCGCTAGTGCTGCGGCACAGGCGCCCTCGTGCTCCGAGCCTTCCTCCAGACAGCCTTCCGCTATTGGTTCTGGTTGGCCGCAACTGAAATTAACAATACATTGTAATTTCGTATGAATAAAATGATATAGTATATTGAAGTCAGAAATTATCGTGGTGCATTTAAGAAGAGTTTAGGTATTCTCGCCACAGTGGTGAGTTCATTGTTCATTGTTTTACAGTTGATTTTCCACTTGTTCACAAGTAATGGTGGACGTAGCGTTTAATATCGCCATCTAATACTGGCGTTGCTAGTATAACATAATGATATGGGTTCTGTAGGTGTCTCACCACGTCCAGCGGTTGTCGGCGTAGTAGCCGGCGTGCACGCTGCAGGGCGCGCGCCGGCACAGCGCCGTGAGCAGGCGCAGCCACTCCGCGCGCTCCACGCAGTTGCTGGCCTGCACGAACAGCACGCGCTCTCTGTGTACTGTACACAAAACAACTATTATTATTTATTTTATATATGTATAGTAAAAGAATCTATCTACAAAAAAAAACAAATCTATTATTATTATTATTTAGTACTAATATAAAGCTGAAAAGTTTGTTTGGTCGAATGTGCCAATAGCAGGAACTAATGGTTTGAATTGAAAAAATAATTGTATGTTGAATAGTTCTTAAAATCCTATATTATATTATTAATGTTTGTATCTAAGTGTCAAGAGAGTAATTGATCGTCAATAAGAAGAGGAACAGGAGGAACCTAGTTTTAGGATACTCTGTTTCCTACGCACTGCTCAATTTTAAAGAAATTGCATGTTGAGTGACGGAACTCGACGTCACTTATAAGCTTCCAGAGCTAGAGCCGAAAACCAGACCGAGCAAAACGAAAATAACTCACTCCCTGAGTAGATATCAAACACACAACCGTCGGTACAGCCTGTAGTAAGAAGTAACAAATTAAAAGCAAGTATTTACCAATTTGAAATATATTATTAGCGTCGAGCGGCGCGCCGGCGGGCGGGCAGTCCACGGGCGACACGCTGACCACGCCCGCCAGCGCCAGCCGGTGCGCGCCCGAGCCCTTCGCGCCGCACCGCGACCACGACAGCTCGCCGCTGGGAAATATTCTATCTTTATTTAAACGATACTAAACAAATATGTGATGGCAACCGAATCCGACATAGGTTTCGAGAATGGGCGAAGTCTACATGAGACATGTCACGTATATAGTATTTGCAAATAACAAAACCTTCACATACAAAGTTACATTACAGAAAATATATCATCAATCGTATAGTGTTTTTAGAAAATTTCAAATAAATTATAGAAAATTCACACTTATAGATTACAAAATATCTATCAAATACTTACTTATTTTATTTACTTCAAATAAAAATAATTTACACAAACATACCTAGTGAGACGAAAGTGTCGCCTCTTACAGTGCGCGTGTCCGGTGCGCGCCCAGCGCCGCCGCGGCGACCCCGCGCCGCCTCGCACGCCCTCAGACCGCTTTATCATTGTCCTGTTAACAAATATACACTTTAAAATATCGCTTATATGACGTCGACTTAGGGTGTAAAACTGCTAAATCCTTGTTTTGTCATTATCTATGTCATTTTTAAATCATTAAAAAATGTAAAAAAAAATACAAAATCAAAAATTTATTTTATTTCATATACTATTGGAAAAACCTTCTAGTAATATTCGTATACTCATCGTTTTTAAAAAAAGGTTTTTAAAAAAAGGTCCTTAAAATTTGCTTAAAAGGTTGTAAGCAGATTTACGCTATAAGCCGCCGATATGATATTTTATAAATAAATACACATGTGACTGACTAGATAATAAAAATTACTATGTAGTAAATCGTTTTTTTTAGAAATATATAAAAGTATTAATTTTCCCCTCTTTGATTTGTAACATTAAATACGTAATGACGTATTCAATTGACTATATTGAAATAATAATAATTATATAGTTAAACAACCATGTTATATATAACACATAAATATTACCTTTACACCTCCTCAGTATGGAAATGAATTGAAAGACATACAAACAAAACAAACGAAGCCAAAATAAAACAAAAACATAAATCTAATAGAAAATAAACATACATAAAAAGAAAATAAACACAACCATACAAATGCACTAAAATTGAAACAAACAGACAGTAAACTGAAAAAGAAGTTTAAAATCATACATACATACCCATAACTGTTCCAAATGATGCATAAAACAAAAATATAATATTCGATTATAGGAACATATTACTTAAGACAAAATGAAGTGGTAGTAGCAGTGGAAAGTAAGTATATAGTATAATATGACCGAGCTCACCCTTCCTTCAGTAGTACTGGACTTTCTTGTATGTTGTTGTTTTGTGTGTCAGAGCTGCTTGAGATTATTTCTAGGAACTGCTTTATTGCTTGCACCTGTAATTAATAAATAAATATTACTATTATTTCAATATTTTAGTTTCCGAGTGAACAATGTACAAAAGTAGACAAACCTAACTTTGAGACGGCCACGACTCGTCAATCGTACTGTATATGGGTTAAAGATAAGTAATGTCAACCAGCATATTAGATATAACTGTATTTTAAATCATATTTAGTTTAAATTTCACATGTTACACACAAAATTTTGACCACTACACCATTCTTTACATTTTGGTTTAATTATTGGCAATAAATACACTTTATAATATTCTGATTTTAATGGTAGAGACGCACAATTATTTTTCGGATAATTTTATATTATTAATAAATTCTATAAATGTAGTTCTAAAAAACGATAACCCGTTTTTCCCATTACGAGTGATGGAACAGTCTATAATTACACATTAGTCATATACGGGTGCTATTTTAATTGACCTTTCCTTTAATAATATCGCTTCGACATCCCCATTAAGCACAGCACATTGTCCGCTGTTGCCAGATAAGCTGGTTGAATTAAATTATTGTTATTGCACAATATTATTTTTAATGTACACACTTCTTGTATTTTGTAGAGTACAAAAGCTTATTAATGTATTACCTAAGGCCGTCGTGGCTCATGAGCATTTGGGGCGGGCGTGGGTTCGATTCCCACTCGAGGGATGAATTATTATTAATATAATTTCTTTGCTTTGATAACAAAGGGGTTTTACCTTACGTGAGGCGTTGAGTTCCGCCACTCAACACGCTATGCCTCGAAAATTCGTTAACACTACTACTACTACTTGTTTAACACTAGATTCCCTCCTACCCTGCTGTGTGCCCAGCACTACATCATCTTCCACGAATTGTTATTTATATAATTATATTATAAGTCTAAGTATTCCATGTTAAATATAAAATTATAAATTACATACTGCTATATGCGAAATAAAGCGTGAAATTACAATTAAATTTGCCGTAACACTAGAGCAACGCGTGTGACTGTGCGTGTGACTGCAATGGTTGTAGGTTTGTTTTCCACTAGAGGAAGTTAATTATTTATTACCCAATGTCATCATCATGAGAATTGGGCGGAATATGGGAACAGAGTATTTTAACACTAGGTTTTCTCTATTTTATCACGCTAGATACGGGATAAAGCGTGAAACTGAAACAAAAAATCTCAATAAACAAATAACGTATCCATACATGTCTGGGCGTGCAAAAGCTGCGGTATAGTTCTGCCATGTACTCCTCCTTGCAGACCTGCTGCGCGGAGCGGCTGCTCACCAAGTTGCCCAGCGACTGGATCGTCTTAGAGATCAGGGTTAGAGTGCGATTCGTTTGCGGATCCTGGAATTGATTATAGACTTTTTTTTATACATATTACGTTTAGCTAAATGATGAATATAAGAGAAAATTGTTTCGTTTTTTTTTTGTATATCTATATTCATAATAAATTTCAACATTACCAATCAAATATCAATTACAGATTCTTTTCAACTATACTACAAAAACAAGTTTAAGACTCACAATCTGTTCGCTGGTGAGGTCGAACAGCCTGGGCCCCAGGATGGCGGGCGCGAAGAACCTCAGGAATATGAAGCCCGACACGACGGAGTAGCGCACCTCCGCGTTGGCGGGGAAGTGGCGCGCCGCGCACTGCCGCAGCGCGTCGAACAGGCGGCACATGGCGGCCGGGCACTGCGCGTACGACGCCGTGATGGCCGCGAACACCTGCGACACGACAGCCTCAACATTTGTAATGTATTTTAACAAAATCTCTAAGATAACTCCTCCTTTACTGAACGACCAAATCGAAAGTTTTCTATAATGTTATATAAAAAAATAAACATAAAATAAAATATAATTCTTTAACCAAGGCTACCTTTTGTCTAAGCCTGAGAAAATTACAATATTTTTTATTTAAATTTATCATTTTATTGTTATAAGTAACAATAAACAGCGGTTCAAAAGAATTTAGGCTGGAGAAAATAAAAATATTATCAATATTTTCATTTAAATACGTTTCAAGACTGTATGTGTAATATTAATTTTATATTTATGTTTTATATACAAAAAAAAAATGTTATATTACTGTATTGTTTTCACTTGCAATTGCTTTGAATAAAAATTTAAAAGCAACACCCAGTCTAATTCTTAATAATTAAACTCAAAATACATTTCAAATTCAAAACAACGTCGAGGGTAAAAGCCAGTCCAAAAATAAAAAGCACCAATTAGTACAAGTACACACAAACTCTTTATCGTCCCGGAAGTTACCAGCGATAGTAATTGCAGATAAGTGTAGAGACATAATATCGATGTGTGCGAACACACCTTTACTACAGCTTGGTCATCATTGAGCTCCATGTTTGTTTTACTACAACCATTAAAGTTGGTTTCGAAAAAATTACCCAAGAGCCAATTACGTTTCGCTGGTCTCGAGCGTATATTATAAGTAATTATAGTTTTAAGATCGATCTTGTATAAAATTTTAAATATATATATTTATTTGCGCAGTTTTTGTATTTTATAAAAATAATCAGAGGAGAATATGGTCTCTTTGTTTGTTCTTCAATTTTAGCTTTTATTAGGTTACGAATCCAACATTGTCTAACCAGGGTGATAAGACAAAAAGTTACAGTGTCTTATTAGTTACAGTGTCTTATTAGTTTCTTTTTGCCTTGATTCTAAACAAACCTCAACATAATTCTTCAAGTTATTAAGATTAGCATCAACAGTAGCCACAAGTTTAAATCTTCGTAGGATAAAAAAAAACAATCCTCAACATCACCAGTCAACAGTTACCCAAATTAGCTATAAATTATATATTATTACTACAACGAGTTTAGCTGTCGCGTACATCATTTTGAAAAGTTATCGATGACCCCCCCTGAAGTTAACTGCAGATGACTGCGGAGATTTAATTTTAACGTTTTTTTTTTAATTTTTGACAATTAGAAAGTTCCAACTGAATAATTAACAGAAGTCCAGAAAGCGTAAGTTCGGGGCGGCTAACCTTCTCCACGTAGTCCTTCAGGTTGGCCAGGTTGGCGGCCACGGCGGCGGCGGGCTTGACGCGCGCGGGGTCTATCTCGCAGGGGCGGCGCTCCGCCAGCACGGCCGCCAGCGTGGGCCGCAGCACCCCGCGCAGGTACGACGCGCCCGTCAGCCGCATCGCCTCGTCCATCATCTTGGACACCAGCGTGTTGCCGCGGAAAATGGTCGTCGCGTCGCTGTGGGTCATTTGTTTTCATTTAGGGATACACATGTGAAGGCCGTCGTGTTTTCGCGATTCTCATTCGGAACATTATAATTTTATTAAAATTTCTTTTACTCCTCTGTTTGGTAGACAACGGGCAGCGTTGAGCTCCGTCAATCAACGGGAAATGTTGATGAAAGTAAAAAACAGAGCGCCTTAACACTGGGTTCCGTCTACCTATCCCGCTATGGGGGAAAAGATGTACAATTGATATAAACATACAAAAGAAAAAGATAAAATATTCATATGTTTAATAATAAAAATTTTCTTTAAGAAAGAAAGAAAGATTTTTTATTAAAGAAGAATAAGAATGAATAATATAATACATTTTATGAACATGAAACATTTCAAAAAACCATACAAAATCATCACGCGCATATCAATGTCGATTTGTTTATAAGGTTTATCGACGCTATTACGTTACATTCACTTCCTGTGAGCACGTTGAGATCGCTGAGAACATTTATTGCCTTGATAAGAGAGCGTTATCTTTGCGAAAACAACAAGAATCATATATATATTTATTATATTAGTATGTGTTTTAAATAAGTTATATGTATTATACAATATAATATATGGATATATTGAGTATATATACCTATATATTTTTTTGTTTTTTGTCCTTTAATCTGTCTATAGGTATAGATAGAGTCTAAAACAAATGATTGGCATATTTTAAAAGACATTTAAAAATATATTTTTATCAATTTAAATGAAGTGTTAATAGTTCTGATAAATAAGAAAAATTAAGAAAAAGAAATTAAGAAAAAGAAAAATAGAATAGTGAAGTTATGCATCATATTGGCTTAATTTTTTTTACTTAAGTTAACAATATAATGCAATTAAACATCCTATACTCAATATTTATAAAAAATATATACACATAGAATGTAAGTTTTTTTTCCAGCTCCACGCTGTATCCCGCACACAGCAGGGTAGGCAGAGGGAACCTAGTGTTAAGACACTCCGTTCCCCACTTTCTGCCGAATTGAGAGTTAAGTGGCAGATCTCAATGCCGCGCTTTGCTTCGACACCAGAGCGAAGAAAAATGGAAATATAAATTTAAATAAATATTTCATCTCCTCGAGTGGGGATCGAACCCACAACCAATCGGTTTTACAGTCACACTTTGTGCCCCTACGCCACAACTGGCCTCACTAGAATGTAATTTGTAGAACTAAATTATGGGTAGGTACTAAACAATATACAAGGTGTACACGCAAACGTGGTCAAGGTGATGTTGCGATAAACGAAATTGCTCTGGAAATTCACACAAAACCGTCCCCATTGCATTATGGAAGGCGAGTTGTAATGTCTACACGATTATAAATTATAATTATGTATGTATATAGCTTAGTTTGTTTCTTGTTCGTGATAAACATCGCTTAATGACATCATTAAAAGATGATTGCCGCTCTCTTTACTCGTATACGGATTTCTATATCAATTTTCAGATTTTAATGACAATGATTACGTTGGGACGTTGAGTTTAATGATAAAGTAACGACCGTGGGTACACGTTGTGTTTTGGATTATTGTTGTATTGAGAAATATTTATTTTTTATATACATATAAAATACCTTACCTTGTCCTAATTATGAAAAAGTTGGCAAAGTCAAAATTGCGAAGACGATCTCATAAAATCTTAATTATTGAAATAATAATGTAACATTCAAATTATTACTTTATATTCAAATTAAAAACATTATTGAGGTCACACTTTCGTAAAAGGTATAATAAACAGAATGAAGCGAAGCCATATCATATTTTTTTGCTTCTATTAAAAAATATATACACTTAAATTGGAAAGTTTTAATGAAATATACATTTGCAGTTAAAAATCGTAATATATAAATAAACTTACGTTAAAACTGAAATCTCTGCATCGGCCAATTCCTTTACAATGGGAACTATGAGGTCGTGGTGTGTAAAGAGCCTCACTAGTGGTTGCGCTGCGTCTGTCTTACTTGAAACTATCTCGCCCAGGATGTACACCGCAGAAGTAGTTATAGGCTGTTGATGATTTATTCATTAGAAATATATATAATCTTCTAATATTTAGCAAACGTAATTAAATTGACGTAATAACATGCTTTGTTATTCTTTAAGATAATATCAATAATAATAAAGTAATTTTATTCTTTTACTAAGTTTTACTACTTTACCAAGTTCTTCAAGTACCAAGGCGCACAAAATGTGACTGTAAAATCAACTGGTTGTGGGTTCGATCCCCACTTGAGAAATTTAATGATTTATTTACATTTATACTTAATTTTTTTGCTCTGGCGTCGAGGCAAAGCGCGGCGTTAAGTTCCGCCACTCAACACGCAACGCTTCCAGAACTCAGCGGAAAGTGGAGAACGGAGTGTCTTAACACTAGGTTCCCTCTGCCTACCCTGCTGTGTGCGGGAATTATTAATTAAAAATAGACATACCTTCTGCTGCACGCTCCTCAAGAACAGCTCCTCCAGCTGCGTGTAGTGGTGCAGGGGGAACACGTGGTCGACGGTGTACTGCAGCAGCAGGCGCAGCGAGCCCAGCGTGGCGCTGCCGGCGGCGGACAGGCGCGTGCCCGGCGGCGTGGCGCCCCGCGACAGCGCGCCGCCCGCCCGCGACGTCAGGAAGAACCTACGGGTGTTCATTTTTGGTGTTTTACGCTAAGGATTTAGGTCTCGTATAAAAAAAATATTAGTATTTGTGATCTATTGTCACACCAAAACTTTTGTGAACGTTTAGGGGACAACCCGTTCTAATGTGTGTTTAAAAATTTAAGGCTTAAAGACAATGTATAGACGTATCGAGATTTTTTTTCAATTCAACAAGACTGTGACGGTCGAGGGAATATAGAATCAAGACACATGTACTCAGACGAAATGAATCCAACGCTGTACTTAGTTTACCAGAGCAGAAAAATTAAAATAATTTAAATATGTTAATTTCTCTGAATGGGGATCGGAGCAGGGTAAGGAACTTGATAGGCGATTGAGAGGACCGCCGTTTCCATTAGGACAATTCCGTTCCCCACCTTTCGCTAAATTCCCGGGGCATTGCGTATACGGTAAAGGAACTGGACGCTGCGCTTAGAGCAAGGAATAATTATTTCGTTCCCCTGACTGGAAATCGAACTTACAAGTCACGTTTATGCAGTGGCACACTTAAGTCTCTGAGCCACGACGCCTTCATTTGGTTCTCTACATTTGCCTATTAAAATTCCGTTTGTAAAAGTAGCTAACTGGACCAAGGAACCTATTTCTATAATTTTAATGAACAATATAAGCGCGGCGTTCAGTTCTGCCAGCACGCAATACCTCCAGAATTCGGCAGAAAGTGGGGAACGGAGTGTCTTAACACTAGGTTCCCTCTGTCTACCCTGCTGTGTGCGGGATACAGCGTGAAGTTGATTTTTTATATAATTGCGCCAACATATTCGAGTACGTTCCTAAGTACAGTAATATGTTTTCGAAATTACTTTCTTATAAAATTGAAAGTTTTAATTAATTCCAGCAAAAGGAATCTAAATAATAAATTTACAATATAAAAAGTTAAAAAAAAACCAGTTCCGCGATAATCACAAAACGTAATATTTCTGGGTGTCGTTGATGATTTATAAAACAAAGCATACGACTCGAGACGCGAGCCAGATACGCATTTGGCCAATTAGTGTCAGTCTTGTCAGTTTAAACAATTTACCATGCACAAAGAGGCGCCGGCGCCGGTTGCCGCAGTTGTAATCGCACCTCACCGAGAAACACAGGCGTGGCGGCGTCGTGCCACACCGACACTCTCGCCTCACATGCTACTCCGGCCTATTTAAAAAGAAATATAAGGATTAAAACAAAAAAAAAACAAATCAAAATCGTGTAATAACTTGCTGTTATTAAAAACTTACCGTTTGAGAACCATCCTTGTCCTTTGGGTCCGCCTCCATTACGAGATCGAAACAAAAAATCTCATCGAATTGAGGGTTAACGGTTTTCTTTCTTGGTTTTGTGCGCCTTTCGATCCTTCTACCGTTAGAGTACAATAAGGTGACGAGGGCGAATGGGTCGCATTGACCGTTTTTCGTGGTGAGTTCAGAACATTCGAGAACGCGCAGCCGCAGGGTGTCCGGCCCCACGCGGGCGGCGCAGTGTCTCTCCGGGTCCGACCAGTAGTCAGCGGCGGTGGGTGTGGGTGACGCGTCGGACTCCGACATGGCGTGCATGGGCGGCTTCGTCCTGACCGCCCATTGCGCACGATCCTTTAGGCTCTCCGATCTCGACAAGGCCAGCGCCGGCTCCGTAGACACCGGACTTAAATGCTTTTTACTCGTCGAACTCGAGCCCGAACCGAACCTTATACTCTCCTTACAATATTCTGATAGCCTAGTGAGATTATTTGCTTTCCCCTTCGTCGAGCAGTTGTCGGAAGGCGGGTCCGGGTCCGGCGGTTTGGGGTCCATCCGCAGCCGTTTTCGGGAGTCTTCGAGTGTAAGTTCAATGTAGGCTTTCCCCTGCACTTCGGAGTCTGCGTCCACCGGTCGCAATGCGAACCAGTGGTCTTTGTTGTTGTATCGTTGTAAATCTTCTCGTTTGATAGCGACCTTTCCGAGGACTTTATCCTGTTTGAGATGCTTGTCACGATCGAACACGTATATGGATAGATATCTAAACCTTCGTGGTACCTCGAACTGAAACTCTTCGCCGAAGAATGGGCTGAAACAAGCAAAAAAGTTTTAATTACTATGTGAATGATACTACAAATAATTTAAAATTTAATTAAGCATGATTAATTAAAAATTAAATCACGCTGTATCCTGCACACATCTTCACGCTGTATCCTGCACACAGCTTCACGCTGTATCCCGCACACAGCAGGGTAGGCAGAGGGAACCTAGTGTTAAGACACTCCGTTCCCCACTTTTGGCCGAATTTTGGAGGCATTGCGTGTTGAGTGGCAGAACTCAACGCCACGCTTAGCCTCGACACCAGAGCGAAGAAATGGAAATATAAATTTAAGTAAATATTTCATCTCCTCGAGTGGGGATCGAACCCACAACCTGTCGGTTTTACAGTCACACTTCGTGCCGCTGCGCAACGACTGGCCTTATAAGCATGATATTAACTCATAATATTTATTTCTTATACTTTTAAACTGTAAAGAATAAGATCGTATGTAATTAACATAATTTATTTATTTACATCTAATTATTAACCGATATCAAAGTGATGATGACTGTTGTCAAGAATAAATTGACAGAGTTCTAAGTCTTATCAGTGGAACAAGTGTGATATTTATTATAACAAACACAACATAATTTACACTTTATTTATAAATTATTACAATAATTAATAAATAACAGTTATATATCACATGTTATTTATTATTATTAATGAAGGAAATTTTGTTATATTTATACAATTGTGCTTCAGATACTATGATTCCTTTGGTACTATTGATGCCAGTCGTGGCGCAGGAGCACAAGTGTGTGACTGTCAACACGACTGATTGTTGGTTCAATTACCGCTCTAGGAAAATATTTATAATGAAATGTATATGTGAAATATTTAATATTTTCATTTCTCTGCTCTGGTATTGAGACAAAGGCGTTGAGTTCCGCCACTCAAAACCCAATGCCGCCAGTGTCAGTAGTGAGCGAATTGTCTTAACACTGTTACATGCGGGATACAGTATGAAGCTAAAAAAAAAGATACTATGATCCAATATAAATAGAATATTGTTTATATTCTTTATAATCGAATAAAGTTGAATATAAATAAGTTTTAACTGCACATCACCTTTCTTAATATTTAAAGTTAATATTTAGCCCTCTTCTGTATAGTGTAGAAATATTTTTAATTTAATACAAGCCTAAAGACATAGTATTTTGAAATATTGATATTTTATTACATAACAATCTTTTAAAAATTGTTTAAATATAATATTGAAGCTAAAAATGATTTTAAATTAAAATTAAACTAATATACCAGTAGTACTATAATTAAACTAATATTCTTCAAAAAAATCGAATATTCTCCATAAGAAGGAATTAGAAAGCAAATCTTGCGAGCTATATTTTTTATGGCACTGTATCCCTTCAATGTGAACGTGATAATGATCGCGGCACGGATCCGCGTGGGCACGCATCGTTCACGACAAAGGTGAAAGTTTTGACACTCACCTTAACGTGATTATACCACACAACACTAAATGCACAAAGGTGATTATGAAAATTAACGTCGGGAAGGCAACAATGTGGAAATTATGAATTAATTTCGTAGTTCATAATCAACTATTATAATAATTATGAATATTTACATAATTCAACATTCAGAACTTGTGGTTTGAACGTTGTGAAGTAAGAAAATGTATTACTTTCATTTTTACTGTTTTTTTTATAAATGAGGCCACTCGTGGCGCAGGGGCACAAAGTGTAACTGTAAAACCGACTGGTTGTGGGTTCGATCTCCACTCGAGGAGATGAAATATTTACTTAAATTTATATTTCCATTGCTTCGCTCTGGTGTCGAGGACAAGCGAGGCCAATCAATACGCAATGCCTCCAGAATTCGGCAGAAACTGGGGAACAGAGTATCTTAACACTAGATTCCCTCTGCCTACCCTCCTGTGTGCGAGATATTATACGTATCTATCAATTAAGAATTTACTCCCATAGTATTACACACGCTATCTATATAAAGTATTTAGTAAAGTAGTAAACGCACTGCTTGACTGGTCAGTCATATCTCACAGAAAGCGTGTTTTATGTGAAACGGATACGAATCTGTAAAAATACAACAAGTTTAAGAGTACCACAGGGTTTTCACTTAGATCCACTCTTGTTTAATATATTTACCTATAAATGACCTGCCAAATTGTTTCTTATTTTTACTTTATATTTAGTACTAGTGGGCGCGCGCGGCTTCGCCCGCTTATTTGGACACTTAGGGGTGAAGGGTCTAAAAAAACCACGAAACACGTATTCAATAAAATATTTTTAACAGTCTGAATTAAATTTTTTATAAAAATCGGTGGTGATTTAAAGATTTTTCCATACAAACTTTCAACCCCTTATTTGCACCCTTAGGGGGTGAATTCTAAAAAACCATGAAACACATGTTCCATGAAATGTTTTTAAGAGTCTGAATTTCAAATTTTATAAAAATCGGTGCCGATTTAAAAAAAAATCCATACAAACTTTCAACCCCTATTTCACGCTTTTAGGGTTAAAATTTTTCAAAATCCCTTCTTAGTGGATATCCAGATTATGAAAATAAACATTTGTCCAAATTTCACGTTTCTACGCACAGCGGTTACGGCTGTGCGTGCGTCTTACCTCAGTCAGTCAGGTACATGTCCTTTTATATATATAGATTATACATTTTTTTATAAATATCCAATTATACATTTTTTTATAAATATCGTCCACAGGCTCACACATACTCATGTTTTTTCTTATTGGTGAATGTTTGTATTTTTGGTAGTATTATGCACTGAAAGTCACCCCGGACTACTGCAAAGTGTTTGAAACGTCGAGTTTCCAAAAATGTGTAAAATCGGTTAAATAGTTTTATTTAAAACTAAATACTATTTGATCACTTGAAATCTACCCCGAAATGCTTGCGTACTTTGAATTGGGTAGCTTGGAAAAAAAGGAGAAAAAATCTTAATTCGCTTTTCTTCTATAAAAGTATTAATAGTATGTATGATAAGAAAATTGTTACTGTATAATTTGTTAAATGTAATTACCATAGCTGAATCTAAATTAATAACTAAACTTAGATCGTATTTTAAACGACCCTTCAATACTTTTGTAATAAACAAAAATATAATTGCAATAAAGCAGGCTGGCGTGTACATCCGGCGCCGCACCAATATTTATAAACCGGAGGCGGAACAGCCACCAGCTGAGCGAGCGGCGTATTACACACATTCTTTATCGTATTTTATGCACAAAGGAGAATTAAAAATTATAAACGCTTTCATAAGAAGAAACTAGTCATAACGAGGAATTATAGAATAGAAGAATAACAAACTTCTTATTGTTTGTTCAGAGTTTAGAAAATGTAAAAAAATATATATTTTTTTATTTAATGTTGAAAACACACAAATTGTTAAGTGGCAAATTATATGCAGAAAGTATCCACTATGCACCTATTTAAATACATTCCATAATGAATGACAAAGCCCAATGCAATGCCTTGTAGGTAAAACAGGCAGAATAAACATCATATTTCATAAAAACCCGGATTAAAACCTACATCAACAATCTACATACACGTTCAAAATACTAAACCGTACTACAAGCCATTTAACAAGAAACAAAATTACAAACAATTAAATATAAAGGAGGATACTTAAAAATTTATTTCATTTTTATAAAATGACCAGTTAATAATTGGAAAAGGTACCACAACCACAGTGCCTACACCACACCGGTCACAATAATAAAAAAGAAGGTTCCATAAGAGGAACAGAGCAATGTACTTAAGTACTGCCGACTGCCCGGCCCGGTCGTCCATTTTACGGCACGAGGTTCCGACATCAATTTATCACTTAAAAACTTCCGCCAATGCAACGACACCACTAGATTTGAAAGGATTAGTTTTTATGACGGTTTCGAGACGAAACGGTTTCTGGAAATGACTTCATACGATGAGCGCTTCCAGTTAAATATAGGGCTAAGCTCGTATACGTTTGTCATCCTATTTGTTGGTCCATGTTGTAATATTTGTAGATTTGAAAAATAAGATTTTTTTCATGAAATGTTTTCATCATTTGTACCTATGTATGTATATATTATGTTGTACTAGTCTGTTTGTCTGTGCGTTTGATCATATTGATCGACAAAATAATTATAAATAACGGTTTTATTGAAGTGGCCGAAACATCACTTTTATATATAGATATTGTTTTTAAAATAATATAATATTATCATTAGAAAAACAAAAGTAAGGCGAATTAGTAAATTAATAGTTATGTAGCTCAAGCGGGCAAAGCCGCGAGCGGGTCGTTAGTTTTAAAATATGAATGAATATTATCATCTTCAACATGGCACAGTGTCGCAGAGCCGTGCATTGGAAGTCGTCACTGATAACGTATCATGAGACAAAGAACCCATTAAATGTCTATGAGTGACGTGACATTTCCTTTGATACCCGCTACTGCGTCCTGCTCACCTCCGAGGGTCAATATTTAATCAATCATTTATATTGCTTCCGCTCGATTTTAAACTAGGATGCAATTGTCAAGTTAATATATATATATATATATATATATATTTGATATTCTTAAGTTTTTGATAAATTCTATATATCATTTTTATCAATGGTCACAGTAAGAAAGTAGCCGACAAAGTGTAGGTAACTGTCTCATTCATTCCAAAAACTGAATGGCGAGGGTGTAGCGGAAGGGACGTTCCGCACCGACGCACACACACCGGAAACGCATCCGGGACGTGGTGTGACGCCGCACCGCCCTCCTCGAGCTTCCCAAATCAAATCCGCCCTTTAGTTACATTAACTTACTCAGGAAAACGTTAAAAAACGGTATAGCCCTGATTTTTATTGCTTATTTGGTAAATGGTAAAATAAGTTAATATAGCCCAATCAATAACTATTACAGACGATTTTTTTTACTGTACAATACAATTATTATAAAATTTTGCTATGTATTTATACTAACTTAAAAGAGCACATACTAAAATGTTTAAACACGACTTAAATGACTAAAGTATTTTTTTCATTAGGCTTTAGATAAAATGTAAACAAAGTTTCTCAAACTTTTGTTTTGTATTTTATTTCTATTTATTTTTTATAAAGAAGAGTTTCCTATATAAGTTGCTAGCAGCTAGCTATTTAAAAAAAAAACAATTTATTTAAATAAATTATATTTATATTTGTAGTTTTGAATTAGATAAACAGCCAAAATTATATTGAAAAGTAAAATAAATAAAAAATTACTCTATAATTTTCTAGTATTGAAATGTGGTCGGAGTTTGAGAATAAGATGCTTTGGTTTACATGTTTTAACATGTCAACCATTTAATAAATAATTGCTAAAAGTTAAGATAAAAATTTAAGTCATTTATAATATTCGATTTCTAACAAGTCTTAAAGGGTTACATAAGTCCTAGAGACCTTTTTATAAAATATTATTTAAAGTGCACTCAGCGTATTATTTCCTTAATTATTTATATATAAAACAGATAATGGAGTTACTCCATTAATCGTGACCTATAAAGTAACCTTTTTCTGGTATGTTTACCTTTTATCTCACAGCTTCCTGAACATATTCCTTGTAAAATGAAAAGTAGGTAATCTATTGTTGTAATGAAAAAATTAAATAAGTTTATAGACAACAGACAGCAATGTTAATGCATAATAAAATATATACAATTGCACATTTTAAGAACAAAGGCAAATAATAAACTGCTTATTATTTATAATGCAAATATAATTTAAGCTGAGTTAATACACTCCATTGTTAATTAATCTTAATTCAGCACTTCTGCGTCGTAGTATTGCGTAATTTTTTATTTATTCATCCATTCACAACGAATGAACCTTGACCCACTCGGCAATTCGCGCCCTAAATTTAATGTGTTATACGTTACCAGCGTTTCCCACCCGATAATAGTTGCCGGAAGATCGCCCGGAAGTTTTACAAAAGGGACCGTTTTAAATTGTCCAAATATAAACGTAACATGTTACAAGAATAATAATTTGGTAAAAAGTATTAATTTCTTGTTTTTTTTTTCATTTTCACGTTCTATCCCGATATAGCAGGGTAGGCGGAGGGAACCTAGTGTTAAGACACTCCGTTCCCCACTTTCTGCCTAATTTTCGAGTTATAGCAAGAGTTAAGGAACTCAACATCACGCTTTGATTTTTACCAGAACGAAGATATGGAAATATTATAATATGATATGAACTATGTTATTGGTGTGACGACCTACATATTCCCGTTTTAATAATCTTACCCATATGTATAACACACTACATTTTAATATATTTTTGTTACATTATGGCTATAAATTATTTTACAAAGTGACTATGGAGGGCATCAACCAGTGATGTATCACTTGTCCGTTCTTGTCTCCTTTTGCATTTAGGGCGAGGCGAGAACTTATTCAAGGTCCTAATATAATAATATAAATACTAATTCATTACCCCAAGTGCATATTGAACCCACAACGTCACGTTTACAGTCACACGCTTGTGCCACGGCGCCTAAACGGCCTCAAATAAAAATCTTGTTAACCTTATATAGTATATATTAACGTATTAAGCCTCTAACACTAAGTTTACTCACTTAAGCGTCCTCTCCATAGTGGATGTGCGGAATATTTCTTCTTGGTCAAGTGACAGCACACAGTAGATGTCACGGTGGCAGGCGGCGCCATTGTTGCGAGCTGGTAGGTTCTTTGCTTCACCTGAGAAAAATATAAATAATTTATACATACTTTTTCATTTATTCATCCAAATTAAAACTTAGTGTAGAAATATTATAGTGATCTCTTACATTGCTTATTAAATTATTGGATATGGCCCTCTTACTATCAATTATGTGTTATATGATGTCAAAGAATTTGCAAAAACATGTAAAAAGAACTTAACGATAACTAAAATTAAAAAATTAAATCAGCTTCACGCTGTATCCCGCACACAGCAGGGTAGGCAGAGGGAACCTAGTGTTAAGACACTCCGTTCCCCACTTTCTGCCGAATTCTGGAGGCATTGCGTGTTGAGTGGCAGAACTCAACGCCGCGCTTAGCCTCGACACCAGAGCGAAGAAATGGAAATATAAATTTAAGTAAATATTTCATCTCCTCGAGTGGGAATCGAGCACACAACCAGTCGGTTTTACAGTCACACTTCGTGCCGCTGCGCCACGACTGGCCTTAACGATAACTAAAAAGTATAATATAAGATATATAAAAAGGAATCGGCCAAAAGATACGAATAACGAAATTAATCGATAAATTAAAATATTATTATAGTTCTTGACTATACTCATCTGACTTTATTCTCTTGATCTTAATTATATTAACATTTTAAAAACAATATCCATACATTGATAGCTAAAGTTTTAACTAGTTTAATAAAACATTTATTTTGTAGCAATGTTATCGCATACAATTCTTTATATTGACATAACTTTTATAATTGTGCACAGATTGAAATAAAACAGATACCACAATGAAAAATGTATTAAAATCGGTCAAATTGTTTCGAAGATTAGTGTGAACAAGCGCACATACAAAATGTTCCCTTCCATGTACAGACAGGGACGAGTTCGTTTTTTTTATAAATATATATCTATATAGATTGCAAACCGTCACATTTAACAAAAAAAATCTAATTGGGATAAAGATCGTTATGGAGCAGATCACAACAATTCACACTATAATTATCCCTATATAATCAGCTTCACGCTGTATCCCGCACACAGCAGGGTAGGCAGAGGGAACCTAGTGTTAACACACCGTTACCCACTTTCCGCCGAATTCTGGAGGCATTGCTTGTTGAGTGGCGGAACTCAACGTTGTTCCTATATGTTCCTATATAAAATGATAAACAATATTCTTAACAAGGTATCTATCTACAATTACCCGCGTCATTTGGTTGCCTTATGGCTACGCTTGTGTCACCGTAGTAGTATTACATTTACGTTTCTATGCACCTTGACATCAAAACAATAACAATTACTACTTTTTTTTAATAAACCAGTTCCTAATCAAAGACATTTACATAGTAAGAAGTTAAATGCTTCCCTCATATTAACTTTTTAGCTAAATGTTCACAATTGTAAGTGAATTCATTTCGGAAAATATTTATTAACCAGACCATTCAAATACTGTATTGAAGTCCCATTCAGTCTATTTGATTAAAATAGTCTAATTAAATATAGTTTTTTTCAGCTTCACGTTATATTCCGCACACAGCAAGGTATCATTGTGTTAAGACACTCCGTGCCCCATTTTCCGCCCAATTCCGAAAGCCTTACATGTTAAGTAGCAGAACTCAACGCCGCGCCTTGCCTTGACAAACATTTGTGCATTTAAATTAAATATGTATAATAGTTTACAATTACCTTTAAAAAGATTTTATTATGGAACGTAAGAACGCAAAATTTAGAGTAAACATCAAACATGAGTGGGTAGGTTGAGAAGTTAAATAATAGTAATAAAATGAAGGTTTATTGGTTACGCAACTAGCAACTACCTATACACTGCGACCTCGTAAGATATAGCTTTATACGGCAAAGTAAGGCGAGGTACTGAGCGGCATACCTCAGTCCTCAACCCATAACTGACACCGTTGACCACACGACAAACGTTCATGTATGGGTACTGTTAAGCATGTTTTTAATTAATTTAATTATATAAGAAAATAAATGATTTTATAATTACATTTTATAACAATATCTTACTGCTTTTTAAATGGTTATCATAAAATAAATAATTTTAACATGGATTACGTTTTTTTTATCAGCTTCCCGCTGTATTCCGCACACAGCAGGATAGGCAGAAGGAACCTCGTGTTAAGATACCCCGTTTTCCACTTTTGCATTGCGTGTTGAGTGGCAGAACTCAACGCCGCGCTTTGCCTCGACACCAAAGCGAAAAAATGGAAATATAAATTTAAATAAATATTTCATCTCCTAGAGTGGGACTTGAACCCACAACCAGTCGGTCTTACAATCACACTTTGTGCCGCTGCGCCACGACTCATTCATTATGATCATATCATAATACAAAATACAAATATACATATTCTTGCAACGAGGAAATAAGTTGAGCACCTTTATTTGACCGTGACCGATATATCCATTCTTGTACTCGCAAGGAACCATCGCTACATTTTATATGTATCCAACATATGAGAATAACCAACAGTTATCTACATATAACTCAGCTTCACGCTGTATCCCGCACACAGCAGGGTAGGCAGAGGGAACCTAGTGTAAGACACTCCGATCCCCACTTTCTGCCGAATTCTGGAGGCATTGCGTGTTAAGTAGCAGAACTCAACGCCGCGCTTTGCCTCGACACCAGAGCGAAGAAATGGAAATATAAATTTAAGTAAATATTTCATCTCCTCGAGTGGAAATTGAACCCACAACCAGTCGGTTTTACAGTCACACTTTGTGCCGCTGCGCCACGACTGGCCTCAAATAAATGTACTTAAAATTTTGCAGTTGCCAATCAAAATATGCAGCTACGACCATCGAAGGTCGTTTATTACGATAAATGTCAGGGAAAGTGTGTATGTCCGTATGTATGTACCTTTCACTTAAACGCTGTCTAAAAAATACCACTCATCATAACACGCATAATTGCGGTTAGGAAAGATCGTGGCGATATTGTTAGGGCCGAACAAAGACCTTGTACCAACAGTACACTGTAAACTCCCACAAATTTATAAATGTAATACGAGAGAAACTAGCTAGTTGCGACAAACTGCACATAATTGTTGATGCAAAAACAATCATCATCATCAACTATTATACGTCGACGGTAGCACACGCCACGAACTGGGCCGTGGGAGTGAAACGGGAACCTTTGAATAGCATTATGGTTACCGCGTCTTGTTCGGCTTCGTACTCACAATAGCGAATATCGTCATTACGCTGTTTCCACACTTGTGCGTGGCGCACTCTTTCGAAATCAACACAAGGTGTTTTCATTGAATAATTTATGAATATATTTGTACTAAAAAAAACCTACTACGGATATNTATATATATATATATATATATATATATATATAAATAGATTTTAGTAACGTATCTATTATACCATTAAAGAACTGTTGACAGTATATAGTATAGCACCGAAAGTGAAATCTAAACAACCTCATACAAATTCATCGTTAAACCAAAATTGGTAGAATATGAATAACCGAGTATACTATCGAGGTCAATACCCCGCAAGACACGCCTGCAAACATTTAATTACAAAAAAAATTTTGCAAATACCACCTTGTAATTTATGCAATTGTATTCTTAACGAAATGTACGGTTATCTTATCACTATAGATAGACAGATTGATAGTGCTTTTGAATGCAAAACATAGTGAGGCACGCGTGTGTACCGCCGAGGCGAAAACGCACATCGATAACGAACGACGACGACGACGACGACAAATGAGAGCGTTTTTCATTAACGGAGAGACTAGTTTCCATGAATGGTTCGGTTGAATGGAAAACACTAGCGTGCCCCATTCACGAAGTGTGGTCTATCGCAGACACAGCGGTCACCACCACACCCCTCGCCGCTGACTGTCACGACACGACAACACACTATCCATATTATAAAATTTTCAATATCATTATTTTACATAATATGTATAAATCGCTTTAAATAAACTGTATATTTGTGCGTTCCATTTAATATAAAATTTTATTTTATTTAAATTTCTTGATCAATTTTTATATATTAATTGACCATGCTGGGGCACATCCATGCGACTGTAAACGCGACAGATTGTGGGTTCGATTTCCAGTCGAGGATATAAAATAGTTAGCGCGGCGTTAAGTTGCCAATCAACACGCAATGCATCCAGAATTCGGTGAAAAGTAGGGAACGTAGCATTTTAACACTAGGTTCCCTCTGCCTATCCTGCTATGCAGGGGATGCACAATACAACTACAATAAAAAAATACAATACCTGATGAGCAGAAATGAGCATTGTGTTATGTTTATCGTATATATACTATATAGCATATTGTTAACTAGTTATTATAATATAGAAAAATGTGAAGCACATAGTTAAAAAATTGAAAAAATATGACTAGTATACAAATTTGATGTTGTCATCTTCGTCATTATTTAGCACTCTTACTCATACCGTACATCTCACTCTAAGCAACTCAAAAGAAACCTTATAAGGTTTCTTATATAGTGAAGTAGTACTTGATAGTTAATAGAGAAGTGCTATAGCACTTCTCTATTTTCCGTACAACTATGACCCGTATTTTTAAACCACTCTCAAGTCTGAGATCGATCTTAAGAGCAGTCAATAAATACGGGCCTAAGAGTCATCATCACTCACCCAACAGGGTGGAAGTTCAAATTCACCTTAATTATATATACTGCCAAACTGATATGTCTAAGGTCTTCTATCTGCTTTTCACAGAAATTGATTAAAAAAATATCTTTAAAGTCCAATAACTATTATATTTTTTTGTCAATCACAACTAAAAGATTAACTAATTCATCATCATACACTACTTACATAAGTTATAAGCAAATTAATTTTGAAATAATATACTTTAAATATCTTAATACTTATTAATTTGTATAGCTTAATACTTATTATTTTAATTTCAAATGGAATTTTTAATTTTTGTAACTTGAATGAATTTGAAATGTAATTGGAATGGATTGGATGAATTAAGAATATGAATATGAGGTGTATAAAAAGATGAATATGAATTTTGAATTCTCTAGTTGGAGTCTAACAAGTAATATACATATTTAAATATGCCTTATATTTCATAACTCCAAGGAAACATCTTAAAACTGTTGTTATATAAGACAATTTTTATGAACTAATTTTACATTATATCATAGAATGAAATCACTCAATAAAACAATGTGCCTAAGTTTTTATGTGTACATAAATCAGCAGCATCAGCAAATGCTGACCAACCAACGCAGGAGGTATATGAAAATTATTAAAACATATTTTAATAATTTTCATATACCTCCTCCTTTCATTGAGGCCGGTCGTGGCGCAGCGGCACGAGGTGTGACTGCAAAACCTACTGGTTGTGGGTTCAATCCCCACTCGAGGAGATGAAATATTTACTTAAATTTATATTTCCATTTCTTCGCTCTGGCGTCGAGGTTAAGCGCGGCGTTGAGTTCTGCCACTCAACACGCAATGCCTCCAGAATTCGGCAGAAAGTGGGGAACGGAGTGTCTTAACACTAGGTTCCCTCTGCCTACCCTGCTGTGTGCGGGATACAGCGTGGAGCTAATTTAATTTAATTTTAATTAAAACATACTATGATTTATCTTTCTACTTAATATTGTAGGTGATCAGTTAATTTGAGATATTAAATTTAAGTAACTAATATTTGTAGTAAAAAAATAATTTTTTATCAATGAAAAATATCACCTTTTCATTATCATTACAAGGTTCTACACACAATAAACCACAATTTTTTGAATTTTTAAAAGACTAATATTAAAATTGAATGTTAGTCTATTAAAAAGCATATTCAAAACTTTTTTATTTTAAATAATGCAAACATAGTAGAAAACATATACAGGTTTCAATTTAAATAAAATATTCATGTTGTATCAGAGTTGTTGCAAAAGGTGTTGGATGGTGAATCATTTAGCTCATTAAAAGTAATAGGATTCAATTAGCAGTGGCCTATTTGGATGGGTTAACTAAGTAATGGCAGGAACAAAGGTGCAGTGTAGATAAGGCACAGACTCAACGGAAGTTACCATAAGCTTAAAGTATAAACTTGCTGTATTTATCGTTAGCACTGACAACCCACTCAACACTATACAATAATTTTATGTGTTCTCAAACATATCCTATAAATAATTTATTAATACTTTTTTAAATTGGTCTGCATACTCTGTAGTAATTATATATAGGCTGATGATTATAAAATAATTTCTAGCACATTGGTTTTTGATGCTAAGCAATTCCACCACCACTTTTACTTAGCAGTAGCTGTGATTTATCTCTCTTACCCTATTTTAAACATTTAGTAAAACAAATGGTATATTATGCAAGAGTTAAATGCATAAACTTGTCTATGTTATATGAAGTACAAATACACAATTTACTCTTTGTACATATATATAAGAGGATGTAAAGTTTTCTAATATGCATGTTTGTATAAAAAGTATTAAAATATTGTTAATAAATTATTAAAAACTCATACAGTTATAATGAAGATACAAGAATACATATTATTTATGTATACTAAATACTCTCTAATAAGTTAGCAATATCAAATTATAGAGTGATCCATATGCCAAACTTAGTAAACTGAAAAATTTAAATACAATTCTATAATTTTCAACTATCTTATTTAACTTTTTAATGTTATTATAACTTATAGACTAAATATGGGTTATATTGTGAAAATAGTTTAATAATGAATCACAAAAATAAAGTTATGATACATCTGTTATAAATAAGGTTATCACAAAATATGACGTCTATATATAAATTTTAGTATGAAAGTAGCATTCTGATATTATGATTTAAGGTTCATTGTATGTTATATCTAACAGAACAGTTGAAAGGGTCTAGGGTCACGCCCCGGAAGGCACACTGCACCCTTATCTCGTCAGACACACTTTGTGTTATCTTTAGATTTATGAGTTCGTGCCGCTACGGACACAAATCAATCATGCACATTTCGTATAATAATTAATTTTGGCGATTTTATATAGATTTTATATATAAATGAACATATTTTTTTCAATTTTTTAAATTATTCATCATGTTTAGTTTAGAAAGTCTTCAAATCTTGCATTGAAACTGTCCAACTGTTTAAAATTTTGTGAAGGAATGAAAACATTAAATAATGCATTCCTCTAAGTGGCAATGAATCCTCTCGAACTATTATAATAAAGGATAACATTGAAAAGTGTGAAATCATTTTAAAAAAATAATATTCATAATTATCTTAATTCATACCACTAGTTTACATATTGTAATCAATATTAAGCATTATTTTTTTTATCTAATATTATTGATAATTCCTGTACAATAATCAGAATTTTCTTTAATATTTTTAATTTTTTTTAATGTCATAAGCACATCATTCATTCATTCATTCATTACACATATTCAGTTTATGCTACATAGCACTATTTTTGTAAAATATTATGTATATTTTTTTAATTTTATTGCACTTATTATATAAGAAACTAATGTAAGTTATTAAAAAATTGTGATAGTATAAAATAACAATATACTAACATATATATTTAATAGAAATAGTTATAGAAACTTTTGCATAGTTGATCTTCCTGAATGATTTGAAAAAAAGTGTAAAAATGGATAGTATGTTGTGCTTAAAAAAAACATGTTTAAAGCATACTTTAAATCATAAATAAAAGAAATAGTAGTATTCATTATAAATAAAAATGATAAAATGTGTATAATTTGATACCATCACCAAAATATAAATTAAATTAGTTAAATAAGAGTAGTTAAATTAGACACATGTTATAAATAATAAGTGTATACTAATAACTATTCTGTTGTTTACTATATGTAAATTCATGTTTTAATCATATGAGAAGAAGAATAAATAATTAAGTTTAAGGTTCTAAAATATCTCATAGGTTTTATTTGTTATAAAGATTTCTGATGATGTGATGATGAAATATATTTATTTATAATAAAATTAAAAACTTTAGGAGTATAATATTGTTTAAAAAAATAATTATTGTATTTTTATATACGTAAATAGAATTAATGTGGTAAATGAGTAATACAATAGTATACATCAGATATCTAATCTAATATGATCTTAGCACGAGTTCATTGTGTTCACGGTATTCATTCATAAACTGTGCGCGAACTGTCAAAGTGTTCAATGACAAAAACAAAGAATACCCCAGCCCTTGTACAGTAAATAATTAACTAAGAACTTATACAAAAATATCGTACAAAACCACCTCGTAGTTCCCGAAAATTAAGTAATCCTCTATATCCTTTTAAATCTAGACAGGAAATCTGAAGAGATCTGTAGTACCACCTGTTCATCTCACTGACAACAATTCACTTGTCACTTAAAGTAAAAGGCTAGTAGCCTATGATAATTTTAAACAACCTACACAAACTAAAAAGACAAGTTTAGTCTAAAAAAACAAATAGAAATGTTACATACCAATCTTAATTTTCAATCTTTCTTCTACTCGCACTTTACGCGTTTCGTCCGCCATGTTAAATCCATAACTGTTTATCTCTTTCATCCGCTGTTATCTCTTTCGGAACGAGCCCCTCGGCCGGCTTGTCCCGCCACTTCCGGAGTGTCGTAATGTTCTACTTGAGCCTGTTTTTAACAAGCTACAACTAACTAGGTAATTTTAACGTGAGCACCAGAAAATAAATAGACAAATGCATTTTCCACGTTGTTTTTCACTGTGTTTAAATCGAATGAATTATTCTCGCATTGCGCATGTGCTCTATACGTGCGCTTTACTTTATCAATGAATGCACTTTATGTCTTCTTTACACTAATAATCACTTCACTGGAATATTGAGCTAATTATAACTCATGTTGGAATTGACTTAGACAGTAACAGTTGTAATTTGATTTACACAACACTTAGTCAATAAAATGTTTGTCTCATTGAATGAACAAAAAGTATGAATGGACAATTACGTCACGTCATAATACTGCGCCTGCGCGACCGCAGTTTCATGCACAGACAACCGATATTACAACTTAACTGACAACCATTTACGAACAGGTAAAAAATTGGCTGTCACTCTGACGTTTGTGTATTATGTCTATGGTCATTTCGTCTGAGGGAGTGGTCAGTAGATGAACGTATTTAATAAACTTTATTAGAATATTATAATGGAGATATTAAATCATAATTTGTAAAAGTATCATAAAAAAATTTTTTCATACTTAAATCATAAAAAGATACATTTTTAAATAGATATAATCTATAAATATAATATAAGCCGTTTCCACGCTTGTGAAGGTTTGCTGAGCTCCCACGAACACCAGCGTGTAAACATCCTGTGAACGCAGATCAAATATAGCAATATTTACTAGTTTATTTTAATATAAGCCAAGTAAATACATTTATAAGGATAGTAAAGGAGGTTAATACATCAAGCATTATTCGTAGTGTATTATTTTGTTGTTAATTCAGAATGAATAAAAATTCAAAGTCATTTTAAATTTAAATTAACGGATTTCAATATGCAAGTTATATTTTTTCTTATATTTACCACAGTTACATCAAAATAGTCCTTCTTTTATTCGTTTTTAATTAATGTTAAACCGACTGATTGATTTTTTGCCGAAATTTTAGTTTCCTTTAGTTTTTTTATAATATATAACTCAAGTCGCGTCAAGACTAAAGTCAGACGTCGAATTTAATTTAGCTTCAAAGCTGATATATCGATCGAAATCAAACATTTGTGGGCATCTCCCAATTTGCCAAGCCATCATAAGCTTGTAAGCCAGGCATTAAAAATCTTGAGGCTTTCAAATAATACATTCTTAAATATTTACTTCAATTTAATATTTCTTTTAACATTTAACATTTTATATAGAGAAAGTCAAAAGGTTTTTACAAAAACAAACATAAAAACGTTGCGAAACCTTACTTATGTACAAAATGTATTCAGTTTGTACTCTTTAGTGTTGATTTGAAAATCTATGGTAAAGATTATATTAGCAATAAAATGAATAGATTTTTTAAAATTTGATGAGAAGTGCATAAACACATATAAGTTATGATATATTAGAGTGAATATATAAACTTTCAGTTAAAATTACAAACTTCAATCTCAACGAATAATATTTTAAAGTACTGTTGCGTTCCTCCAGACATCGTCAACGTGGCGATTTAGGTTCAATTAACAGACTCCAAACGCCATAATTATAGAAATAAAATTTAATTTATATTTATCTATTAAAATTGGGTTATTGCCATACATAATTATAAATATCCTGGCACTTTTATATAAAAATATCATCAATTTGATGCCCCGACGATGACTAGCGAATAAAACTAACTTGAAGGTTACTAAAAAAAAGTCTTCTTACGAAGTGAATTGACAATGTGAAAGAATGTATACTATCTAATCTAAAGATGGGACTAGACATCTGTCACTTATTACCCTTTGGGTATATGTGCTCTGTGCTTATTACTACTACGTATTTAGATATATGTATTCTGTGCTTGGCAGTTGGCACTGTTTTTATTTATTATAAACATTTCTCTTTGGGTATATGTTTTCTGTGATTATAAATATCTAATGAAGTACATAATAAACTTCTAAACTGTTTTACTCAAAAATAAGAAAACGTGTTAATTATTACTTAGATTTGTAACTTATACAATATAGATAATAGTTTAAATTAAGTATATTGCTCACCTTGAGCTTTATTTTTTTTATTTTAGTTAGCGTGGTTACATTTTATGAAAATAAAATGTCTGATGAATATTCACACTCAGATTATGATCTATTTTATGTCGAAGAAAATATTCTTGGTCCTGTAGAGAAAAGCAATGAATATGAAAGTTTGACAGAAAAATTTAACTCTCAACTGACTCATAATTGCAAATGTAGAGGGAATTGCGAAGAAGATTCTTGCTATTGCCTTAAAATTTCAGGTGGCGCAAACTATGTTTCTTTTCTAGGAGAAACTTCTAGTAAAGATTTGTGTATTCTTAATAAAAAGAAAAATTATATAGAGTTTCCTTTTATTGAATGCAATGAATTATGTCAATGTTCTATGCAATGTGGTAACAGGCTAGTTCAAAATGGACCTGTTAAAAATTTATATGTTGAAAGATGTACAAATGAACTAAAAGGTTTAGGCTTATTCACAAATAACTTTATTTTAAAAGGTACATTTATATGTGAATATGCAGGAGAGATAATTACAAATGCACAAGCTTCATACCGATATAACTTGAACCAAACTCATAATAAAATGAATTATATATTTTGTCTCCAAGAACATATTAACGAAAAAACTATTCAAACTTTTGTAGACCCTAGCAAGTTTGGTAACATTGGACGCTATATAAATCATAGCTGTGAACCTAATTCTGAAATATTACCAGTTAGAATTAATAGTCCAATACCTAAATTATGTATATTTAGCTCTACTGATATATTTCCTGGCAATGAAATTACTATAGATTATGGTGAAAATACACAAAATAATACTTTAACTACTATTAAACAAAGAAAACATTGCTTATGTAAAAGCGATAAATGTACAAAGTTTATGCCTTTTGATATTTATTGTACACTGTGAAAAAGTTAATAATTTAAATTTTCCCATTTAACTTGGAGTATATCAATCTTATCAGATTAATGAAATGTGAACACAAACATCTATAATTATAATGATTGCCATCACTGTACAATGTATATTTTACTTTGTGTATAATTAGGAAAATTTAATTGTTATAAATGAATTTGTTTGATTGTATAATGTTATAACTGATAATAAATGCTTTTATGAACAAAAATATTTAAAATGAGAAAAAAATATATTTTATTTAGTGGTATTCCCTGCTATAATAAAAACACTTAAATAAAACTTTATTTTCACATCTTACTTTCCAAACTAAACTCTTAATTTTAT
The DNA here is from genome assembly GCA_013403705.1 of Heliconius hermathena. Classification (NCBI taxonomy): domain Eukaryota; kingdom Metazoa; phylum Arthropoda; class Insecta; order Lepidoptera; family Nymphalidae; genus Heliconius; species Heliconius hermathena. Next base: position 989,453 of record JAAIXJ010001126.1, on the reverse strand, counting down.
TTTGTATAAATTAAAAACATCTTGTTAAGAAAAGTTTATCTGTATACATTATACACTTGTGTGCAGCCGAATCAACTCACCCATACAAAATAGACAAAAAGTGTGTTTGTACATATTTCAAAAATTTAAAAAAAGTATATAAAATGTATTTTTTTATTATAGCCTATTTCTTTAATTTTTCAAATACCAAAGCTAAATCAAAAATTAAATACACAATCTTTTTTCCATACAAATTAGGATATCGAATGGAAAATCATCATCATTTAAAAAATATTTTAATATGTTTAATTTTTTTAGTAAATTTATTTTCTTTTGAATGAATATTAAGTTTCTTCATAATAAATTAGAGAATTCATTATATTGGTAATAATAATATGTAATTAAGCCTTTACAAAATATACCCACTATACACTACTGGAGAAATGCCTCGGCGACGTACTGGTCGAAGTTGAGTGCAGTGCGAGACTGTTGGTTTGACCATTGACAAACATTGCATATGATTTTAAAAATACGATCATATAAGTATTGTATCAAAACGTAAAAAACTCGCATATAATTTTCGTATTGTCATTGCTAACAAATGTCCTTGTGTATCGATTAACAATGGGATCTTTAGCGAAATTATTAATAACTTTTCGTTAAAAAAATGTCGCCAAATTCTATAATTTTATTTAGTCTCAATTTTTATGCCTATAACGAGTTAGCCAGTGATCTATCGCCTTTTCCACTTTCTATTCACATTTGTATAATCCCCGAGCGTCCTTGGATTTTGTATTTTACGTGCATTTTTCGTGTCCATGATTCAGTATTAACGACACTGTGTTCTGGAAGGTCAAACGAGGCCTTTATTTATCTTTAGACCTATCCCTCTCTCGTAGCATTCATATTTTTTACCATTTGTCATCATCGACTCGAGACGCTCGCCGTGCCTAAATCGCCTAAAAATGTGACATTTCTGCTAGTCCCTGCCGTTGGACATTGTTTGATATTAGTATTTTTCTTACGAAGAGCTCGCATCTCCTCAGCATCCTAAATAGTTAGCTCTTGATTTATCTGGAGGATCACTGATTGATCAATGACTGTCAATATGGCTTCCGTCCTGATCGCTCAACCAGTGATCTGGTTAACCTAACCCACCGCTGGGCTGCGGCTGCCTGACAGTTAGTCTGGACATGGCAAAGGCGAAGATGAAATATTTAATATTATAATTTTGGAAATTAAATATTAAACATTTTAATTATTAGTTGAGGCCAGTCGTGGCGCAGGGGCACAAAATGTGACTGTAAAACCGACTGATTGTGGGTTCGGTCCCTACTCGAGGAGATGAAATATTTACTTAAATTTATATTTCCATTTCTTCGCTCTGGTGTCGAGGACAAGCGCGGCGTTGAATTCTGCTATTCAACACGCAATGCCTCCAGAATTCGGCAGAAAGTGGGGAACGGAGTGTCTTTACACTAGGTTCCCTCTGCCTACCCTGCAGTGTGCGGGATACAGTGTGAAGCTGAAAAAAAAACATTTAAATTTTAGAGATGAAATATTTAATATTTCCATTTTTCTCGCTCAACGAGGCAAAGCGAGGTATTGAGTTCTACCACTCAACATGAAATGAAAATGGGGAACGGAAGTCTCTTAATAGAAACGGAATGTTGTGACACTAGAGTCCCAGGTTATCCCTGCCTAACATGTTATATACGGGATGAAGCTAAAAAAGAGAACGTTGTTATGCACTACATCATCTACGTACAACAGGCAATTTACTTTAAGATCACTTTGTTTCCTTATTTGGAGACAGCTATCCAAATATAAATTAAACAGCCAAGCCGTCATCCTCATAGCGAAACCTTGTTTATCACCTAATTGGACGTCGAAAAGAGAGTATATGCCAGCTCCTGCTAGCCTGCAGCAATTGTCTCTTCACATTGTGCCCGAGCAGTGTCTCCAATAGTTTCTTCCTTTCAAATTACTCTGTAAACGTTGTGTAAGTAAGTTTTTTCTAAGACAAAAGCACTGAAAACTTATTATTCGGCCAAAAATTTTTCCGTGGTCATGTTGATGTAAAAGATTAAAATCAGATGCAAGCACTCTTTCAGGTCTAACGCAAAACAAAAACTTTAATTGTTTAGTTGAGTTGACAAAGCAATTTGTGAAAGTTTTTAAATAAATCGGTTCAGTACTTTCAGAGAAAAATGTGACCATTCAAATAGTCAGACAGACAAACAAGAATTTAAAAAAATATATTTTTGCTTCTTCTTTTTAAGTATCCCTATATCCATTTCAGTCAAAATTACTAAATGTACAGACAAAATATTTTTACTGTTTTATTATATATAGAGACTAGCGGCCCGCCATGCTCGCCATCCGCGCCAGGCCCGCCATTATGTAGTTAATGCGGGCGAAGCCGCACTTCGCCCGCTTTAACTACATGATTATTGATTTCATAAACAGAATTGATTGACAATTATAATGACTTTTAATATGATTTTTTTACTATATTATCGTTATTTCTTTAAGAATTTTTGATTGTTTTGAATTAAAAAATACGACAATTTTAAATAAAACTAATTTAATCGGATTAATTGCGTATATTTAAGATTTTACATTTTGGAAGCCCGACGTTTCGAACACTTTGCAGTAGTCCGTGGTCACGGGTAGACTGAGATGGCATTCGTCTGTTAGTTGACATAATTATTATATCAAACTACCGCCAACGATTTTTTAAATGGATTCCTGCAGAATGAGCTGATAGTATCTTGCCCTCTGGAATGTGACTTCAATGATTTTATGAGTAGGTCCCAGGTGGTAGAAAGTTTCCAGCCATCCTCTCTATTGAAATTAGGATGTTTTGTATTTCAATAGCCTCGCGGATCATTCTAGGAATGTAACTGTTTTCCTTAGCGAGGATTTGGGGTTTATCAAACCTAATAAAGTGGCTGGATTTATCCACAGTATGCTCACACACAGCTGACTTCGATACATGCCCATTCTTGATATCAGAGATGTGTTCCTTCACCCTAACACCGATGCTTCTCTTTGTTTGACCGATGTATGATAAGCCACAGTCACAGTCTAGTTTGTATACACCTGCACTCTGTAAAGGAATATTACTTTTTACTGGTCTCAAGAATTGGCTCACTTTCTTGTTAGGCTTGAATATGGTTTTTATGGAAGCTCTTCTTAAGATGTTGCCAATCCTGTCTGTAACACCCTTCACATATGGTAGAAATGCCGGCTGTCTCTCTACTGTGGGTGGCTTGTTGGTCTTCTGACAACGCTGGCGGGGAACTGGCAGCTTGTTCTGATGAAGGCTATTCTTCACCTGGCGAAGCTCGTCCCCTAGGTGTTCAGCGTCGCAGAGGTGGTGGGCTCTCTGAAACAAAGATTTGCCAACGGTAGATAACTGTGTAGGGTGATGGTGAGATTCACCATTGAGGTATCTATTGGTGTGCGTGGGTTTCCTAAATACTGTGTGGCCTATTGTGCCATTGGGATTTCTTATGACTAAAACATCAAGAAAAGCTAGGGAGTTATTTGCCTGTAATTCTATTGTAAATTTAATATTGTCATTAATAGAATTGAGGTGNCAGCAAATGCAGAGAAGAAGCTTAGAACCATGGATATTTGGTTTTGGCGACGATGTTGATGCGTGACCCGGCATGCCCCACGATTTTTTTCGCTTTGGATTGTCGTAGTGAATCCACTTTTCATCCCCAGTGACGATACGGTGCAGAAAACCTTTTCTCTTTTGCCCTTGAAGCAATAATTCACACATGAGAAAACTACGTCTCTCGGCTTCAACTCATACGGCACCCAATGCCCTTGCTTTTTGATCATCCCTAACGCTTTTAAACGTTTTGAAACTGTTGACGCATCTACTTGTAACGTTTTCCCGAGCTCTACTAACGTCTGACGTTAACAGTCTCTGCACGTTGTATTCGACAAAGCATTGTCACCATATGTCTCAACGAGAATTCTGTGTGCTTCTGCTGCAGATTTTTTCTGAATAAAGCAGTGCAATAAAATTCCCCGCAAAAACTTTTTTTTGGCACAAAAGTATACATTTTCACAAAGGGAAATTAAATATGTAGTTGATACTGTAGTCGACACTACTCTACTATAATTTGAGGTTACATATAGTACTACTTTGGTGATTCGTTACCGTACGAAATTCCATGCACAGATTGCTGCAACGCCATCTTTCAAAAAACTGCAGCGACTTATTCAAGGTCCTAATAACTGTAATGATTGCATATTAATTCCTATACAGTTTTTAAATTAGTTACATATTTTATTTATTAGCTAATTGGTAAATATGTAGTTATTACAGAGTACACGTAGAAAGGCTGTTTTTAGGCATTTTTATATATATTCTTTATTGCACCAAATTCATACATAATAAAACAAACATTTCGAAATTTAATTCACAACGGTGGACTTATCTCTAGAAGAGATCTCTTCCAGCCAACCCGTGGAAGTGGATAAGTGCAAAGTAGCGGGAAAGACAAGAAGACAGTGCAGTGAAATTGAGAAAAAAAAAACAAAATAGCAATAATAAACATAATAAATAAAATAACAAAAAAAAATAATAATAAAAAGGGTATACAAAACATATATATAAATATAGCTACACAAAATAAATAATATAATATAACAATTAACACAAATACTATATAATAATTACATATTCTATATAATATAAATATATATGTATAATAAATACTTATACGATAAGTATAAAGAGAAACAAAAAGAAAATAAGGCTTTACTATAAGATGAAGTAAGGTTATAAAAGTAAACCACTATATTAATAAAGATTAAGTGTCTAACATTGCAAGAAGATGTTGTTTTAAATGGGATTTGAAGGAATTTATGGAAGGGCTTTTCTGGATAGTTTTAGGGAGTTGATTCCAGAGGGATGCGGCGTATACAGAGAAGGATTTCTGAAGGAATTTAGTGTTACTCTTCGGTACGTTAAGTGTCAGTATGACACCAGACCTCCTTGAGCGTGTAGGGATAGGTAGAATGTTAAAGCGGAAACGAAGATAACAAGGAAAATTCTGGTAGTTAAGGATCTTAAAAAGGAGTGAAAGGATGTGCATACCTCGGCGAAGTCGGATTGGGAGCCAATTAAGCTGAGCACGAACTTGTATGTATTTACTTAATATTTCTTTGAAGATCAAATCGGTCTTTATTTCTGTGTTGAATTAATCACGACTTAAACTTAACTGTTATGATTTATGAAGGTAATCTCCACTAACAATTCAATTTTATATACTTTATTGTATAAAATATTGTATAATAGTGCTTCAAAAATATATATTTTTATCAACAGTCATATAAGACGTTTCGAATGTCATTCTTTGGCCAAAAATCTTACCAGCGCGATTGCTATATAACATTCGCAGGCAAACTAATGCCTTGAGTTCATTCATTTTAATGAACCGATTTTGATGAAACAAACTTTAATTGTTAAGTTGAGTTAAAATAAATCAATTGATGAAACTTTTAAGTAAATCGGTTCAGTACTTTCAGATAAAAATGAGACCATGCATATCGACAGACAGACAGACAGACAAGAAATTAAAAAAATATATTTTTGCTTTCTATAATTTTTTTTAAGTGTCCCTCTATCCATTTCAGTCAAAATTACTAAATGTACAGACAAAATATTTTTACTGTCTTATTATATATAGAGATAACATTACGGTGTATTTCTTAACGAACGTGCGCTGCGGAAATAGTTAAACACATGTAAGTTAAAGTAAAGATAAAGTTAAATGCATTAATTAAAAAAAAGTCCGCCATACGCCATACCTAGTTATATTTATCTCTTATAAATAAATCACAATAAGATATAGAATATAAATATAATAATAAAAATAATTGAAAATGGATTGGAATTGGATGAATTTGAAGTGTAAAAATGTGAATTTGAAGTTTAAAAATACATACTTAAGGTTTCTTTTGGAACTACCTATACCTGCGCACTGTGACCAACGGGTGGTAAATTGAAGTTGTTTGGCAAGGTTCATAAAGTCCAAGCAAGCTAAGTTGCAGGCTACAACTAGTTTCTAATAAATAGAAGTTCGCTAACCCCAATTTGATTGCTTCGCTATTGATTCGAAAAGTTTTTTTTAATTTCATACACATATTTAGTAGGTTCGTTAAGAATACACAACGGAGTGAATATACATTAGGTATGCTAATTATTTTGCAATTTTCGAAAAATATAATTAAAACTGCCAATCTTAATGTACTACGATATAGCTTAGTTGGCTGATAATCCAACATCTATAATAACATTATCAAGCCATCCATGTACACATTTACGATTAGGTGTAAGATTATCATCGACAGAATCACAATTTTATATCAAGCCTTGCGCGTACCCCACGGCGTTGTTCAGGTCCTTCAAATTATTTTTTACTTTTACGGCCCCCCTTATGATATAAGGGACTCCTGAGGGACTATAGAGACCACTGTTCTAGGCTATATTTGATTCTGAAGACTCCCTCACCTGATGTAATCGTGTTGGTTCCGCTAAACTATAAGAAATAAATGCGTCCGTAACAAGTATTGTTGACCGTAATGAGCAATTTTCATTAATAAAAAATTTAAGATCTAGAACATCTGATAAAAAAATTAAATTAAAGAAAGAATGAAAACCTGCCTTAGCAAAAGTTATTAAGAAGGATAGATATTATTTATAGACATATTATATAAAAATGGAAAATCTGGAATATTACATGAATAATCATCAAGAATTAATAAAATGCCGCCTTAGTGAAAAATTTTTAGCTTTTCAGGTATTTTCAATAGGAATTAAAAATTAAAAAACTGGTATACGTAATAAAGAACTAAATTGAAGAGAAGAAGAATTGAAGATTTTATTTGTCATAGTTTTTTCTATTCCGGAGGTTGAGTTGTATTGTTTTGGGTTTCATATTCTGTGTTTCGACTTAACATGTATCTCGGGCAAATTGATCGCCTATTCACCTGACCCAAGTACGTGCGCGCATGTTGTTCCCGTGCGCATAGGCGCCACTCAGGAGGCAACTCAGATAACTGAGTGGCCTCCTCAAGTCGAGGCTTGACTTGACTCCGAAACGTGCCATAAGCCACCGCAGTCATGGAAGAATCCTTGACTCCCGTAGCCCCGGCCTGTGGCGGTCGAGAAGGAGCATCTTGAGGTTTTAGTGGGTAGTGTGGACGGCCTACATCTACCGGTCTATGAGTTCCATATAACCCTCCTGAGTCCCCATTCTCGCTGCGTAACCGTAAAAGGATTTCCTCACAATAAAATAAAAGAGTTTTGTACCTGTACAGAAAAACAGAACCCTATAGGATCACTTTGTTGTTCCAATGGATGGATGGATGGATAATATTCGGAATAGTTGAACTGATTATTAGGAGCTCACTGTCGGATAGAAAAAGCTATGGAGCATTACATAAGCTATTTTTATCACGGAATCCCCGCAAGTTAGGGATTCACGCTGGGTAAATCGCGTTTGCCGTGCACGCGTATTTAAATAAATATGAAAAACTAAACATTTTTCTATTAAATACAATTATTTTTTTCGAGTAAAATCAAATGAAATCCAAAAATTACAATTTATTATATTAAGTGTTACAATTATTACGGCGCTGGGGCACAGGGGTGCGATTGTAAACGTGAAGGTTGTCGGCTCACTTCGAGAAATATTTAATATTTTAATTTTCTTTTTCTGATAATGAGTCTATGTCTGGTCATAACACTAGGCTATCTTTGGGTCCCTTCTTGTGTGCGGGATACAGCGTGAAGCTGATTTATAATCTAATTAATTATTTTAACAAATAAATAACAATATCTTTAACATATTACATGTGTTCTCCATCCAATGAGACATTGGATTTACAACAAAAGACAACGAACTTAGAGAACTTAGACAAGTTCTCTAAGTTCTTATTTAGAAAACGTATAAAAATTTGAACGCAGCGGGACTCGAACCCGCGCCTCCTGGAAACCGACCAGGCGCTCTGACCACTAAGCCATGCGTTCTCGCCAAGCTACGTCGAAATTTTTATACGCTTGTTACAACTTATTTATGTTNTAAATAAGTTGTAACAAGCGTATAAAAATTTCGACGTAGCTTGGCGAGAACGCATGGCTTAGTGGTCAGAGCGCCTGGTCGGTTTCCAGGAGGCGCGGGTTCGAGTCCCGCTGCGTTCAAATTTTTATACGTTTTCTAAATAAGTATTTTTCTTTCCTAAGTGTGGAATAACACTTTAAAAATGTTTAAAAATTCTCTAAGTTCGTTGTCTTTTGTTGTAAATTTGTTAAAGGTTCTTTTTGAAATCTGTTTAAAATTCTATGGGTCCGCGTCACCGATATGATAAAACTGTGTATACGATACACGCATATTTACCTGACCTAAAATAAATACTTATATTATTTTAAGTTCAAATAAATAAATAAAATAAAATAATAATTTTTCATTTAATTATTTTGAATATTCGTATTAACAGGCAGTAAGAATTGCCTCGTCACCAGAGCGAAGAAATAAAAAATTAAAAATATAAATAAATATTTCATTTCTTCGAGTCGAAATCGAACCTACAATCAATTGATTTTACAGCCACAAATTGTGCCTCTGTGCAACAACTGGCCTCAAATTATTAATTAATTAGAAAACACTATTAAAATTAAAAATAATTATTTTCAAAAATAAGTATACAGAGTGATTGGTAGGTGGATGAGCGAACTGATACTGATATACTTGGAGATAGAGAGGTCAAATTCAACAATTTTTATCCCATATAGTATGTGAAGTAAGAGATGGAAAATCATAACCTATTAATCAAAATTTAATAATTTTTTGCCGTGTTGAGTTCTGCCACTCAACACGCAATGCCTCCAGAATTCGGCAGAAAGTGGGCAACGGAGTGTCTTCATACTAGGTTCCCTCTTATTTAATAAAATTTTAGACAAACATTTTTTAATCCTGTTTTAAATATATAGAATGTTTTCTTAAATATCTAATTCAAGACTAATTATTTAACAAAATATATTATAAATTCTACTGTTATACCGCAATATAAATTCTATTATTATACTGTGATTGTAATTTGTACTATAATTATAAGAATTCACTCGACTACACGTCTGACTGGGAATCAATTGAACTTAAGATTAGTTCGTCGAATTTATTAAAAACATTGTTATCACAATTATTTTCTTATATATTTTAATTCTATCAAACACTACTACAACGATATAAACATCCTGGACGCTAAATATATTTCTTTAGATTACAACGTGGAAAACCCCATCGCTACGGTATAGTATACTTACTGGTACGAGCGTGATCCAAGAATACTTGTATCAACATACATCAATATATATAAGACGTCGTTTGTGGACTGTGGTTCAATAACAAGTTTCACATCGCACGACGGAGGGGACACACGCCCGGTTCACCGAGTACCAATAGTTACTATATTAATATTTACATATCTTCTTACTCTTCCTCACCAGGCAGTGGAGACGGAACGTGCTATAGTGGACGACAAATTGTCCCAATCATCTCGTTGAGCATAAACAAAATCGGTGAGTACCGTTCGTTTTATGTAACATCGTGCCGGCCGGTTTGCGAATTACTACTTAATTTCAAACAATAAAGATAGATTTTGATCTATATGTGTATATACTATTTCTCTGTATAGTTGTTATTTAATCCTTGCAGTGATTTTCATTTCATTGTCGTCTAATATATAGTAACAATATACAGTGATTTTGTAATGGTTTCTAATACAACAAAGAGTTTTTACTGTATTTTTCGATTTCCTTAGCTAATTATTAATTGTATAATAATAAGTTTAAATATTACATCTAGATTATTTACCTTAAATTATGAAAGAGTCCTAATATCTTAAATTATAAGTGATATTTAAATAGTTACCTAATATAAATAGTTATCTTAATTATATATATGTTATAGTTAAGGTTGCCGTCCGAAAAATAAAATATATTATTGTACTATATTTCGGGTCTATTTACTATATACTGTTGAAGAAATATGCCTAAATAAAGCCTAATTCAATTATGCCGATAATTAGATTGGGAGGCATTCTGTTCCGCAATTCAACACGCAGTGCCTCCAGATATCAGTGAGGAGTGGAGCTGCATGCAGGATACAGCGTGAAGCTGATTATTCCTACTCTCTATTGAAAATAAATAAAGAAAGAAATGATATTTTCCGTTGAAAATTCGAAAAGGCTAAAATATACTACTTTTAATTATTTGCAGTGCTCTATATTTTTTATAGCTCATTTTGAAAAATACTATATTTTGCCGAAGATATGTTGGCAACCCTAGTAATAGTTAACAGACATACGTTTTATTTTTAGGGAAATAAAATCCATGAATTCGTAATCGCCAGTCGGTAAAGGGGATTGCCCGTAATTTAACGACGTAATTAACGCAAAGATTCTTCAGTATGAACTTCCAATTTTTTTGTTACAAGGAAAAAACATTTTTTTTTGAAATAATATAATAGTAGTATCAATTAATTGTAACTGTTTCCAATAAATAAAAATAAATTCTTTCTTAACGATGTTCCCTAATCAAAAACAAATGAGCAGTAGGTAAATGTTCTTAATTATTAAGTGCCGTAGTATTCATTAACTAACGGATTAAACTTGATCATAATGACTTTTTAACATAATAATATACTCATCTCTCTATATCAGTGATTTTCAACCACTGTGCCGCGGCACTTTTGTGTGCCGCCAAATTTTGCAAATATATAATAATTTTAATACAATTCAATTATATCATTTAAAAAGAAAAATATTTTTAATATGAATATATATTTAAATCCACAAAAAAATTAATTCGTATATTTAAAATTTTTGTCATAAACTATTTATGCAGTGTATTGTAGTAAATAATTTCTCTTTGTGTGCCGCCAAATTTGTTCCCTTGGTCGGTTTCCAGGAGGCGCGGGTTCGAGTCCCGCTACGTTCAAATTTTTATACGTTTTCTAAATAAGTATATTGAGAATGATTAGCATTTTGCATCAACCTATACATATAAAATTAAAAGCCTGGGATATGTAAAAAACTATATTAATCAACAACTACAACAGTCCGACAAAATTATACGACTATTTAAATGCCACCTTACTAAATGTTGGTGATATTTCATCGATATATACGAATAATAAAAAATTAAAAACGTTTGATGAAGATCCACAATAGAACCGAATGTGACTTCAATCTAAACTAACTCGACAGAACCATTAAAATACTAATAATAATAATATTTGTTATATATTTAAAAAGAGACGAAGAACATTACAATTAATTTATACACAACGGTAATACTAGTGAATGACCGCCGCAAATTTGGTGGTTTCCGTTTAAATCACCTTTTCTAGCAAAGGTAAAAATAGTTGGGTTGAAATCCAACTTATGTTCGTATTTCAAGACGCAATAACTAATGTAAAATATCATAAGTGAAAATTCATCATTTTCATAGATATACCTGTTTTATTCTCTTAAAAAAGTACAATGTAGTAACGAAAAAAACATTTTTTTTTTGATAAAAAACTAAACGATATAAAATTGTAAAAAAATAGAAGCTGTCGTAGCGCAGGGACACAAGGGTGTAAATTACGTAACGCGACGGTTGTGTAACGCGACGGTTGTAGGTCCAATCCCCACTCGAGGGAATTAATTATTAAAATTTTCATTTCTTCGCGTCAACCACCAAGGCAACAGCCCGGCGTTGAGTTCCGCCACTCAACACGCAATACCTCGAAAAATTTGGCGGAAAGTGAGGAACGGAGTGTCTCCTCTGCCTACCCTGTTGTGTGCGGGATACAGTGTGAAGCTGATTTATGATTAAAAAAAATATTCAAACATAAAAATATATGAAAAGTTATTAATAAGTTTGGTTCTAGATTACCTATTTCGGTTTTTTAACGTGCAGTCTAATTGCAACAATTTACATAAATATTATCTTTATTTAATAACAAATACGTATTATCTGGGCTCGGGCTCTTTCTTGACATTGGTTACATGAAAGTTGGGAAAAATAATATGAGTTAATCACGCAACGACGTTATAGGCTACGACCTTTAACCCTTTAAGCTGATTACGTCTCTTAAGATTTACCATAATACATTAAAGATATTTTATTTTGCTTACGTTGTTTCCAGTAGGTATATAAATATAGTATAGTGATTGTAAACTATACTACTTAAACCGTATAAGCGCGAGTCGGACTCGCCCACCGAGGGTTCCGTATAAAAATTGGAGGTTTTTCTCTCGCTTTTTCTGGAATTCAAGCTTAGCTTAGCACTCTGGCTTTCATCTGATACCTCCCTTGAAGTAACAGTTTTAATAGCAAATTTTGCCCCCCTTTTAAGGCTATTATTTTTTAGTATTGAACCAAACATATATAGTTTCAGATTTTTTCTTTAGATTTTTTGTAACTTGTACTACCTGTAGATGCTATCTGCCAAATTTCATCATTGTAAGTCAACCTGATGTACCCTATTAATTTTCATTCAAGGGAATCTATAGTTTTGAAATACGCGTTTTTTGCGATACAAACGGCCATATCTTTTTTTATAGTACATTAATTTAAAAAAAAGGTGCAGAACACTAAAATGGAACAACTGGCTACTGCCAGGTAGTCTATTGGCGATGGCGACACGGCATTCAGTTATGACTTCATGAGTGGATAAATTCAAGAAATTTATTGATTTATAATTTATGTCCATGGTTTATCATAAATGTTTTTAAAATAAAGTTATTTCTAGTTTATATTTATATAATTCATCAAACTATTAAGTGCCATTAAAATTTATAAAATTAATTTTCCTCAATCATGATATTTTTTACTGTGTGAACATAATATAATAAATTTTTCATCTAATAAGGATAATGCTATTGCATTTACTTAAAACAGCTTTTTTCGCATTTGGTAAAACAATATTTTTAAATTATCAATTGGACTTAGATATAAACATTTTTTTTTATTTTGTTGATTTGTTGATTTGGCGTTGGAAAGTAAATAATCTTAACGTATATGTTAAATAAGTATCGATATCTAACATATCCTTGCTTGGGTTAAACATTAAAATGCATACTATGTAATTATGATCGTCCGCAATAAAATATTACTTTAGGAGGACTTTATAGTTTTTTTCTTTTTAGCTTCACGCCTTATCTTGCACATAGCATAGTAGGCAGAGGAAACCTGAGAACATAGTATTAAAACTATGTTCCCCATTAAGTCACTTCCGATCCCCACTTTCCACCGCGGAACTGAACGCCAAATTTTGCCTCGTTACCAAAGCGAGAAAATGAAAATATTCAATATTTAATTCCGCCAGTTAATAATCGAACCCACAACGGTCGCTTGTATAGCGCACGCTTGTATCTCTGCGCCACGGAAGCCTCAATTTCCCCTTTAAACAGCTAAAAAAGTTATTTTGTGCATTTGAATGTTTATAATGACGCCCATTGTATATGTATAAAACTTATAGTAAAAAGTTAATGTATAATTAAGCGTGTCTTTCATGCATATGCTATGTATGAACATGTTTCTCAACCTATGATCGTAACGAATTATACTTAGTACATCAAGTCACGACTTTGTAAGGTCGATCAGATCCATTCGAGTTAAAATAAAAAAGAAAAATACTCAACTGGTTTTCAATATGCAAGTTTTAACAAACCACCATAGGAGCGCAGTCCTGCTGTATCCCGCACACAGCAGGGTAGGCAGAGGGAACCTAATGTTAAGACACTCCGTTCCCCACTTTTCGCCGAATTCTGAAGGCATTGCGTATTGAGTGGCGGAACTCATCGCCGCGCTTAGCCTCGATACCAGAGCGAAGAAATGAAAATATAAATGTAAATAAATATTTCATTTCCTCATTTGGGAATCGAAACCACAACCGTCGGTTTTACAGTCACACTTTGTGCCCCCTGCGTCACGACTGGCCTCTATTTCGCCTAGGCCTTTCTCTATAAAAAATTTAAAGTAGCGTACTCTGATACTGCCTACCATAAATAATTGTGATGAATATTTATATTAGTTCCACAATTGTTCGTACGCTTTGAAATACGTTTAGAATTTAAGACACGTTATCTGCTTTCTTTTGAAATAGGTTAATATAGGAATGTTTTTAAATGTTTATGAAAAAGCAGGTAGGATCGTTGCTTACAGCTTTAACACCTAGCGGTGCTGTATGCAACTGTTCAATTAAAAAAACATTGTTACAAGCGTAATCTGCTCTATAATTAACTTAAATAAACGTATTTATTTTATTTTTTACAAGTTTACAAAGTACAGAGAAAAGCTAGTGACATAAAACTTTTCTTCTCTTTTTATAAGTTTTAATACAATATTAAGAAAAAATCGGACAAGGATTACAATATCACATTTAGGTGGTAGTTTCGCGTGACAACGGTAATTTCAAATGTAAATTAGCGTATAAATAATGCCGACATCGATATATGAAATTTGAAAAAATCTAGGAACTCTCATTGATTTTTTTTAATAACTCACACATTCCGATCTCCTAATATAACATGTTTTCCCTCTTCAAGCTAAACCACAAAATATTTTTTTTAAGAGATAACATATATACATATATGTAATTCATATATTGTAACTATTTAATTATTATTTATTAATTTCAGATCGGTAAAATGAAGCCTCCATTATGTATACTGTGTATATTGGCTATGTTTGTAATATATGTTAACTCCGCTACCATACCAACTGAAGATCAGACTATCGTAGTGGCCAAAGCTGATGAAGTTAGCGAGGTAAGCTTTGAAATAATTTTATTTATTTTTATCATTTCTATCTAATACAGATCATAGCTGAAAATAAAAAAAATATAGTTCATAGAAATGTTATTCATCAAAACAGTTAGTATGTAAACAATAGTTGAGGCGCGGGTTAGATTCGGCGGAAGGTGGGGAACAGAGTGTCTTAACACTAGGTTCCCTCTGCCTACCCTGCTATATGCAGGTTTCAGCATGAAGCTGAAAAAAAACAAGAGAATTCTTTAAATTATAATTTAAAGAATTCTTGTTTTTTTATAATTAAAATAAAATCAAAATTTATTTCTGTTTCGATAAAGGCTACAGCTACAGCGGAAATGGCTACAGAAGAACCAAATGCGCCTATAAAATTGACAGAAATGCTAGTACAGTCAGAGGTGTCCCTCCGCTACGCGCACACTGCTGTGGTAACGCATGTGAGGAACCCAGCGAGTCGGTCGCAGCAAGCTTCGTTCCACGTACTATTACCTGACACAGCGTTTATTACTGGTTTCGTTATGTGAGTATTTAGTATTACAAATTCTTATTATAACTTAGCTCCAAATTAGTCACATTGAGTTGAGAAGTTAGCTTTTGCAATATATATTGTTTTGGTTTTTATTCCACGATTTATTTCTAGTATTAGTAGCCAGAGAGAACGGAGCGTCAAACCTTACGGTTACCTTTTTCGCCTCATCCACTGTTAATAACCTCTCATGTGTGAACATCTATCCGGAAGGTCCCCATGCTTTTCTTCTCCAATATCATCGACACTGTGTTTTCGAAGATCAACCGAGGTGTCCCCCTCACTTTTTTTTCATTGTTCCTTTTCTTTCATTCTTATGTAATACTCATGTTTCGGAGCCCCATAACAACGTCAGTACCAGCCCTTCACCGTGTACGGTCAAATGTGCAGCTATGACATGCACTATGAGCTCATTAATGCAGTTAAGGGACCGAAAATTTTGTTACCAGCAGCAATATGCTCAAACCATTTAAAGGCCTTCCAACCATCCTTGGGCCTTCCACATCAGCCTTTCAGATCTCTCTTGCATTTTTCGTCTACGTTAACATTTTAGCATAAACTTTAGTACCGAACCTAACGCTAAGTACTGATAGGTATAGCTTGCACAATTTGTGATCATTGGCCTTTATACACAATATAAGTAGAAATTAAAAATCATCATCGGTAAAAAATCTTTTATACAGAGAACAATGTAAGATAAAAATACTTGGGAATATCTAAGTTTTTCAATCTTGTATGTAGCCACAAATACGCCTATTGGCTTACAGATATCAAGTTCTGTACGTAACTTTTTATTATTAAACTAGTATCGTATATACGGAAACTGTAACAAAACTCATCGAGAATATATTATATATTATTTTTTACCCATCTTTCTCACCGCTTATTTACTATTCGTGTTTAGTATCTACATACCTTTTGGTACGAAAAAGTATATTATCTATGTACTATTCTTACAATTAGAATAGATTTATTATTACTTTGACTATATTAATAAATATTAAATTTTATTGTGTTATAAACTAATAAAAAAAACTCTAAATAGAAATTTGTAACATACATACCTACTATATATTTTTTTATGAATATGTTATAATATACAAACTTATTAATTTAAGGACATTGAGTGGGAAATCATACAAAGCTTATGTAAAAGAAAAGGAAGAAGCAAAGAAAATTTACTCTGAAGCAGTTTCTCAAGGAATTGGAGCTGCTCACGTAGCTGCAAAGTGAGTAAATTACTAATATTACATTTTCACTTCTATTCTTTTATAATTTGAATGCTAAATTATTCCATAATATTCCAGAGCACGTAATTCTAACCACTTCACGGTAACAGTAAACGTGGAACCAAATAGTAAGGCGACTTTCAATTTGACCTATGAAGAGCTTCTAGTAAGACGCAATGGAGTCTACAACCATGCCATTAATCTACATCCCGGCGCTCTGGTACCTCACATGCAAGTTCGTGTACATATTAAAGAATCGCAAAAGATAAAGCTGCTTCGTGTGCCCGAACTTAGAACTGGAAACGAAATTGATGCCACGGAGAGCGATGCTCGTGAGAAATTTAAATATATTTGTATACATTATATACATGTGTCTTTTAAATATAATAAATAACTTAATATAATTTATCCATTCATTATTTCAGAAAACACAGTCGCTGTTATCAAAAAATCCGATGATAAAAAAGAAGCTACTATAACATTTACACCCGATCTAGAGGAACAAAAACGACTCGCTCGAGTATTTGCAGTAAGTAATATCAAATATAATTCATAATATTAAAACTTTCTTGAATGAAAATTTTTCTTGCCAATACTATGAAGACTTAAAATTAATAAAAAATTCCAGGATAATCTTAAAAAAACTCAATCTCACCATTGGTACTCTGATATCGACGAAGACAACAACAACGAGGGTGCTATCGGGCAGTTTGTAGTACAGTATGACGTTGAACGACCCGATAAAGGAGAAATTTTAGTAAGTTATATCGTCAAAAAAAATCATTACAGATGTTAAAAAAATATAATTATGAAAATAACAATATTAAAGTGTCTATTATATACATGTTATATATTAGATTTTTCTAATCTTTAGGTAAATGACGGGTATTTTGTCCATTTCTTCGCACCACAATCGCTGAGTCCATTGAGCAAGTACGTGATATTTGTATTGGACACGTCAGGGTCTATGGGCGGGCGGAAGATTGAACAGTTACGAGCGGCCATGCGCGCCATTCTCGCCGATCTCAACCCCAACGATTACTTCAGCATTGTTGAATTTAATTCTGATGTTCAGGTAAACAAGTATGCAATATTTATCTAATTATTTAATTGTCCGGAAACTCCAATCACAACTAACTATTATAATAGATTGAGTTTAAAATTGCTGTAAAATACTTGATAGTTATCGACAAATTAAAACTAGTAATTTCTGAAATTTTCTAAATTTCTAAATACTTGATTGTTATCAACCCAAATTAAATCTAGTAAGTTCTGATTCTATCTCATTAAGGATATCTAATATTAATTAAAAATAGGTGCATGAACTCAAAGAAGCTGATGAACCAGAAAAACCACGCACTTATTCATACCACTCATGGAGATCTGAGTCTAAGCCAGTCGTACTAGTGCCACCGTCCCACGCGTCACCCGAGAACATTGCCAAAGCACAGATAATTGTATCGAGACTTGCTGCATCTGGAGGTAACATAACTTACTCGAAATAACTAAACATTTAAATATTTCTAACTTTATTATAAACAAAAAATTAAGTTCTATTATGATATGATGTCATAAGTTACAACAATTCACTAACACCCCAATAATAAACTCATATTAATTTGTTAGTCAGCTTCACGCTGTATCCCGCACACTGCAGGGTAAGCAGAGAGAACCTAGTGTTAAGAGACTCCGTTCCCCACTTTCTGGCGAATTCTGGAGGCATTGCGTGTTGAGTGGCAGAACTCAACGCCGCGCTTGTCCTCGACACCAGAGTGAAGAAATGGAAATATAAATTTAAGTAAATATTTCATCTCCTCGAGTGGGGATCGAACCCGCAACCAGTCGGTTTTACAGTCACACCTTGTGCCGCTGCGCCACGACTGGCCTCAATTAATTTGTAATAATATAATATTGATTTTACAAAAAATAAATTATACTTATTGTATAATTTATGCTTGTAATTATTTTACTTTCAAAGTTTTGCCTAACATGTCTAAACTTATTTTTTTTATTTAATTAACTTTAAATTTTTGAAGGTACCAACATCTACGAAGCTCTTAAAGTAGCTCTGGATCTCATCCATAAGGCTTATGCAAACAATCGTTCTGACTCCAGCAACAAGGAGATACAAAGTGCGGATATAAGTAGGTTTTTTAGATATAATATATTAATTATTACTCAGAATTATTAGCTTAAATAACTTTAAGAATGATTTTACGGTCGAACCTTTTTAAGATTTAGTTTCTGTTAGTCGTTAAAATATTTCTTTATTTACTTTGTAAAATTTTAATGTTAATTTGGAGTAAAGTACCTATTTTGCAGTTGACTTAAGGTTAACTTTGCATTTGTGTGACTGATAACTAAATATAGAGAGAGAGGGAGAGGGATGTAAGCCGGTTGTCAAAAAACAGTATTATCAGGTTTAGGTCAAGAAAAAAATGCACATTATATATTATATGAAAACGCACACAAATGCAAAGCTCAGCTTAGACCTCGCGGATTGTGCCTACATTATATGTATATTACAAAAATATTACCTTTCTAAATGAATCTTTTTAAGTGGATTAATCGTGTACATTTAATATTTTTGGAAAATGTTCCAAACTTCCAAATATAATACTAAATATGTGGGATTAGCCTGGTTAAAGAGTTTCATTTAAAATGTGTAGTAATCGCGAAAATAAAAATTCTAATTATACTGCCTTTTCTATGTAAATAAACAGAAATTCGCAAAACTTGATAAATCATATTTTTTAATTAAATGTTTTATTATTAAAGGTGATTTGGAACCTACCATCATTTTCTTGACGGACGGCGATCCGACCGTTGGCGAGACCAGCACTCAGCGCATCATCTCTCACATGACTGAAAAGAACTCTGGTCAGAAAAAGGCTGCCATCTTCTCACTCGCTTTTGGTCAGTATATAAAAAAAATCATTAGTTTTTGGTCTTTTATTTTTATTTACAATTACACAGGTGTATTGTTGTTGAAAGAGAGAGTTTAAAAAGATGATTTTTAAAGTACTTATACAGGGTAGACAGACAGAACCTAGTGATAAGACACTTCGTCCTCTTAAATTAGGCGATCCACGCACCGCCTTATTTTGGGGAAATAGAGTTCTGAGTGGCGGAACTCAATGCTGCGCTATGTCTTGTTAACGGAGCTCATTTCTGTGCAGTCAAACGCAGTCCCCTACTTCCCCTATTTATAATAGCTTAACATTGTAATTGTAACACAATAGGCGAAGACGCGGACCGCACTTTCCTGCGCAAGCTGTCTCTCCGCAACGACGGCTTCATGAGGCACATCTACGAGGCGGCCGACGCTGAGCTACAGCTGCGCCACTTCTACCAGCAAGTGTCGTCACCCCTGCTCGCCGGCGTGCACTTCGTCTATCCACCTAATCAGGTTAAGTACAGTACGGTCGAAGAGTTGTGACTGTTATGAAATTAGATTTGGTTTTAGGATTTTTCTTACTTGATGATTTTACGCAAAGCGCTAAAGTTTAGGAATCTTAATTTAAAAAATTAATAGTTGAAGGTATAATATTTATTGCTCGCCTTAATCGGTACCACATAGATACTGAGTATTCTGAAATTAAATTGGAAAGAATGAAAAAGAAAGAAATAATGAAAAGTCTTATTTGTTTAAATACTAAACTTTGTTTAAAGTTTCCTTGTAAAAAATACAAAATATGTTTAAATTTGGTTAAAAAAAATGTTAAATTTGACAAAAATTATAAAATTCTGTCTACTTCGAAATTGTTTTAGTATATAGTATTTGAAGGTTATAATAAGCTGTTTAGATTGTGTGTGTAATTAAATTTTGAAGTATACTTTCATGTTTATATTTTACAGGTTAAAGAAGGCTCAGTGACTAAAAATAGGTATAAGGCCATATACGATGGATCGGAAGTGATAGTGGCGGGACAGCTGGAGTCAGGCGTCAGCGAGTTGGAACCGACTGTACAGGCGTTCTGCGCCGATCCCAACGACCACCGCAAGGTACACCAAGAAACAAGATATTTTTTCAATTTCCAATTGTATCCTGCACACACACATTGCACACAGTAAAGTAGGCAGGCACACACTGCACACAGTAGAGTAGGCAGAGGGAACATAGTGTTATAACAATCCATTCCTCACTTTACACCGAATTTTCGAGTTCTTTTGCGTGTTGGTGGCGGAATTCAAAGTCGCGGTTTACCTTTTTACCAGAGTGAAGAAATGAAAATATTAATAAATAATCATTCATTTCCCCAAATGGGAATCGAACCCACAACCGTCGCATTTACAGTCACACCGCTTTTTTTGTAATTATACAGAGTGGAAGTGTCAGCGCTCCTTTTACGGGAAGAAATTAATCAACATACCTCTACAGTTTAGACGTAGGTTTTATTTTCATTTCATGATGTTTATCCATACCTGTATTTCGTTGGACGCAGTTACGCATAGATACCAATAACGTAAATACATACTACTACAAAAATACTACTAAAGGTTGAACAAATTTGAACTTTTCTGCCAATACCAATAGAATAATTTTATTATTTATTTTAATTGAAAACATCACTTTTTCATTTTTGGGATTTTTTTTTAAATTGTATTAAGCTTTTATAACGTAGTTAAAACTGTGGTTTCATTTAAAGTGGTGCTGAGCTGACACTTCCACCCCGTACAATTACGAAAAGTGTCTACTTTGCCTTGCCCCTTTCTGAGAGAATCTCTTGTGTTAAGACACTTCAGTTTTCAATTTTTTGACCGATTTCAATATAGCAAGTGTGGCGGAATTTAATTTGAATAAAATCATTCCCTTGTGTTGGGATCGAATCCAGAACCATCTACTTTACATTTTGGTTTTGTCCCACTGCGCCACAATACAGTATAAAGTGACTATGTGAAAATTTTACAATATCTACCTATGTACCCTTGTAGAACTGCCACAAAAGTACACGTGGCCTTCAACCTCATGGAGGCCTGTACAGTTTACGCTACTGCGATATAATAAAAACATATTTATTTTACATTAAAATTGTACTCCAAATCTAGTGCATTAGAGCTTCGGCATGAAACCTTAAACGATACTTTTTAAATATAATTATAAACTTATAATATATAAATTAATTATAAACAGAAACCTTACGAAGTGCGTCCAGCTCTGACGTCAGGAAACGCAGGCGAGTTCCTGCCGCTGGAGCGCATGTGGGCGTACCTCAGCGTGAAGCAGATGCTGGACGAGCGGGAGGTGGCGGACAGCCCCAAGGAGGTCGAGAAACGCGCACTAGAGATAGCTCTCAAGGTAAGGTTACCTTTTTGAGCAGATTTCGTACTTCAGTATTTCTTACTTGTAAATAAATTTACTTTTATGACGATTTTATATAAGCTACTTGTATCCTGCACACAGCAGGGTAAGAAGAGGAAATCTAGTGTTAAAACACTTTGTTGGCCACTTTCCACTGAATTTTCCAAGGCATTGCTCGTGGCGGCGGTGAGTGGCGGAACTGAACACCGGGCTTTTGCTTTGGTGCCAAAGCAAAGGAATCAATTACTACTACTTGAAGTTAATGTTTTGAAATGCTTTCAGCATTTTAAGGTTTATCAATTATATCTATTTAGTATTCGTGTAGGTTCATTAAATTTATCTTTCCCAACAGTCTTAACAAGTATAGTATATATTTTATTATATATATTTTACGCCGATTGTAAAAGGATTTTTTGTTTTTTTTTGTACCATTGAAACGATATATATATATATATATATATATATATATATCATAGTTCACTTAGTACTAGATTTGAACCAACAACTGTTATCTATTTTATTATTATTTCACGAGTAATTCTCCATAGTACTTAGTACCTATTTGGCGTTTACGTACCCACTAAATTGCTATACAAAATGTTAATTTAATTTATAAATACATATTCATTAATTTATATTTTATTTTATAGTATGCCTTCGTGACACCGCTGACTTCTCTGGTAGTAGTAAAGCCCAATGCGACCGATGCAGTCAACGCAGAGTCTGTTGATAACAACAACAAACCCTGTAAGTACTCATTTATTAATTTAGCTATTGGATTGTTTACTCTTCTTCTTCCTGGCATTCATCCCGGTTATTGCCAGGGTCTGCCTTTCTACTCAACTTACTCCACTTTACCGAGACCAAGACCGTGTTCTCTAGCGTCCTCATTGGTTAGACCATTGGCTCTCTCTCAGCCAGCGTTTCCTTGGGCGTCCGGGTGGGAGACCACCCGGACGCCCAAGGATTAGTCGCTGGAGTGAGAACTCCAGCGACTAATATTTTTTTTTTTTTTTTTTTTTTTTTTTTTTTTTNGTCTGTAAGGTAGGTTGGGCGCTGGAGCCCGGCATTACCTGATGCGAAACGCAGTGGGATAAAGCCACTACTTCACGCCGGTTTTAAATGCCGGGGGTGGTAATGATCCGGTCGAGTCTGCCCATGCGTGTTGCCATTGCTGGCGACGTGACTCTACCACACGTACTTTAGTCGCCTCTTACGACACCACCAGTACCAGGATGATCCTATTCTAGGCCGGGATCACACGGCACAGTAGTGTAGTATACCAAAAGGCACTTGCATCTGATATAGTTCTTAGGCCGGCGCGTAACATGGCCAAACAGGTGACGCTCTTGAAGCTTATCCGCTATGTCACGGACTCCAAGATTGCCTCGGATGAATGTGTTACGTATGCGATCAGACGTTCATTTCGGTGACGTGAAGCTCCGGTGTCTGCCGAAATAGTGTTGGCCAGCATTCGCTGCCGTATAACAGAACCGGTCGGATGATGCTCTTATATATCAGACTCTTGAGTTTGGGCGGTATCCTACGATCGCAGACCACACCAGTGCCCTCCTGCCGTTTGGTCCAGGCAGCGCTTATCCGATAGAACTATTCCGATTTAACGGCTGGTTCAGTACCCATATGGATAGTGCTCAAGTGCGGGTTTCCGCAGGCGATGTACTCGGTCTTCGACATATTTAGTTTAAGACCACCGATCTAACGTGTACCCTTCCAGAGGTTTACGCTCCAGCATCAGACGGTTCTCGCCAGTTAGTGCTATGTCATCGGCATACATCATCAGCCATGGAGGCTGGTCTTGAATGCGAGCCGAGACAGTAGCGAGCACTACGTTAAATAAGAACGGACTAAGAGCCGAGTCCTAGTGAACCCCTACTAATAATATGTAATCTGGGCTTAGTGTCACCAACAGCAATCCTAACCATGGAAGTGGAATCGTGATACATATCTCTGATAATCCCAATATAGGCCTCGAGGATCTCTTTGGATCGCGATGCCCACTAGATACACTGACGAGGCACACAGTCCAAGGCCTTCTGCAGATATAAAACGGCCACATGCAGAGTTTTCCTTTTTCACTGTATACCTCCATCAAAGTTGTGAGGGCGAAAATGGCGTCCACAATGCCCGATCGCTAAAATCCATATTTAGAGATTAATACACTCTCGGGGGAGCCTGAGGTCGATCATGCGCTCGATGAGCTTCATGGTATGACTCCAAGCTTAATGCCCCTATAACTACCACAATCTTGAACACTGCCCGTTCCCTTGTAAATAGGGGTAATAAAGCTAAACCGCCCACTATTGTTGCATCTAGTGTATACCATATCTTGAGATATGGTTAAAAAGGCTATTGGATTGTTTAACATAATAAAGGAATTAAAAAATATTTACACTATTAAAAATTACTGTCAAATAAGTATACCTAAATTAGCCAAGCCCAAACGGATCTATCATGATTCGATATTAAATGAAAACAATTTTAAACAAATTAAAATAATACTTTTTTTTCACGATAAATTATTTAACTTACTGAAATGATTATTTTTCAAAAGAAATTTAAAAGAAAGACATTGACATATAAATTAATAATATCAAAATCGTATTGCAGCTTTCGGTTCGTTCCTACAAAGTCCATCATTCTCTTCATACCCTGGTAAGAATTCATTTTTTTATATAATATTTTATAGGGACATTTTATTTTAGTCTTACCATTTAATAAAACTCGTAAACTTCATTCGAGCATGATAACCGAATTTTTAATTTGCATGTTAAAATAAAAAAGTACCATATCTACTAAGAACACTAAGCTTACATATTTTGGAAGATTAATAATATTTTTAATTTGATATAATTAATAATGTCGTAGAATTAGCTTATCCTCTGATGTTATATTATGTAGATTTAAATAAAGATTTTTTTATTTTTGTTTCACATTTTTATAAATTATAATTTTTTAATGAATTTTAAATGTTATTATTATGACAGTATAAAAGTAATTGAATTTTTGTTTTAATCAACAGCACATATAGGAATACCAGCCCCCGCTAACATGCCAGTCCACTATTCAATATCTGGTATGATTATCAAGTAAAATCTAAAATTTCTTGATTAATTTCAAAATTCTTTTATTAGAACACTGTATCTCTTTTATTTTTCTTTTACTCTAAAACTTTAAAACATTCTACGACATTCTTTTCTTTCCGTCTTATTTCTTAAAAAGTCTATCTTAAATTCAAATAATTTCAACATCTATTCAAATATTCTTATATATTTAAGCTTATGTGTCTTATTAATTTATAAATGCCATAGAGGCGACAGTATCAAATCAATAATTAAAATTCTAAAGTTATTAACTATGTGTTGACCATTTTGCATTCTACATTTATAAAATACATGTTGCATGTTTTTGGGTTACATGTATTTGGAAATAAAATACATATCATATAAAATTAATTCATTATCAACGTCTTTTGGGATTACGTTTGTAGTGACGATATTTTTTTATATTAGTTTGTGTACTGTATAAAACTTCAGCCAAAATAGTGATAGAATTATATAGGTACGATATGTAAATTATATTCTTTATCAAAAATGTTAAAGGTAACAAAACTATTGCGATATATTATTTTTCAACGACATACCGATAGTCGTATAATATTGAATAACTTCGTTAAATCGTGAATCGTAACATATAAATATGTTTAGGGGGGGTTTCCTTGAGTGAAGCAGCACAGTCCTTCGTGGTGGATGAAGAGGAAGACTACGCTGGTGAGATATTCCGCATTAGAAATATTAAATATCTTCATTTTGAGTTACTCAATACGCAATGCCTCCAGAATTCGGCGAAAAGTGACGAGCAGAGTGTCTTAACGTTCCCTCTGTCTACCCTGCTATAGGCGTGAAGCTGAAAATAAAAAAAAAACCTTGTTTATGGTTATAGCGCATATATTAATTCTTTACGTATAAGAAATTTCGTAAATTATTTTATCTAAATCACAATAAGATACTTTTAAATATTTTACACCACAATGTTGATAAAAACGAAGTTGAGAGAGATGTAATATTATTATGATATAATTTATCGCTTTATAGGTTTAGATACTTTTTTACGTTTACGTAAATATTTTCTCAATAACGTTGACGTTTATTTTAATCGGAACTTTCGGCGTATCCGTAAACGTACGGACTCACGGTAATTTTTCAATTATCTTAGTGGGTTAAAATAAAAAAAAACGATGGATATATTGAGTATATATAAAAAACATCGTAACTACATATATTTATTGGTCCAGAGATCATTGAAATTTGAAGATCATGATCATGTGATTCATCATGGGTAATTTACTTATTATTTTTTTTATTTATTTATAAGACTAACATTTTATTGTATACTTGGCACGCATTTCCTTATTATTTCAATTAATTTTCACCTTTGCACGAACTAGCTGATATAATATCATTGAGTTTTATGCTCGTTTCGTGATTAATTAAGCTTATAATATGTCTTGGCAGTAACTTTGCACGGGCGAGATTTGGGCCCTATTTATTTCTCAATATCTGTATTCTTAATATATACCTCGATCGGTTTGCGCTATTATTCTTGATACATTGCTTTGAAAGGATGCGAAGTATTGATGTACTTACCTGTGAATGATAAAAATTTCTTCATTTCAGGAAGACCAATGACAAACCATAGATATGCCGCCGTACCTTTATCAGTAGGAGGTATATGTTATGATATATTATATTATAATAACACTATATGATTTTCTTCTTGATAAATATTTTTGTATTGAAATTATATTTTCATAAATATATAGTATATTAAACTAATTTTATAGGAGGAGCTCCACAATACTCATTCAACAGAAGTAAGTGTACTTTTTTTTTAATTTTATATACAATTAACCAACGCTTTCTTCTAATATTTATAAAAGTATTTATTTTATATACGATAATCCTTATCTATTTTTATAATATAATAGGTAATAGGCTTATACAGAGTCTAAATGCAGTAGATGTTTAAAACAAAATAATCTTATAAGCTTTCTGTGCACAAAGTATATTCATAGCTTAGACCAGTGATTCTCAACCTTTTTTTTTGTTGCGGCACATATTTAACGATTTCAAAATTTGACGGCACACAAAGAAAATTTGGCGGCACACAAAGAGAAATTATTTACTACAACACACTGCATAAATAGTTTATGACAAAAATTTTAAATATACGAATTTATTTTTTTGTGGATTTAAATATATATTCATGTTAAAAATATTTTTCTTTTTAAATGATATCATTTAATTATATTAACATTGTTATATATTTGCAAAATTTGGCGGCACACTTTTGAAATTTGGCGGCACACAAAAGTGCCGCGGCACAGTGGTTGAGAATCACTGGCTTAGACTGTGAGATAAATATAAAATTATCTTTAAAAATATTGCAAAGGCTATATCTAAAAAAACTACCAAAATACATCACAATATACACAATATTTTTTTATTAACATCTTTCGACGTTGATACCGCTGATCCAAGAGTGAATTTTCGAAAGTGCTTAAGTTAAATATATAAAATTCTGTCAAACATTCTGAAATAATAGTAATTTTTTTTATTGATTTAAAGAATTTAATTTTCTTAGTATTTTTTAAATAAAGTAATATTTCATATTATTTAAAAAATATATATTGTAGAATATAATGAAGTGTACATAATGTTCTTATATTGCTTTATAGATATGGTCGGGAACAACTACAGAATTACTGGGGGTATGTCCCGTAAGTAAATAAAAACAACAAAATATTTCATACAAATCATATGTTAAGTAACATACATATTTCACAGGTTTACAACTATGTCATTATTAACAACTAATTGGTGCTCGTAATTTTGTTTGTTTTTTTTTCACGGTTGTATTCTTTTCGTTTATAATCAACCGCTTGGTTTCAAAAGTTGAGTGCAGTGCAGACTGTTGGTTCTCTCACTACTTTGAGTTACTTCCGGAAAGGGAGGATGGAGATACCTCTACCCTCAATACTCCCGTGTTGTTGGTCTTGGTTGAATGGTTAAGTTAGCTCGACGTCAATGTGAACAGTAAATGAAATAAGAAATAATAAATTACCTACTATAAAGATAAATCAATGCAAAATTTCTTATAGGTACGTTTAAGTTATGCCTGCAGCCTGCAATATTTTTTACCTAATAATAGTAATATTGAGGCCAGAACCAGAAGTTGTGGGGTCGATTCCCACTCGAAGAAACTAAATATTTAACATTTTCATTTCTTTGCTCGCTGGTGTCGAGACAAATGCACGGCGTTGAGTTCCGCCATTCAACACGCAATGGCTCCAGAATTTGGTGGAAAGTGGGGAGCGAAATGTCTTAACACTAGGCTCTCTCTGCCCATCCAAAAATTAGGCATCAAGTATAGTAAAATGGGCAACAAATTTTAAATGCAGTCGTTGCTACTCCAATAAAAACTGTAATAATATATATACTCTTTACACTGTTTCATATTTATCTTCAAAATTTATCTTAAGTTAAATGATATCAAAATTCGTCACATTATAATTAATTATTACAATATTTTTATATAGCATCTTACGACTATGATACATCGGACTCATTGAATAGCTCTCCAGAACTGAGCCTACGTAAGTTAAATATAAAATTAATTTACAAAATTTTAAAACAAATGTAAAAAATAAAAATAAATGTAAAATTTTCAATTATTTAAAAAAGTGAAAATTAAACTCGTTGCCGTTGCGTGCGTTGCGCGTTGTGTAGCACATGAGTGCTGAGCAATACCTCCAGAATTCGGCGGAAAGTGGCGTTCGGAAGTGTTTTAAGCGTCCTAACACTAGGTTCCCAGGTTGCCTCCGCTACTTTGCTATATGCGTGATGCTAAAAAGAAAAAAGTAGTTATATGTAATATTACGTAACATTATTAAATAAATTTATAGACATTATCGGGGGCGAAAGCAACAGCGATAGAATTAGTGGGGGTATGTTTGGTAAGTGCTTAAATCAGATTACACACAGTTACAAACTCTACATACATAATATTTTATACAAATCACAATTTAAAATATATGATTATTTATATTTATTAGATTAGACTCTACGGGTTTTTTTTTATTTGTATTATGAACAGTTCTAGAAACTTGGATTCCGTATAAAAAATGATGAAAAACATTAGGTTAGGTATCATTACTATCATATAACGTTCCTTATTTCGTAGATATCTTGTCTATTATGGTTTTGCATCTGATACAGTATTCAAAATAACTTCTACTTCTATGAAACATGTTAATCCAACGTTAATAGCTAGATACGCGTATATCCTTCCGACACTATCAATTTACTTCACTCACTGTATCACACAAAATTTTTCTGTGCCTATAAATTGTACTGCTTTTTAACTTTTTAACATATCTTTCTATAAAGAACACTTCACTGTGGCTATTGTTGACGTATGTAGTATAACATAATATAGGTACATACTTGTATTTGTGAGGCCAGTCGTGGCACAGGTGCACAAGCGTGTGACTGCAAAACGCGATATTTTGTGGGTTCAATTCCCATTGTGAGGAAATGAAGTATTTAATATTTACATTTCTTCACTCTGGTGCCGATGTGGATGGTAGGCGGCGCAGTCGTTTGCTTATTGCTTATACATAATAATATTTGTAGCATTTTAAATTTTTACTTGATAATAGTTTCTTCTTGGTTTAACAAAGGCATTAATCTTAGTATAATAACAACAATATGGTTTTCTAAATAGATTCTTTCTCTGGGCGCAAACAGTATCATAGCTTCCGTGGTGGCTGGCCTAATTACCATTGTAAGTACCTAAAAAAACTTAAATAATATTTATATGGCGCAAGATTTTTAAAAATAATTTAATAATCATTGAGAAATTTGACTCGTTCGATAAAAAAGATAACATATGTATTTCTAATAAGGAATAATCAATAATTATCAATATACAGAGTGGAAGCGTCACCGCTCCTTTTACGGGAACATATAGGGTAAAATATTTTAATCCCATACCTAAAGAACTTAATATATACAAGATACCTCAACTGTTTAGATGTAGGATTTTTTTAATTTCACGATGATTATCCATACCTGTATTTCGTGTGGCGCAGTTACGAGGAGATACCAATAACGCAACATACTACCAAAATATTACTAAAGGTTAAATAACTTTGAACTTTGCCGCCAATACCTACGACTCGATTTCGGAATGAGGCGTATGCGGCGGTTTCCCTTTGATAGGTTTATATCTGCGTGCGTCGTTCTTGACAAATGGCGTTTTATTTTACAACGATAATTTTATTATTTATTTTGTTTCAAAAAAATACTTTTTATTTTTGGGATTTTTTTAAATTGTATTAGGCTTATATAGAGTAGTTCAGACTGTGGTGTTATTTAAAGTAGTGCTGGCAAAAACACTGTATAATGGAATTTAATTCGATCGGAAACGGTATAGCTAGAAGCTTTAATATCTGTAGCTAATACTAATGGAACTTAGTTAATTTTAAAGAAAATATATTCTACAAAATTAATTAATTTCCTTTTGAAAACTAAAATCATCTATGTATAATCTTCATCTTGTATATAATCTTCATTTCCATCTAAATGTGTGTTGAAAAAATCATTACGGTGTAAACAGTAAATAAAATAATTAATATTGATAAAACATAGACATTATAAAAATAAACTTAAAACAATACAAAATTTCTTATACGTTAAGTTATGTATGGGCGCAATAATATATAATAATAATTTACTTATTAATAGTATATAATATCTTATGTGATTAATAAAGATATTATGCATAATTGATGATTCTATTTTAAATAATATTTTTTACTTTTTATCTACATAGATTCTTTTCCTGGGCAAAGTGGCGATAGAATTCTCAGTGGTTCCCCTTTTAATGGTAAGAATTAGACAAAACTATCTTTAATAAAATGGAATTTTTAATTCTTAGGTAAGTACAATCACTGGGTACTTTAAATAGGTGTAGTTTCTCCACTCGAATGGCATTATGTTTTTCCGTTGCCAATCTTAAATGAATTAGCTAACAGTGGAGCAGCATCAGACTATAAATGCTGTAGTGAGTTCGATCTCCATTCGGGGAAATCTGAGATGGGAGTGTCTTGACAGTAAGGTAAAAAAAAATTTTTGGGCCCGTACCTCAAAAAATAAAAACGGAACCCTTATAGTATCACTTTGTTTACCGTCTGTCCGTCTGTCAAATATTCAGGTCTATTGTCCCTTGAGGCACAGGAAAAAGCAAGCTTCTCCAGCCACGCTTCGCAATCTTTTGAACGATTTTGCTGCTTTTGCTATGAAATTCACAAAATAATCAAAATTTCACTTGACTTATTATGAAATGTCCGTGAACTTAAGTTTGTCAACTTTAATAAATTGTACTTCTCGTTCCTAAAATAAGTACGGAAGCCTGGGAACGGTAGGGGAATCCGACTCAGATTCGCCTACCGTTCCGCTTTTAACCGTGTTTTTATAAAAATATAAATTTAAAATTCATATTATATAATATAATTATGTGGAAAATATAAAAATATTTTTCTCGCTCATGTTGTCTCTTTGGTTCAATAAGTAAGTGCTAAGAAGTATCATGCGTAATGCTTTTTCTTATTAGATTATATCTGTTCTCAACTTCGTAAAAATTGTGGTGTCGTTATAATTAGTATTAAACAAAAAGTATAAAAAAGTACATGGTATTAAATTAATTACAAATCTAGATACTGCCATTTATGTTAGAATACCTATAATCAGCTTCACGCTGTATCCCGCACACTGCAGGGCAGGCAGAGGGAACCTAGTGTTAAGACACTCCGTTCCCCACTTTCTGCCGAATTCTGGAGGCATTGCGTGTTGAGTGGCAGAACTCAACGCCGCGCTTGTCCTCGACACCAGAGCGAAGAAATGGAAATATAAATGGTTATAATACCTATAATATTTTTGCTTAATATGCTTTCCAGTTCTATTGTTGCATAGGTAAATACATAAAGAGAAGTGTGATTTTTATTTCTTTGTTCTGGTAACAAGGCAAAGCTGAGCTTCCGCCACTTAACACGCAATGCCTCGAAATTTCGACGCAAAGTAGGGAACGAAGTGTCTTAACACTAGGTCACTAGGCCCTCTGCCTACCTTGCTATATGCGGGATACAGCACGCTGTAAAAAAAATTATAAAGATAATTTAGAATGTGTGATACATGATGTGTATTGTGTAATTGTGTTTTTGCAGACCGATTTTCTCCTGATTCATACGTTGTTTCTACTCCTGCTCCTCGCCCTCCTCCTCCTCCAACTACCACGGAACAACCTCTGGCACTTAAGTATCACTTAGAAGGTTTCATCTGGGCATTGAGTTTACTTAATGACGACGCAGGCGCACTCGAGTTCCCTTCCAACGGTAAAAATGTCACTTTGGAAGTTTCCAAGGATTCTAATGTAAGTATAATATATTAATTTTATTTATATAAAGTTTAATTTTATTCAAATGATTTTTATATTTATGCACATACTTTGTGTTTCTCTAATCGTACGTTCTGTATTCTGGAATACCAAACTTTTTCTAATAGTGTCATGGAAATACATTATATTATAATATTTTATATATTACATTATATTAAATTTAAATATATATATACTTAAATTCCTTCGTCGGTATACAATTTATTTAGTTTAACTTTAGTGGTTAATACGGTTAACTGCCAAGGCGCGGCACGCAATCACTACTTAAGTCTAAAGTCACAAATGCAGAGATTATTTATTTCTTATTTTTTAAAAATTTAAAGCCACCCAAAGCAAGCAATGGCGATGACGAATGTTCCAATGTTGTCGTCTCGAAGCAGAAGAGAGAAGTGAGCTCGGAGGGTGCAGGAGGTGTATGCGTGTACCTCACCCGCTGCGCAGCCGCGGCGGACCTTGTTGTAGATGCATACCGTAATTCATACTGTACCGTCAATAACAGGTTCGATTATTATTTTTTTATTTAATATTTTTTACCTTTAGGCTATAGAATAATTGTGAATACCTATTAATTTCCGAGACTGATGTAGGCATGGGCTAAATGGTACCCATGATTTGGACTTAACTTTAATCTGTCAAATTGATATCTGGCTCTCTAACTAAAGAATTTTTTGAAATACTAGTGCAACACGCATTTCCTTGATAAAAATGGAGAACGGAGTGGTCTTAATACTGTGTTCCCTCTGCCTACCCTGCTATACGTGGGATACAGCGTGAAGCTGATTTGATTTACTTTTTATGTACCTATATATTTTTTCATACGTCTAAAAACTAATATTGAAACTATTTTTGTAGATATGCAGGAGTTTGCTGTCCAAGAAGCCAAGTTGACGTTAGGAAAGCTTGAAGCTCCTTACAAATACACTATTCGCCTTTAACTAAAATGTGATAAATATTTTTAATATTTTAGTCAATATTGTCAAGTGTATTTGTTAAATACATTTAGTGTAAAACATTCATTTTCAATTTAACTTTATAAAACCACAATAAATATA
This sequence comes from Heliconius hermathena, assembly GCA_013403705.1. Classification (NCBI taxonomy): domain Eukaryota; kingdom Metazoa; phylum Arthropoda; class Insecta; order Lepidoptera; family Nymphalidae; genus Heliconius; species Heliconius hermathena. Next base: position 955,985 of record JAAIXJ010001126.1, on the reverse strand, counting down.
TTTTCATATAAAAGTTGTTTTTTTTTAAGCTGTTGAAAACAAAAGACTATAAAATTCCAAGTATTGACATCGTTGAAATCGTTGATCGACATTAGTCGATCCATATAATCACATAATTAAGATAAATTTTGTCATTAAGACATAATATAAAGTCATATGAAGTTTCAATTATAATAAAACAATAAATATTTTGGGTACAAAATAACTTCAAGGCCATGGAATAAAATTAAAACTAAATTAATCTATACTAATATAATAAAGTGGAAGAGTTTGTTTGCTTAAACGCTAAGATTTCTGAAACTACAAGTTGGATTTATTTTTTGGGCATGTGCTAGGCTGTATAAAATTATGGTATAATTCTTAGTCTATATCTAATTTTTATAAATAAGTACAATAAGGCGTTTTGTGACAAAAAATCAATATTTGCATAATTTAATAATTATCCTGATCCCGAATATTTTATAGGGTTTTTAAGGAACCGTACCTTTTAAGGAAAAAAAACCCCTTATAAGATTTTTCATTTTATTTTCCGTCCGTCTGTCTGTCAAGAGATCTCAGGAACGCTTGGAGAAAGCTTGGAGTTGAAATTCAAGCCATACACTCTCAGATCTACGGTCTTTCTGAAAAAATCGTATTTCTTCATTTATTTAAAAGAAAGATATGGCTGATTATGTAGCAAAAAACGCTTATTTCGACACTACAAAGGGAATCAAAATTAATAGGGTGATAAATAGGGTAAATAAGTTTGACAGCTAGTATTAAGGAAAAAATCTGGAAACTATACATTTGTGGTTAAATCCTAAAAAATAATAACCTTAAAAAATGGCGCTAGTTCAAGTGAGGTATCAGATGAAAGGGCATTGCTAAACTAAGCTTGAATTTTAGAAAAAAACTCGAGACCTCCAATTTTTGTACGGAACCCTTACTGTCCGGTTTTTTCTTATTTCTTAATATTATTGTTATTATTTGCATACCAACGTAATTCATATCGCGAAATTTATTATATAAGCTAATGTTTAACCTAATACATCTAAGGGATAATCCTCGTCGTGCGTTGCCTTAGTACAGTTCGAACAATATTAAATTGCAGTGTTGGTCTCTTAAATCCCGAAATGAAAAGTATATTCGAAGCCACAGTGCGCGCCCACAAGTCTTCTCTACAACATCATGGATGTAAGTAACTTACTTTTTAGTTTCAATAATTTATTATAAAGGTAATAAAATGTCAGATACATACATGTTGTTTAGTAACAAATAGACAACGTCGTGTTAATTGTATTATAGAATTCATTTAACATTTTGGAGGAAATCATTCAAAAACAATATCACCTACCGTTGTCTGACAACGAGCAAGATGTGCCACTAATGTAACTCAACACAATTTAAAAAGAAGCAAACTCTTCGAAAAGCCAGCTAAGAAGAAGAAAAAGCCTCCTCATGTGTCAGGAGAGTATGCAAAGAGGGTGGAACATCATACATATCAACAAATGCCGATGACGCGGCTAAAGTTACGAATCTCATCAAGATAGAAGTGTACGACTTGAAAAACTTGCGAGGATACCAACAGATGAGCACTGGAGACATGTCAGTAGACGCATAAAGATACAAACAACACGAATACAAACACCGCTAATTAACAAGACCAAGGTTATTATATATCTAATATTGCAAGAAATTGCTGACACCAGATTGTAAAAAGTGCTATTTTTAAGATAATCATGTAATAATATGAATCAGCTGCACGCTGTGTCCCGTTCACAGCAGGTTAGGCAGAGGGAACCTAGTGATAAGACACTCCGTTCCCACTTTCCGCCGAATTCTAGAGGCATTGCGTGTTGAGAGGCGGAGCTCAACGTTACGCTTCGCCTCGACACCAGAGCGAAGAAATGGAAATATAAATTTAAATGAATGAATGAATATGATAAAATTTTCAAGAAGAAGTTTTTTAGATTTCGTTTCATACATCTAAGTACACACACTGAAAAGTAATAAAACAGTACCTAACATAAAATGAGTATATTTTATTTTAAGAGAAGACGCTTAAACATTCTAGTTACAATCTTATCATTATGTAGAGTGTTATAACCAAACATATTTATAAAATTACACATAGTTATACCATTATATCTTAAATAAATAAAAATTAGACAGTAGACCCCACAATTAGAACTAACTAAAATAGTTAACATAACGTTACAATATCACAGAACTAAAATAATTTTGTATATTTTTATTGCGTTTTGTATAGTGTTTATATACTCGCGTGCATCCGAATCTAGTCACCGTAGTTAATCGTGTCAATCGACTGGGATCGTCGATCGGCAGCCATCTATCACTATCTTAACAATGTATGAATTACTGTAGTATTTCGTTTGGCATAGAGGAATTTCAAAGATATGGTTAAGACGGTTGCGGAGGTTTTGTGAATGTCATACCCTAAGAACTTAAAATACTCCTTGAGGTATGAAGGAGTAACGGCATTGTAGAGGATGATAGGTAAGGGCATGTAAATGACGTCTATATTCTATTGACCAACATTTGAGTTGACTACCGTACTGCGACACATGTCACCATGTATTTTATTAACCCAAAAATAAATCTTATTATAAGATTTTGCAGACGTTCGAGTTTACACAGTAATTCTGTAAGAAGCACGAATCTGCATAGTCGAGAATAGGTAGAATAAAAATGTGGGCCAAAGATATATTGGTCTATTTATTGGTATTCTTCCACCTTCTCAATCTACGTATATATAGTACAAAAAATCTTACGACTAAGCTCAGAAACATGAGGCGACATGCAAAATGCACTACCCATCCCATCCAGTCCCAGATTCTTAACTACCTCTTAGTAACCTCCAAAGAAACATTATCATATAAAACTAGGGGGAGAGGAGAACGTAATTTATATATTATAGTTGCTTAGAGTTACCTTTACCGTTACCTGAGACTTACTTACTTAGGATTGTTACAGAGCCCAAATGATTTAAACAAGTGGCTAATTGTTTGTAAGTCGGAATTAATTTTACTAATCGCACTGGAGATGTCGCGTAAAGATGGTAAGATGACGTTGAACGCACTACGTATGTTGAGTAAGAGTGTTAATGAAAATGGAAAAGAGTAAGGGGGAAAGTACACCACCTTGCTGAACACCAGCGTTAATATTACATAGCGACGAATGTTTTCCGTCAAGCTTAATGCTTTGTCTGCCTGCGTGAAGATCAGAGGAAAACCATTCAGTCGCTTTCGAGGAAATGTTAATCATTTTAAAATTGTTAATAAAAATATGACAATCTACTGTATTAAAAGCGTTCGAAAAATCTAACAGAACAAGTAAAATGACTTGCTGGTTGTCAAAACTGTATGTAATATCTTCACAGACCTTATTAAGAGTCGTAACTGTGTTGTACCCAGGACCGAATCCAGTTTGGAAAGGGGATAGGATGTTGTTATGGTGCAGGAATATATGTACTTGTAAATGTAGGGATCACAACAGCATGGCGCCAAAAACCAGCATTTCATTATAGGATAGAGAAAAGTTCAAAATATGGCATAAGACAAGAAGGATTGAGTGAATTGTTAGTTCATTTTTGATTGCAAGCACATGCCTGCGTACTTCTGTTTTTGTAATAGGAGAGAAGAGGAAAGGTTTGGATGCAGGATTGAATTGTAATGATAAGGAATGAAGAGTTTATATTTTATTACTATTAGAAATTAAATTGACAGTAGTAAAAAAATCTTGGCGTTTAAATCCGTGCAGTTGTTTAAGGTATCTGTATCATTAGTGCGCCGGCCTCCTATACCCATCGCGTTCAGAAATTTCCAAATTTGTATTGCTATTGTTAATTAATAAGAATATACGTCAGGCATCTCTGCAAGTCTAGTTACATCGGTTTCATGGCGTTTTGTACCTTTGCAAATTTGCGTACCTAGGGTTTTTTTTATGTTTAGACTTTGCAGTATTACGTTTGGCTATAAGTAACTTAATATCTGGAGTTAATCAGGAAGCAAAGTTAAATGTTTAATTAATAAAAGCAAAATGTTTAACTTTAACAGGCCAGAGCGGCGCATTAATATAGCATAATAAGAGCTCGGTCATAATGGAGTTGAAAATTTATACACTATATATGCACTCCCAGTCAATCAATACAAGCCAGACCGTTCATAAACTTCTCGTTATCTATGTTATTGACATATCTTCGCATCACAATCGAATACAGATATACTCTCGCGCTGACGGCCGAAAAGCTCGGACGTTTGTGTCTTCGATTACCTTAGTGCGATACAGCTCCGGTGGCTAAGATTTTACGTAGGACGAGCTTCCTGAGCTTCTCCGAGACCTCAAATCTACCTCTCTTTCGGGTAGCTGCGGAGAGCGTGTTGTATAAACGTCGTGAATTTGGCCGCGGCTTCCTTAGCAATATCTACTGAGTCTGTAATGCCAGGAATGTGGGCGGTGACTGGAGAGTAGTCCGTTTTGATGAGTTTAGCAATCTTTTGATAGTAGTTTAGCGAATTTGTGATAGTTTTTGTAGGTGGCCCTGAAGGGGAGTCTATACCTAGTTTGAAAACTACTGGACGATAGTCTGAGTCTAGTTCTGATAGTGATTCTACAGACCACAACCAAAGAGCGACGTCCTTTATAATCAATTCTTTAAAATAAATGTCCGCGAGGCCTTCTAATAGATCCTTTTGGATTTATTTTAGTAGAATTCCTAATAATATTTTTACAATTTAAGTCCCTGGTCAGAATGACGGAATCTCCCAAGTTCAGGAGTAAACGAATGTCGTTTTCGAGAATTGGTTTTGTAGGTGGAAGGTAGACTGAAGCTATAATGTTTGGCTGATGGCCTGTAAGAAAGATCTGTCGTATATAAGGTAAGAAACGTAGTTACACATTTTATACGTATAGGCGCCCTACCACCACACACACAATTTTTGGGAGCAAAATCAGATAAAATCTCAAAAGATTTAAATTACAATTTATTAAGTGTATAGCAACAGCATAGTTTGCCATACTAAAATAACCAACCGATTTATCCTAAATACATTTAAATACATAAAAAAGGCTGGAGAAGCCGCTCAGGGCCAATAGTATTTAATATTTTCATGTCCTCGCTATAGTAATGAGGCAAAGCGCGGCGTTGAGTTTCGCCACGCACAATGTTTTCAGAATTCGGCGAAGATCGGGAAACGAAAATGTCTTAACGGGAACAAAGTGTATTAAATACTAAGTTATTAAGTTCTCTCGGCCTACCCCGCTACGTGCTCAGTTCAGATTAAAAGAGTGCCGTGAATTGTACTTATTGTGATAGACTTTTATGTATATATAAACAAGTATTTTTTTAAAATGTAATTTATTATTATATTTCTGTCACAGATATTCTATTATATTTTTAACTAAATTTTGCAATACTTTTTCAAGTGTCATATGCTTTGTTTTATCTTTATTTCTTAGTCTATAGAATGATGTAGATAAGAAAAATAAAAATTGACAATTGGTTTGACAATGAATTGATATTTTTAAGCAGTCTTGACATTTCTACATGTATTCTGTTACGTTTTTTGGACTAGAATAGGCATTTTTATTTCTATAATAAAAATAAAGGTATGGTTAATTTAGTCGATACTCTTATGATTAATACGGTGACGGAAGGAGCAATGAATATTTTACGCAATATCGTAAGTTTTCAACTTGCACAATATTGCCATCTGCATTTTGTCTTTATTAGATAAAACTAAAGACAAGCAGAGTATTTTGATAAATATTTAATCTAAATCTATAATTGACAGGGCGTTTTCAAGAATAATACGGTGACTCCACCTCCACCAATCCTTATAAAGATGCCGCTATGGGAGTTAGCTCAAGAAGCTGGGCCTTTTGTAAGGCTTGCAGGTTTAAGTGGAGCCGCAGCCGTAGTTTTGGGTGCAATGGGTGCTCATCGTACCTTTCCAGAAACAGAAACCAAAGAAGACCTAAGAAAAATATTTGAAACATCAAACAGATTCCATTTCCTACATACTTTGGCTCTCATGACTGTACCACTTTGCAGACGACCATATATTGTAAGTTTTGACCATTTCACTTAATGATAATTATATTCTTGTAAAATATGTTCTTATTTTTAATAAGGTAACATATATATTTTATGTAAATTGAAGAAAATCAGTTCCTATTTTATATAATTACACTTTTTTCCAGGGTAGACAAAGGGAACCTAGTAGAACACTCCATTCCCATTGTTTTTAATATATTTTAACTAAATACTACAGACATGTGGTCCATCCTTTTTTAACTTTTTCATAATTATGAGTTTATCTACAGTGTTATATTTATCTGCTACTTAAACTAGGCTTATAACTAGAGATAATTATCTAATGGTGATAATTACTCCATTTTCATTAAACACTTCCATACCACACATTCCATAGCATTACTATTAATCAAATATAACTTTTATCTTTACAAAGTGGGGAACGGAATGTCTTATAAGATATTCTGTTCCCCACTTTCTGACGAATTCTAGAGGCGTTATGTGTTAAGTGCTAAGAAATGGGCATATAAATTTAAGTAAATATTTCATCTCGAATGGGGAACAAACCCACAACCAGTCACTTTACAGTCACACTTTGTGCCCCTGCGACTGGCCCTACCCATGTAACTAGTTACATAATATTAAAACATAATTTTAATTGTTTCACAGGCTGGCAGCTTCTTTATAGCAGGAATGGGTCTCTTCTGTGGAACCTGCTACTATCATGCTTTCACTGGTGAAAGAAAGTTTAGACGTCTCACGCCTATTGGAGGCTCATGTCTTATATTGGGTTGGATTGCTATGGTATTGTGAATTGCAAATGTTCAAGTCACTATTTTGGTAGTGTACAATCCTTATAATTGTTAGGTCAATGGTGTTAAGTAGTCATTCCAGTATTGATTTATAATGAATGGTGTAGATTTTAGATTTCAATTCTTTTTGATTGTAAATAATAATTTTATTGACAAGTTACTGTAGGTGTAGGAATTTCTATCATTGTATAATTATAGAAAGTGAAACCATTTTGATTGAATGTTTTTTAAATACTTTGTACCAAATCACACTATATTTGAATAGGTTATTAAAATATGCCAATTAAATCAAACGGGAATTCTGTTAGATTTTAATCATTTTTTAATTACCAAGCAATATACAAGTAATATTTCTATGGTCCCTAGGTAAAGTATTGAAAGTGAAAAATTGCAAAATTGTTTTATTACTGTTTTGAACTACTAACAAGAGTAGTTTTCTATTACATATACATTTATAAAATGCATAAATAACAATTTTTCAAAAATTTTATAAAAAAAAATCATTAAACATTGTGATTTTTTACTTTCAACACTTTTCCTAGGGACCATCGATTTGCTTTTAATTATATCAAATCAATTATTTTAATCAATTTTACTTCACAATTATTCAAATTCAAACAAGAGCACCGTATCTTGCAATAGTAACTGTATCAATTTATCACAAAATGTTGTAATTCTAAACTTGTTAAAATGATTTGTTAAAAATAACACTTTTGTTTTATTTATAACCATTTCCTTTGTCAGGTGGAATGTGAATACTTCACAGATGCTATCTTTGTCCTCACTACCGTACTGCCAGTATAATTTTCAAGCAACAAGAAATAAAACACAGTATTGGATCGATATTGTTTATATGGTTTTTATTGACATTGTTACATATTAAATTTTGCACTTTCTCTTAATCTTTATGTTTCTTAAATTTTAATCAAAACATACATGGTTTGGTATTAAATGCTATGTTATGTGGGCTCTCGAAGGAGATCTAATGGTCCTTCATAAAGTACCTTATATAGTAAAATATATTGATATAAGAATATTAGGGGTGGTGATCACCAGTCGCATACCGGGCGAGAATCGTCCATGGACCTGGAGTGGCGTACATCCCCACCTTAACCTACCATATTGAGAGTTTTTATCTAAATAAAGAAATATACAAAGCTATCACATTAAATTAACACAAAATATAATTATTAACATATCTCTGTAAACTAAAAATCTAAAAGAAAATGAAATCATAAAAGTGAGCACTTTAAGCGTCCGTCACATAGGAAAATAAAACACTCTGATTGCACATAAAGGAGTCCGGAGCTGTCGCGCCGCTATTACGAGAAACTGATTAATTATATCACTAACCGCATTCACACAGATTATACAAGACAGGTAGCACTACGGGAGCGTGGGTGAGAGGGAGTGTTCAAGACAGGTGGAACGAGTGCTGGCCCTCCGAGGCAGCGAGGCGCAACTTGGCGCGCATCACTTCCGCGCTGCTGTAGTCCGGCAGCTTCAGATAGTTCACGCATGTCATCACCGACGGCAGGTACTCGTCGGGGTCGAGCGACGACTCTAGCGACTTGCGCACAACTGTCAGAGGTGGATTTAGTGCCTTAAAACCTGTAATGTGATATATTAAATTAGTATTGTAAATAAACATTGTGCATAAATGATAATTTACTTACCATTGATCCACTGAAATACATCCCAATTCCCAATAGTCCAAAATAAAAGTCTTAAAACTTAGTCATACCTCCAGTGGGCAAGCGTGGGCTTCCGGTAACAAACTGCAAGAAGAGACGTTGCTCCTCTCGGTTGTAAGAGGCTAGTATATCAATGAGCATCCTTATAGCACGTGATTCTGCGTTGTAGCCGTGGTCAGGGCGTATACATTCACCAAGCATACGTGGATCCCATCTTTGATCGCGTCCACCTAGCGAAGAAATGAAATTGTTAAAGCTGTTTCTATATCAATATGAGTTACTTCTTGTTTCTCCCTGAAGAAAAAGTTTCTCGTTTTTGTTTATTTTAAAGAGGTACACAAGCCGTACGTATCGCAGAGGCACAGAGTGTGACTGTAAACGCGAAAGGTTGTGAGTTCGATTCTCACTTGAGGTAATTAAATATTTTCATTTCTTCTCTTTGGTGTCTTAACACTAGGTTCCCCCCTCTGTGTACTCTGCTATGTATGGGGAATGCAATGAAGCTAAAAAAGGTAAGTTGTTTTGTGTAATAAATCGCCTCAAAAGTTACTGAAACAATTAATTTCAAAAGTAAATTCTCCAATATTATCTATATCTACATTAAGAACGAGTTACAAAGGGTACATTTTTATATGAAAAATTTAATTAATTATACCTGACGGACTTCCACAGAACACTTGTTCCAATTCTTCAGGGTAAAATATTTTCAGATTATTCAAAGGGAATACAGATTCAAAACCTTCTTTAAATGCATCCAATTGCTTAGATACGCCTGCAATATACAAATATACACGATTAAAAACAATAACATTAAAAAAACCTATTAATATCGTAAATGTCAAGTTAATAAGGATGGATGTTTGCTTCAAATTTATGCAAAAACTACTAAACAGATTTAGATGAAACTTTACAAGAATATAGCTTACATGTCAGTATAACACATAGGTTTCAAGTTATGTAAAGATTTAATATAATTAAATTATAATATTACAATAATAAATATTACAGGGGCGAATCCGCCAATATGTGGCTTAGGTTAGAAATATTCTAAGGGGAAAAAAATGAGTTATACCTTCGTATAATAACCAATGTGTGACAAGAGCTATATATTCGTGGAGGTTGTGTGCAGTGACGGGCAGGTCGCGGCCGCCCCTACGCAGCTCCGTGCAGCCGTCGCCCGGCAAAATGAAGTCCAGACCCAACTCCTCGATCGGACACCCGTCGAGCTCGAGAGCATTAATCTGTTAACAAGAAATAAATAAGCCCATTGATTGTATTATTTATTAATATTTGTATAGAATGCATGTTGATTAAGTTGAACATTTTGTAATTTCAAATTTTACTAAATATAACTATCACCATTAAAAAGCCTATACTAAAAAGCCTAAAACTATGAGTTAATTTGTGAGTGCTCTATAAGTTAGTATTAATTTACTATAGAACGAAATCAAAATAAATATATATTCGTGGAGGTTGTGTAAATAATCAACGTCAATAAATATTGACGTTGATTATTTTATGAAAAAAAAAAATAGCTAGGCATGACACTAGATGCTTAATAATAATCCGCATAAATTTAGTATATTTTTATGAGATATGGATATATTTTATGATATATTTAATTTTACATAAAACATAAACAAGCTTTCCTTATAGATAGCTTCCTCGACATTATGTACTCTCAGTCTACACTGCTGCAAATAGAATGTAAAAACTGATCTTAGGGTATGCGGTAAGCCGGAACGCCGGAACGGTCAGACGGTTAACAACAATTAAAAGCAAGCAAGTTGGTTCACACTGTGATGCGGCTATAACACTGTATGGAACTAGTGCGTAAGTATGTAGTTCTAGCTAGTATGCGATGCGAATTTTCCGACGTCCATCTTGAAAATGGTTCTATAAATTTATATGGATAGTCGTTCGTTCAATCAGCTGGGCACTGTGTGACAAGCCGAACAGTGCGTACTAGTCCTTACCATCTTGTACGTTAATCTATCGAAAAATTTCTCAGCCTACTACTACTATTGCTATGCAAGTAAAACCGTGAAACAAGTTTTATATCTCTATTAAGTTTTAATCTATATTTTAATACGTGAAGCAAAAATTTTTGGCCCGTTTTTACGAAAATTTCGCGGACGGAGTATGAAATTTGACACACTTACAGTTTATATGTGGGAGAAGTGCAAAACTCTAACATTTTTCAATAATAATGCTCATAAAGTATATTAAATTAAGAAAAAAAAACATTACACATACTGCCATACATTTGACAATACGTTTGCAGTTATAAAGTGACATATACGTTGCTATGGCAACGCGTATTACTATAACCGCCATCTAGTGTGAAACTAGTGTAAAGTGTCCAGTTACCATCTGCGTGCGCTGATCGGAGGAGTGGCGCGCGTCGGCCGCGAGCGTCTGCGCGCGGTCGGCCACGCGGCGCAGGCGGCACAGCGAGCGCCACAGCTCGGGCGCCACGTGCCGCACGTCGCTCAGCCCCAGCCACGCCTGCTCGCTCACCACCCAGCGGTACATGCTCACCGACAGCGGGATGTCAACCTGGGAATATTCAACGTTTTAATCAATCGGTATATACAAAATGAACAAATCAATGCCTTCGTGACATTTGACGAAATAAATAGTTCAATCCACACTTGAAAGCTAATTATCGTTTTCCCAATTTGTTAAGTGTCGCGTTGAGTTTAGGCAATGTTTCAAAGTCGAATCTCAACACGGAATGTCTCAAAATTCGTAACTGACTTGACACTAGGTTCCCTCTGCCTACTGTACTATTCTCGTATGTGGGATAAAGCGTAAAGTTAGGCTAGGATCAATTTAGAAGTAGAAAACAAGATCGAGTCGTTTTGGTAAAAACAGATAATCGGCCTATTGATGACGATACATTTTGATGCTACAACAAGATATTGTAATGTCATTGCAAACATACGTTCAAAATTATAAGCATATTAATTAAGTAGGAAAAAATTATAATTTAAATAAAATGTTATTCAATATGAATGTGTAAAAAAATATTACCATCCTGGAGTCCATTACAGCTTTAGCCATAAACTTTCCAAGAAACCGGAATTTAGCCTTGACTCTAGATAGATGTGAGGCGCGAGCGTTGCGTCCGATGGCCTGCGGGAACAGGCCGCAGGGCCATGTGACGTAGGTGGCGTCGGGCGCGGGGGAGGGTATCGACGTCTCCTTCTCCAGGTCCGACGGCTCCGGGGACCGTTCCTCGTCGAGGTTCAGCGCGTCGCGCACGGAGGACGCGAGCCTGGCTGCGGCCTCGGCCGACCTGTCCGTAACTACAGGCGGTTGGCTTTTAACTATCTCTCCGCCGAAAGTAGGCTTCTGCTTGAAATTTTCGCTACCATGCCACAGGTCCAGATCGGCACGTTGTAACTCTTGAGATACCAAAGCGTAAAATTCCAAAGTAGGTCCGAGTCCCGTGCCCACCTCGTTCTCATATTGAATTTCAAGTAAGGCCTAAAAATATTTTAGGGTATTGAGTTTTAAATTATGAGTAAATTAATTGATTTTGTAACAATTATTTTCATATATTGACACACGTTCTGGTAAAAAGACAACACGTCATGTTGAGTTTCGCAACTCAATATGGAATGTCTCAAAACTAGGTTCCAAGAAATATTGTGAATCTAAAAAAATAAAAAAAGCCCAGAAGACGAAGATACCTTGGAGTGCGCGAACTCATGCATGACGTGCTCGGCCTGGCGCAGCACGGAGTGGCGCTGCACGGTGCGCTTGCGGCGGTCGAGGCGCGGCGCCACGCGCTCGTCGGCGCCCGCGGCCGCGCGCTCGCCGCCCGCCTCCAGCAGCCGCTGCAGCGCGCGGTCGCGGTCGAACGACACCACGTAGAACAGCAGGTGCCGGCACTCGAACGGGAACACGAACGGGCTGCACATGTCAACAAACATATCCTCGTATGTCTCACCTCTTGCTATTACGTATGAATAGAAATATACATTTATTCAATATGTATAAAGGAATAAACTCACCAAGCATACGCAATCTTTTTCAACCATGGTGGTAGATTTCCTGTCATTATGACCAATGGATCTTGCAGTTGTCTATTAGCTTTGGCGGCAAGCTGCAAAATGGATATAATTAATAGTATACAAAAGTAAATAGATAAAAATAAAAATATGCACTTATAAGAATAAATTTCATCTAAAATAATTAATCAGCTCCATACCAGAGGGAGCTTAGTGTTAATATACTCCATTCCCCACATTGTTACCAGAGCTTAAAAATAGCCCAATCTTCCGAATACTATATATGACATAATAAAGAATTGGTTATTTATATAGTATGTACAGTACGTTTGTTGTACCTTAGCATTAACAAACTCTGTGTTGGGCACGAGCGGGCGGTGGTCGGGCAGGCAGGCGGCGCGGTACAGCGTGTGCCAGTGGCGGCTGAGCGCGTGCAGCGCGCGCAGCAGGCTCAGCGCCGGCAGCGACGCGTCCTCCGCCTCGCCGCCCCACGGCGACGCGCGCAGCATCACCACCAGCGGCGACGCGCGTTGCGGGACTATGCCTTCTGTAAAAGAACACATACATTCATTTTTGTTTTTAAGAGGGCTGACTTTTTATTTTTTGAACACAATTCTCGATTGGATTTTTTTTATATTACCAAATTTATTAAAATGATAACGATGCTGTTGTTGCAGTCACTATTTAGTAAAAATACAAGATCGAAACGTACCATTCCACAGAAGATCTGGTTTCCGCCGAGAAGAAAGCTTTGTAGGCTGTCCTTTACCTTTGCGGGAGGAGGTCGCGTCGGTGCGCGGAGGCTCGCCCGCCTCCACCGCACGGTAATAAATTGTATGAGTTTGCACCCATATGCCGGCATTCGCTGTAAAATAATTTATTTATAAATTAGGTCAAATTTGTTGGCCATTTTTGTATATAAACTATTGCCGTTCCAAATAAATAAATTGAGAAATATTTGAATCAATTCAAAAATACCTAGAGGAGTTTCTGTATCGGTGTCCGCATCAGTTTGTTCACCAAATTGCCTCACAGCTTGGTAAACTGTCATGTTGTATGGTAAAACCATGTCGCCAATCAAGAATTCTAATTTATGATCGGAGCTGGAATAAAAGATACTCTTATAAAATAAACTTGAAAATGTTCCAATTTATTTTTACATTATCGTGATTAAGTTATATATACGCATATATTTTTAAGATGTATCCCGCTATTTTCGAGAATTTGCGAGGTGACTGGCGCAAGCCAGACGCGCCGCTTTGTCTTGTTAGCAGAGGATAGTTCATTTTTCCGAGTGGGTATCGAACCATATATAATCAGACAGTGTCCTACTAGTCGGACCGGCATGACAGACCCATACTAATTATAATATGGTTATTTCTTTTAACCTATAGTTTAAGATATTTAAGTATTGTAATGATAACTAACTCGGTAGAATGATGAGCGGGCGTGGCGAGCGCGTCGTCCACGTCGTCGTCGGAGGCGGGCTCGTCGTCCGACTGTGCGCCGGCGCGACGCGCATATCCTCGTGTTGCTAGATAACTGTAATTCATATTTTTATTAATAAGTGTACTTTCTTTTTTCAACTTCATCATCAATATACATAAATATTATATAAAATTCCTCTGTTTACTGAACCTCTTATAGGAGAGCCCTAAATTAATTTCTTGTAATATATAAAGAATGGGGAAAAATTGGATTTTCTATTTTTTTCCATGCAAACAATGTGATGGGTGAAAACTAGTCCCGTATATAGACGATACTCTACATCGCATAAACCTGTATGAAGTCATAAGTTAATATTAAAAATATATTAACTGATAGTTATTATTGATATCATTTTGTTTCAGTCACTATGTAAAGGTTTATAGGAAAATATTATTATAGTGGTTTTACTGAATTAAAATTATGCTTACCGCTCAATGGCTTGAACTAATGCTAAGGGGTCTATCCGGACGACACCACCTTTCCATTGTTTTAAGTTAGTGCAAGTCGGATGACGTTTGAGATCACACTAAGACAATAAATATAAAATGTTAGTATCTACTTCTTTAATACCAAAACAAAAACATTAAAATTTCTGTGAAATAAATAATTAAACATACAAACAGCATACACTACATAAAACTAATTAAATTAAGACCAGTCGTGGGCACAAAGTGTGACTGTAAACGTGACTGGTTATGGGTTCGATTCCCACTCGAGGATATAATATATTGGGGGAAATGAAGAATGGCGTGTTTTGACATGGTTTCCTCTTCTCCGGTAAGACAAATTGCATCATTAAGTTCCACCATTCAATATGGAATATTTCCAAGTGAGGAATGAACGGAATAAATCGTAAATTGAAAAACAAAGAAAAATTGTCAAAGTTTTAATATTTTATATTTAAACTTAGATATACAAATTGTTTTATTTAAAATTTACAACTTTCCAAATATAAAAGATTTACCATAAGCTGATGTGTATTAAAGAATTTGAGGGCGGACGTAGCGGGGCGCGCGGGCAGGTCGTGTACGC
This sequence comes from Heliconius hermathena, assembly GCA_013403705.1. Taxonomy (NCBI): domain Eukaryota; kingdom Metazoa; phylum Arthropoda; class Insecta; order Lepidoptera; family Nymphalidae; genus Heliconius; species Heliconius hermathena. The sequence continues at coordinate 940,906 of JAAIXJ010001126.1, read as the reverse complement.
GCACAGGGAACTGTTCCAAGTGGGACACGCACGCGTTCACCTTGCTCACTAGCGCCGTCAGGGCGCCTGCGCCGTCGCTTATTAGCAGGGCCTTCTCACCCCAGTCCACGTCACTGTTGATAATAAAAGTGAAAAAACTACTTAGCAGTCCACATATCACATTTTCATTTGTAATTTAGATATGCAAACTAACTCAAAATACTACTATGAAATTAAATACTATTGATACTAATTTATAATCACTAATACACTTATGTAGGTAATTATGATTATATAGTTAAATATCTCAATAGTTAAAAATAATTTCTTTAATAAAAACAACAGTTTACATTAAAATAAAAAAATAAAATAACAAACAGTTATATTCAAGTAGATCTGTTGTTGGGTGATGTTCATATTACTTACTCAGCGTCAAGTGGCATGTCAGCAAAGACATGAAGGAAGAGCCTAAGGCGCTCTTCACAGGCGGCGAGCTGATCCGGCGAGTCCCTCTCCCCCTCCTCGCGCTCGGCCTCGGCGCCAGCGTCGCTCTCCTGTTCGCCCGTCAGGAACTGTAGTAGCGCGCCAAGCACGCCGGAGTGATTCACCTACAATTAATATAATTATAGAATAAAATGTATAAGTATAAGTAATTAAAATACAAAAATATCAATTCCATCCTTGTTTAAAATGAACTAAAAATTCATGTGACTTATTTATGAGAAATAGATATTGGCACCGTGCACGACTACAGCGCCACCCAGCGTACGCAAATTTGTGGGCTCTGACGCTTTGACATATGATGCCGGGATTGTTTGAAAATATTCGTAAAATACTTTCAAATTCATTTATATTACTTAATTACTGTGATTTGGGTGGAAAAAGTGTCGATAAATCATTTCTGGTTATTCAAATTGAGAGATGTAAGTAATCTCTATTCAAAATTGTGTTCTATTTTGGTTATATCAGAATTTGTTTACTACTTTTTTAGTTGTAGTTTTACTGAATAACAAGGAAACAAAGCAAATTTAATGGTAGTTAGTATAGGAGTTACCTAGTTTTGATATTATTATAATAATTTATTTTCTAAGGCCAGTGGTGGCGCAGTGGCACGAGGTGTGACTGTAAAACCGACTGGTTGTGGGTTCGATCCCCACTCGAGGAGATGAAATATTTACTTAAATTTATATTTCCATTTCTTCGCTCTGGTGTCGAGGTTAAGCGCGGCGTTGAGTTCTGCCACTCAACACGCAATGCCTCCAGAATTCGGCAGAAAGTGGGGAACGGAGTGTCTTAACACTAGGTTCCCTCTGCCTACCCTGTTGTGTGCGGGATACAGCGTGAAGCTGATTTAATTTTTTTTAATTTATTTTCTAAATAAATGATTATTATAATATCTAAACGTGAACGAAACGAAATGTGATTTAAGAAAAAAAGTAATAAAATAAAAAAAAAACTATTAATGCTGTATTTGTGATTGGTTGCTAATGTTTTCAATAATAATTGGAAATTGTTGAATGTTACACCTGCAAGATCTATATGTTGCTCATCATTACATGATAGATGAAAACCCAGTAAAATATATTTTTTTTTTGTTGAAGTCACCACGTCGATTTTTTTAGGGCTATTTTAGGGGTATTTTTAGGGGTATTATACATATTTTGTTCTTCATTTTATTGTAATTTTTTATATAAATAGTTGAGTTGTCTATTTCTGTTTGTATTTCTGCATCACATACTTCGCTATAAATATATCTATTACATGTAAATGTATTTGTTGCATTGTAGAACAACTGCAACTGCTGTAACTCATTTTTAATAACTTAGTAAAACGATAAGTCGAACAGATTGCTTTGACATTAATAAGTGACAAAGCCTAAATTTTTTCTACTTTTGGCCACCATGAACGCTGCGAGCGTTTATAATACTGTCACCTAGTACTACGCACCCTGCGAATACAGAGTCGCAGAGTTCTTTTTAGAACTAATAAAATAGAATATTTCTGTCATACAATGAACTGACATATATTTAACTATTTTTGCACGCACGTGCCTAAAGCAATTTGATGGCGTTAATTATTATTGTTATTTAAGACTACTTAAGATTTACACCGTAATATATAGCATTCCTGAGGAATGTAGCTTTCATACAAAACAAAAAAAATGTAATCAGACCAAAAGATCCGGAGATCTTAGCGTTTAATCAAACAAACATTTCCGCTTTATTATATTAGTATAGATTTAAAGTAGGAATTTTATAAATATTATAATATTAATATTAAACGTTTACATTAAGACTCCTGTATTTCTTTTTCATATGATTTTTTTCTTCAAAATTCTTAGGTGCACAGTATACGACAAAGTTATAGTTTTTTTTTATATCAATATAATGAATAACAACGAAAATGTCATTAATAATGATAAAATAAATAATAATAAATTTAAGTAAGGTTAAAGTTCTCTTATACATAATGTTTTTGTCATCACCACTTCAATGAAAGCAGTTTTAAAAATACTCTATAATACAATTTAAACAAAAGAGAGAAAGAGAAGAATTTACAAAAAATTTAAGTGTTTTTTATTCAAGAAATCAAGTTGTAGGTATTATTACAGAAAATAGATAATGGCGTAAAATAGAACGAGAGTTATCCCTTTTTCGTTCTGTAATTTTTTTGAGAATGAAAATTGCAGATCGGCAAGGTTTAGTAGTGTTTTTGTAGTAGTAGGTGTTTACGTTATTAATATGTATTCGTAACTGCGTTGTACGTAATACGGTATCGACAAAAATAAAAAAAAATCCTATATTTAAACTGTTGACGAATCTTGATTACTTTTTTTTAGGTATGGATTTGAAATATTTTACCTTATATGCAGCTCTCGTAAAAGGACCGCAGACGCTTCCACCTTGTATAACACCACAATTTGTACTTAAGAGCGCACAAACCTCAAAAGGTGACACATCATGGTTGAGCAGCGTATCACGCAGATGCGCGAGCGCAACACGTTGCTGCGTGAAGGCGCGTGTTGGCAGCGCGGCCGCCAACGCCGCCAGCTGCTCGAGCGCGCCCGCGCCGCCTCCCAGCGCGCCCCACTCGCGCTGCAGCCGCGCCGCGCGCCACGTCACCCACTCGCGAACTTTCTCCCTAATATTATGGATAGATGCTGTTAATATTTGTTTATTTGTATTAGTCGCATGTTTACCTTGTAGCATCGTGTTGCTAAATAAAACAAATCTCATTAAAATTTGCACAATGCATGTTTACATAATAATATTATAAATAGAAAAGTGTCGCAGTTCGATGTCTATTATTAATATTCTTTTTTTATTTGCTTTAAGAATAACGCGCCGAGAGCAGTAGATGATGCAAGGGTCGTTAATCTTAATTTTACTCTATTATTTACGTCTTTGTTTGTCGAACTAAAAAAGCACAATAATTTTTTCAATAAATCATCGTCTGAGACATATCTGCACCATATTTTCGATTGTTTAAAACAAGAGTAAAGTTTTTTATACAAGAATGATAATTTTCGTGACATATTAAATATGATATCTTGAACTTAAATTTATGTGTATAGTTTTACTTTATATAAAATAACTGTTTAGAAATAATAAAATAATAATACAAACTGGATTGTGACTGTGGCTTATCATACATCGGTCAAACAAAGAGAAGCATCGGTGTTAGGGTGAAGGAACATATCTCTGATATCAAGAATGGGCATATATCGAAGTCAGCTGTGTGTACACAGCATACTGTGGATAAACCCAGCCACTACATTAGGTTTGATAAACCCCAAATCCTATCTAAGAAAAACAGATAATTCCTAGAATGATCCGCGAGGCTATTGAAATACAAAAACAAATTACAAATTTCAATAGAGAGGATGGCTGGAAACTTTCTATCTCACTTTCTATCTCTAAGTCTTAAATCCACCATACCAGAGGGCAAGATACTATCAGGTCATTCTGCAGAAATCCAGGGCAGTACGCGAGGCAATTAAGAAGTCGTTAGCGGTAGTTTGATATAATAATTAGGTCAACTGACAGACGAATGCGACCTCAGTCTACCCGTGACCACGGACAACTGTAAAATGTTTGAAACGTCGGGTTTCCGAAAATGTATAAAAATACAAAAAATACGCGATTAATCCGGTTAAAATAGTTTCATTTAAAATGTGTAATAATCGTGAAAATCAAAGAACTTATTGTTTAGAAATATGACATGAAATATATGGCACGAAATTAATTTATCAATAAAAATATATTATTTATTACAACTTATATATACGTAAACATATTAAAGTTAAAAAATATATATCTTTAGAACTATATATAATTATTAATATTCCAGAAAAAAAATGCACATGTGTTGACATGTGTTGCATGATGTTTTCTGTACATACTTGTTCTGCACAGTCAAGTTGGCGGCGTGCGGCGCGGCCAGCAGCGCGGCGTCCTTGTGCGCGTGCGGCGCGCGGCCCCAGCGCGACGGGTTCAGCGACGACAGGAACGACGACGTCTTGGACGCGCCCGCGCGGGCCCCCGACCGCGCCGCCGACACCACTGTGGAAGCTGCTAACGGTCACTTATCGATCTCTGTTTCCTTTTGTTGGTTCATTTTATATATTATTACAACAGAAATGTAAAAAAACACACAATAAACATTCATGAAATCTAATAAAGTATTATTTGTACTTAAAGTGTGACTGTAAAATCGACTGGTTGTGGGTTTGATCCCCACTCGAGAAAGTGAAATATTTATTTACATTTATATTTTCATTTCTTCGCTCTGGTGTCGAGGCAAAGCGCGGTGTTGAGTTCTGCCAATCAGCACGCAATGCCTCCAGAATTCGGCGGAAAGTGGGGAACGGTGTGTCTTAACACTAGGTTCCCTCTGCCTGCAGTGTGCGGGATACAGCGTGAAGGTGATTTATTTTTTAGTAATTTTTTTCGTGTGCAGTAAAGTATAATAATGATTATAACGACTAACAGTGCGCAGTGACCGCGTTGGCGGAGGAGGCGGGCGCGGGCGCGGGGGCGGGCGCGGCGTGCGCGTGCGGCGCGTCGTCGCGGCGCCCGCGCTGCTGCCTCACCCCGCCCGAGCGCTTCACGGCGCGCTTGCGCTTCAGCATCTCCGCCAGCTGGAGAGGACTGCTGGACCTGCATCACAAGACAAGGTAATAAAGTTATACATATCGTTAGACGGCAACCATTAATGACCTCACACGAATTTTATAATTTTTTGAAACCTCTCTCGTCCTTATTACAGCTGCTAATTCGTAAGACCACCTCTTCCTTCTACCTTCCTCTCTTCCTAGTCACATATTTAACAATTTTACACCTAAAAATTATTAAGTACAAAAATCTTTTTGAAGGTTATTACTTAGTTCCCACCTCTTGTAACACAACGTATACTTTCGACCTCTGCCTTCTCCTTGAAATGTGAAATATTCCAAAATTTATGTCACATGTTGCATGTTGTCTATCCATGCGTACAATTCATAGGAAGTATCATGGATACAATATGCATCCGTCCATTTGGCGCAACAAGGACATAATTAACTTTTTTAAAAAGTTAAATGTGTCAATTTATCAATGAAGATTATCTACTAACTTTGATTACGTCTCTAGCAATATTTCAAACAGTAAAAATACGCTTATTGTTTCAACTAATAAGCGTTCCAAATAATAAGACAACAAAATGAAATACTATTTTGCAATGTGTGCGACATACAAAGAGATTATTTTTATGAAAACATATATAATTAAGATATCGTTAATTGGAATGCCAGCTTTGCCAAATCTGTATGAACTTAGAAGAGACGCCGAAATCGTTTTTATTTTTTGTTACTAAAATACTTGTTACAAAAATAACGATTCTTAAATATACTGCAAAAAATATTATTTAGTAATTTATTTTTTTCATAAGCCATGAAAAATATATGAACTTTTGAGTGTCTCTTATAAACTTTAGGCCGACAGAATTATCTGGTACGCCTATCATTTTCGTTTTAAATGTAAAATTACCTATGAACTGTAGTAGATGCTTGTTGGTGGCTGGAACCTGAGGCTGCTGGTCCAGCCTCCGAACTACCACTATCACTTGGCGCGACTGTAAAAAATAATAATTTCTATATAAATAAAATCGAACTTTATTCTATTTCATACAAACAAAAAAATATAATTTATATGTTCATTTCGTACATCAATTAAAAAATATTTTATTGATTAAAAATAATGATATTAAAAAGAAAACTGTATATAAATAATATTCAAAGTAATTCTTACTACATCTAACATTATACTAATTAGAATCGTTATCAATAAGTAAATAATATATGCATAAAAAATTACAAATCTTTAAATATATTTACAGTTACGCAAATTCCTTTCATTAGGACTAGCTATGAAGGATCCCGACGCGGAGAATGTGAGTGACAAACTGTGATGATCCAATGACGAGGCTGATGTGGAAGCGGGAGGAGAGGACCCGCCACTGCCACGTACACTTGCTCCAATGGGAGACTAAAAATAAGTATAAATTATTGTAATATAAATTAAATAAGACACTATCTGAAAAAAGATATGATCTGGCGTAGTGCAATAAACATGTGTATAACGTAAATATTTTTTTTATATTAACAGAATATTTTAAAATCATCTTTGCTTGCCCCACTAAACGTAAGAAATTAGGGAAGCCCTATTATTCAAAATTCTCCATCATGAGAGAAATCATCAGTGGCGCAATGATCGTTCAAGATGTAAACGTGGGTTCGATCTCCATTGTGTTTCATTTTTGTCAGTCTCATAAGACATAGCGCGACGCTGATTTTCACCATTAAATAAGTACGGTAAGACTCAAAAGTGAAAAACAGAGAAAAGATTCTTAACACTAGGTTCTCTCTGTCTATTCGCTGCATAGGATAAAGTGTAATGCTGAAAAAATATATCAATAAACGATAAGAAATATATCAATAAACAAAAAAATATAACAAATAACTATATCAATAATCTATAACCTATTTATTTTTCTTACTTTCAACTTAGCCTGTCTAGGAGTAGGCACACCAGGTGCGCGGTCAGCGAGCTGTGCCACCTGATGCAGCACGCCCTCGCGACGGAACTGTATGCCCATTTCTTCAGGCAACCGCTGCATCAATATCTCCGCTAGTTGGAGTGATCCCACCACTATCCGTAGATCACTGGATGCCATCATACCAGCGATGTGGGATGATATTACCTAGATGTGGATTTTTAAAAATTAGATTACATCATTCAGATAATTTCATCAATTAAATCATATAAAACCTGACCTGAGTCTTCAAAACTTGTCGTAGGAGAGTAGCATCAGCGTAGTACACGGCGCGCAGTATGGCTTTCAGGGCCTGCGCGCGCAGCGCCGGGCCCGCCGAGCTCCAGTACACCTCGTGCAGCACGCCGAGCAGCGCGCGCACCAGTGACGGGTTACAGCGCACCATGGCGATGCGTGGGTCTGTAATATAACCATGATTGAGGATGATCTCTTCGTAGAATATGCGAAGTCAGCTTAGCTGATCGTATCCGCAATGAAGAGATATACAGAATGACAGGTACTAGCGAGAATGTCACGGTCAGAATAAAGAAGAACATGCTTAGCTGGTTTGGGCACGTCAACGAATGAGTGATGAAAGAATGGCAAAAAAGATTTATGATTGAAAAGTGAGCGGTAACGGAGGTAGGGGGACACCTCGGTTGATTTTCGAAAACACAGTATCAAATATACTGTAGGAAGGTCACGTAAAAAGCATGAGGACCCCCCGGAGGGCATACGTAGGGCACGTATGAAGACAATAATGATAGTGGATGAGGCGAAAGAGGTATGTAGGGACCGTAGATATATAAGAAAAAAATAAATTAATTAACAAAGCCATAGTACTTTAATGATTTTGTTGCCTGGTATGATGATTATTGAAAGTAAAGAACAACTTAAAAAATATAAAGCTGCTGCTAAAAATATATTTTAGTGACTTTTCTTTGAAAAAATATTTTTGTTAGTAAATATTCTTAGGGTAGACAAAATATTTTTAGGATTTTATAAAAACCCTGCTGATATACGATCACAAATTGACAATAATATAATAAGGCGGTGGCTCACCAGGCTGGTGCGCGGCGCTGGCGGCGTCGGCGGGCCCGGGCGCGGGCGCCACGCGCTGCACGGGGCGCGCCGTGCCCGTGTGGTCGTTGAGCTGCTGCATGGCCGTGAGGTCCACCGTGTAGGAGCGGCCCAGCGCGCTCAGGCACACCTCCTCCTCGCCCGCCGCCGCGCCCGCCTCTAGCGCACGACATTCGCCCCATGAGTATGACCTCCATATGCCTACAACGTGCGGTACGGACCATTATGTGAACCACGCCCACGCCTACTCATCCCACCAATATTCATATTGCCGTATTTTAAAAAATACTAATAAATAATACTTTTTTAATTTTCAAATTCAAGAATATAGAAGAAGTAACTAAAAAAACAATTCTTCTGGCTCTTCTCAGCAGAGCTGCCATCCGAGCCCGTGATAGGCTTATGTTCTATCTTGCATGAAAAATATTTAAAATTTCAGTTTTTTTCTTAAACCTAAGTTACCTCTGTCGTCTCTCCACTGCCACTGCGCGGAGCGGTCAGTGGGCGCGGACCAGGGCCGGTCGAGATGTGCGTCCACAGCAAAGATACCATCAGTTGGTAGACGAGGCATTAGCTCGCCAATGAGACACGTTATCTCGTAAAGCTCCTGCGGTGGTCGCGGAATCAATTCCACTTGCTGTACACAGAATTATGAATATTATGTATATATTTTTAATTTTATATCATAAAAATAAATAATCGCATTGTCATGTGTCTTCTTCTATTAAATAAACTGCTATATTTATATAAATAGAACTATAGCACTGATTAATTTTTTCTTCAGCACTTTATCCCACAACTGGGTAAAAATCGGAGAATACGTGACATTAAAAAAAACATCAAATCCTTGTTTTTTCTCCCAAATCCAATACTCGAGTAGGACTTAGCCTACTAGAGAGTGATTATAAAAATAAAAACAAATGCAAAAACCAATAAATAAAAGTAAAAATAATAGAGCAAAAACGACCTCCTGGTGCAGCGTAGACCCCGTCAGCAAGCACAGCAGCGTGTCAGCAATGGAGCGCTGGTGCAGCGCGAGCGCGAGCTGCGGGCACGCGCCGCACATCACCCACAGCAAACGCAGCACAGTTATGAACGTGCTGCCCGAGATGAGCGGTGGTTGGACCACCAGCTGAAAGGAACACTCTTTGTTTATACACAAGATGAAGAGCTTCGATTCTATATACAATAGAACTAATCGATTTCGACCACCCATGTCCTTAACATGGGTGGTCGGAATCGATTCGATCGATTTTTTCGGATAATCGAACAGTATTTTCTGAACCATAATATTTATATACAAGAAAACGAAGACTATATTTATATACGTAATTATATTTACGACAAGTAGAAATGAAACAAAGTTTTGTAATAAAATGACGATAATAAAAAATTGAAAACGTCATCTGTTGTTTGTTTACAGAATAAATTTGTTTTAAAAACATGTTGCATCTTCTACGAAGTATGTCATGTACTTCAGTAACAAGTAATAGTGCCCGAAGGAGAAGCGCGAGACGAGGTAACAAGCACATAAGCGATAGTACGGTTGATCGACCTCTACGTAATCGATACTTAGGATAATATACTGAAGTATATTTTATTTGTAAAATTGTTAATTCCATTTAACAATTTGCTAAACAAAATATATCTCAACATATCCTAGACATTAGCCTTCTACTTTTTTTTATATAAATATCAGTTCTCAAAATTTTATTAATTTCATATTAATAGGACTTTAAAATAAAAAAAATATTTTTTTTTTTTCAATCCTACTCCTATCAGATATAAAATAGAAAAACATTTTTATATCCTACTAATATAAAAATGTATTTATATTTTACAGCAATATATATAGGCTATAGCAGTATATAAGCAACTATTTATGGTAAGAGTTTTGTATAATTTGGATTCAATATAACATTACAAATTTAAGTGGGCAAAGCCCGTTTGGGTAGCTAANTATATATATATATATATATATATATATATATATATTTAATAATTATAATAAAATCTGATCGGAGGCTACTCGTGGTGCAGGGGCGCAATGTGTGACTGTGAAATCGACTGGGCTGTGGGTTCGATCCTGACTCGAGGAAATGAAATATTCATTTAATGTATATTTTAATTTCTTCGGTCTAGTGTCGAGGCAAAGCGCTGCGTTGGGTTCCGCCATTCAATGCGCAATGACTTCACAATTTAGCGGATAGTGAGGAGCATAGTGTATTTACACTAGGTTCCCTCTGCCTACCCTGCTTTGTGCGGGATACAGCGTGAAGCTGATTTAAATTATTGAATATAATTATATAATTGTAACAGCAACTATGTGACCAACAAAAAAACTACATCTATGACAAGAGAATTGTTTAAGTAAAATAATTGATGGTTGTATATTTGATGATGATAATGTTACCAGTTGTTGTAAGTTAGTGAGTAGCTCCGGTGTAGCAATCTCCTGCAGTCGCGACGGGTCGTGCTGGAAGCTATCTACAAGGCGGGAGAAGGCGAGGCAAACGCATTCTACAGATTTCTTGTCTTGTATTGTTAATCTGAAATCATATTCATTGTTACGATTATTTTTATTATGCTTCCTATTCTTTCATCTAGTTCTTCGTAACTCTCAATTCTTCGCTTTCCATACATTTTTTTATAAACACAAAATGAAAATACATTAAATACAGTTAAATTTGCAACGACCGCGTATGCATTTATTACATCCAAGCCATATAATATGAACAAATATATACATTCTTTTAGAAAAGACTATTATTATCATTTTTCTAAACTAACCTGTTCGCAAGTAATTGCAAAGAGTCCCTGACGAGATGGAACTCATCTTGGGTTAAGTTCTGGCAGCAGTTGGCTGTGATTGACAATGCTGCGCGTTGAGCGTTGATGGAGAAAAAGTCCAAATAAGTCAAACAAGCGGACACGCCTCTCTGTTGATAATATTATTTAATCATTTATAAAAAATCGTACTGTACAGACTAATATTTTTTTATGTATACTGAATAAAAATAAAATCAGCTGTATCCCGCACAGAGCATGCTCTGTGCAGGATACAGCTGATTTTAGTAGATAGCTTATAGTAGGCAGAGGGAACCTAGTGTTAAGACACTCCGTTCCTCACTTCCGAATGCCAAATTCTGGAAGCATTGCGTATTCAGCGGCAGAACATAACGCCGCGCTTAGCCTCGACACCAGAGCGAAGAAATAGAAATATAAATTTAAGTAAATATTTCATCTCCTCGAGTGGGGATCGAACCCACAACCAGTAGGTTTTACAATCACACTTTGTGCCACTGCGCCACGTACAAGTACAAGTTACAGGCCAGTATAACTTTATCATTTAAAGAAAAAAAATCCTTTTTTTGTATCATTTAGGAGAAATGATACAATTTCGTATAGACATGCACAAATAAAAAAAATTAAAACAAATAACAAATGAAACTAACCGCTTGTAATATAGCCTTGGAGTGTCTACGGGATAACATATCAAGAGCCGTGAGGCTCTGCTCCGCCACGTCCATGCAAGTAATGGCTTGCAGTTTGTCGAGGAAAGCCGGTACTGCCAGAGCTACGGCACCGCTACTACGAGGCAACGCCTCCAGCATGTATGTGAGAGCTCGGCATGCGTGGTTCATCTGAAATGCAAAAATATCTTTAATATATTCACTGTATTTAATATATTAAAAAAATCTATACTTTTTGTTTATTTGTTGAATAATTTTAAGTTGAATAAACAAACTTAAATTGATTCGCAACTGATTAAAGAGCGAAACTATTGTGTATGTTTGGTACAGGATGCTCATACAAGTATTATTTAAACATTATAGAGATTATCAAAATACAAAATGTTGGTATATGTTATATATGAAATGAATATGTATATTTTCTTTACATTAAAAGCATAAAACACATAAAAATATACATTTCTTTTAACAAATATATTACCATATCAAAGTTATGTTCAGCTCCAAGTAAATTGACGAGGGCTGGTACCACCTGGCGTACAGGGAATCCCGCCAGCGTGTCCTCATTGCCCATTACCAGCAGTTGGCACATCTCAATCACTGCCTGCAGCTGCTGACCCTCGTCGCCTGTGGCTTGTAGGCCAGCGAGCAACTGTGCTGCTTTTGATGCGGCTGCAAATGCACAACGTTATTTTTTATTTGTTCTAATTACTAATTATTTTTTTCACCTTAACTTCAATATTTTTTTTCGTATAGGTACAGGTAAGCAAAGAGGACCTGTGTAAAGATACTATGGCTTGCTGAATAATTAATTAAGACACAATGCTTAATGCACTCATTAATTTTTATTACTCGAAAGTCAACCTCCGGTTTTCTTGTCTTACAAGAGTAGGGAAATGAAAATAAGTTAAAGCAATAATTGATGTATTGTGATCCAACCCATGTTTAAAATCAGACGTTGTTCCACTGCATCACGATTGGTTCCATGGTGCTTATAAATAATTAATACAATATATTAAACCAATGAAGGTTGAATACTAACTTAAAAAGACTACGCCTAAAATAATAAAATATCACTTACCAGAATTAGCAGTAACAGTTCTATGCAACAAGTGCTGCATGCGAGGCCCGAGCGCCCCCAACAGGTGTGGTGGCAGGCCGCGCGCCTCCAGCAGCGCCTGCAGGCGGCCCACTTCGCCCTCCTCGGAGGAGGACTCCTCGGCGGCGGCGGAGGCCCCCGCGACGCCCGCCGCGCCCGCGCCCGCGCTACCGCCCACGCCCGCACCGCACTCCTCCGCTACTTTGGGATTATTGTTTTGAGCTTACCACGATCAGTACGACCAAAGTGTCGTGGCCACCGTGGTGTTAAGTTTTCTGTATTTAAACACATTTTTCACTCGGGAACAAAATTATAAAATGTGAAAAAAATCTAATCAGCTCATTAATAGCAAACTTAAAGGTGGCTTCGACTCGTCGTCCGTACTTTAATATTAGTGTTAACACATTCCGTCTCCCACGCACCCGTCCCATTTTCGGGATATTGCGTGTTGAATGGCGAAACTTAGCATCGTCTTTTGTATAAGGAAAAAAAAATCAACCCGTGAAGAGTGGGAATCTAACCCAAAATCGTCAGGCGCTGTATAAAAATTATAACAAAATCAATAGAGAGGACGGCTGGAAGCTTTCTAATACCTGGAACCCACTCAAAAAATCTTTGACGTCTCAATCCCACTTAAGATACAGTCAGCTCATTCTGCAGGAATCCAGGGCCGTACGCGAGGCAATTAAGAATCGTAATGTCAACTGACAGACGAATGCCACCTCAGTCTACCCGTGGCCACCGACTACTGCAAACGTCGGGTTTCCAAAAATGTATAATACTATATATACGTGATTAATCCGGTTAAAATAGTTTTATTTAAAATGTGTAGTAATCGTGAAAAACAAAGATCTTACAATAAATGTAAATATTACCTTTGCCCTTGGGCTTCGCATCGTTAGAAGCGTTATCAGGCATGGAAGCGGCAGAAGCTGTGACCGGCGGTGTGGACGATGTAGATGGGACGGCACCCTGCAAAATTAATTATAATTTATTATAATTATGATTTCTTAGTTAGAGGCCGTCGTGGGTTCAATTATTACTTGTGGTAATAATTTATTTAATATTTTCAAATCTTCGCTCTGGCAACACGGCAGAGCGTATCTTTGATTTCTATTTCTGCCGGTATACACGCAATGCCTCGAGAATGCGGTAGAAAGTGAGCGAGTGACACAGCTTAAAAATATTTTTTTTATTAAACTAAATAATTAAAAAAATTAATGAAGGTGGCAAATTAATTACATATAATGACAGTAATATTTTCGATTCGATTAGTACAAAAATTAGGTGACAATATAGTTACTTTTGTTGAATATTCTAATAGGCAAAGATGTTTTTTGTGAAATCAAGTCTAGGCCAAACTGAGGCCAGTCGTGGCGCAGAGGGGCACTGGTGTGTGACTGTAAACGTTGTGAATCCGATTCTCTCTCGAGGAAATGAAATGTTTAATATTATTCTTTGCTCGTTTTGGTAACGAGGTAAAGCTCGGCGTTAAGTTTTGCCAATCAACACGTAATGTCTTCAGAATTGCGCGGAAAATAGTAAACGAAAGTGTCTTATAATGGAATGAGTTTTACAACAACAGTTTACAATATTATATATATATATATATATATATATATATATATATATATATATATATATATATATATATATANATATATATATATATATATATATTGTAAAGGGTACTTTGTGGTAAAGAAAAACCTACATATTATAAATTGAAATATCCATTGAAACATACCGTGGTTAAAGGCTGGGGATGGGCCCGGCTGGACGCGCCACCGGTACTAGCACACGAACCCAGGCTGCTTTTACCTGCTGTCCAAATACACAGTAGTATATCAGAATGTCAATAATATTCAATGTTATTGTTATTATCAAAAAAGCTTCTCAAGTGAAATTATGAGTATATTAGTAGTAAGTGAAATTATATGTAAAAAAATAAAAACTATACAATTCTCAAATATATTATAATGAAAGTATGTATGAAAGTATTTATAATGAATTAAGACCACATATCAAGTAAATAGCTTCCATTTCACTTTAACCCACTGTACCAGCCTAGTGGTCAGGGTTTAACAATGTGATAAATTTTTATTTTGAGTATGTATGGAAAGCCGCAGGTAGTTACAATCATATAAGCAACAGTATACAGAGACAGAGTATTTTTGTCATCACCACTTTAAATGAAAGCATAGTTTTAACTACTTTATAAAAACCTAATACAAATAAAACAATAGAGATTTTGCCATTTGAAAAATGGAAAAGCGATATTTTCAAACAAAATAAAATTTTCGTTGTAAAATAAAACGCTATTTGTAAAGAATGACGCACACAGACACTAACCTATCGACAACATCGCATGCATCTGATTTACCAAATCGAGTCGTAGGTATAGGCGGTGAAGTTGAACGTTATTTGGGTTCATTATAGAATAACTATAGGGGATAGCCCTTACTTGTTCTGGTATATTTTTTGAGAATGAAAAGTGGCACATCGGCAATGCTTAATAGTATTTTTGTTAGTTTGGATAAAAATCATCAAATAAAAATAATAATCCTACGTCTAAACTCTAAACTGTTGAGGTCTTCTTCTTCTTATCTTCTCTTCTTCTTTAGTAGTAGATTAGTTTTTAGGTACGGGTCTGAAATATTTTACTCTATTTGCTGGTCCCGTAAAAGGCGAACGCTTCCACCCTGTATAACACATACCTCGTTTGTCGCGTCGTGTGGAGGGCGTGTGCGGCTGCGGCATGTCGCGCGCGCGCGCCCGCCGCCCGCCGCCCGCGCTGCTGCCCGCCTCCTCGCCGCCGCTCGACTGTTTCACAATATTCAACACATTCATTAAATGATCACATATTCTGTGCGTCATCATCTTAAAATAGGTTTATGTTGACAGTTGTAACCAACATCAAACTTTTTCTAATCTATTTTAATAACAATCGAGGCCGGTGGCCGACGGCACGAGCGCGTGACTAATTGTAAACACGACAGGTTGTCGAATCAAGTCCCATGCGAGGAGATAAAGTATTTCATATATGCAAGCAAAGCGCAGCGTTGAATCCCGCCACTCAACACACAATGCCTCCATAATTCGGCGGAAATTGAAAAACCGACTGTCACTAGATTCGATCGCGAAGCAAAAGCGATCCAGAAATATTGGTCCAAAAGACACTCCGCAACAGCCAAGATTAAATAAAAAAAAATAATCCACTTATTATTTTAAGGATCACTATATAAATATACAAATTGATTATTTATGCTAGGCTATTTTTTAATAATAAAACCTTCAATTTAGCAGTTACTTCCGTTTCAAAACTTGCAATGCCTTTTTCACGCTCCATTAAACGATTACGTTCAAAGCATATAAACGTGTCAATAGAGAACTACCAGCTTTACTAATATTACACTATTTTTATATTGTTCCTTAACATGTGACATGTGTTTTTTTTTTACAAATTCTTATATAAAACAAAAATAAATCAGCTTCACGCTGTATCCCGCACACGGCAGGGTAGGCAGAGGGAACCTAGAGTTAAGACACTCCGTTCCCCACTTTCTGCCGAATTCTGGAGGTATTGCGTGTTGAGTGGCAGAACTCAACGCCGCGCTTGTCCTCGACACCAGAGCGATGAAATGGAAATATAAATTTAAGTAAATATTTCATCTCCTCGAGTGGGGATCGAACCCACAACCAGTCGGTTTTAAAGTCACACCTTGTGGCTCTGCGCCACGACTGGCCTCATTCTCATATCTCATTCTTATATCGTTTGATAAAATAAAATTATTTTATTAAATTATTATATATCATGTCATTTATAACTAAATGAATATTATGATACACATTAAGTAAAATTGCATATAATGAATTAAATAATACGTCATTATAAAATAAGCGATCGTAATTATTTTAATTAATATAATAATAAAAATATATTAAATACCTGTCTTTTAGAGGCAGTTTCCTGTCTCTGACGTTGCGAAGTACTGGCCCCCCTCGTCAAGCAAGCACCCAGGGTCGCACCCGTTGCAGCAGCGATACTCTTCAAATAAAAATACACAAAATATATATAAAATACAGCAAAATATATGTAAGAATAAATAATATTTTTATCCACGTACGTCCCGTCTTATCGGGTGAAAAAGGGTATTAAGACACTCTATTCTTTACTTTCTAGCTATTTTTGTGAGAATGTGTGCTTGGTAGCGAAATCTAAGGCCATACTTTGTTTTTGGGTTATTACAGGGATGCTGAAAATAATATAATATTATATTAATAATAACCCACAGTCTCCCCTAATAATTTACTTAATTTATTATATCTACATTTCAGTATATTGTATTATATTATATATATTACTAATAAAAATGATAAAGAAGCATCCTGCTACGTTCAAACATTTCATATGTTTTCTAAAAAGTATAAATAAACAAGCAATCGTCAATTAGTTAAATATACTGTTTATTATGTTAGTTATGTTAGGGATTAGAATTCGAAAAAAAAATATATTAAAAACATACCCTTCGAGCGTTAGTTTGACGTAAATATGGGAGATCGCGCGGTACTATTAGTAGTTTGCTGTCAGAACTGTGTCCTTTAGATGAACTCGCTTCTGTAAATATATACATAGTTATTATATTTTTCAATTATTGTAATAAATAGAAAAGCTTTTAAAGTAAATGTATGATAATATTTTTTTTTCAGCTATACGATCTATCCCGCAGACAAAGGGAGCTTAATGTTAAGACACTCCACTCACCACATTAGGCCAAATTTTCGAGGCATTGCGTGTTGAGAGGCGGAACTAAACGCCGCAATTTGTCTTAACACCAGATCGAAGAAATGGAAGTATTAATTATTTCATTTCATTTCCTCGAGTAGGAATTGAATGCACAGTCTGTCGCGTTTACAGTCAATCACGCACCCTGGTGCCGTCCCGGTTTCCTTCTGAATATTAAATATGTAATATTTAACTATTACCTTGTAAATCTCTGTATGGCGGTGGAGTGTTGGTCCTACCGCGGTAATCTTGGAAGCTTTTACGCTCAGCCGCCGTCGGTGTGTGAACCACCTCACTCGTCGAAGTGCTAGCTGTAATAACACAAATATAACTACGGTTATCTGCTATGAATGGCTGCACTTGATACGTGATAAGACCAGTTGATAAGCTGCATTGAACGTAACGAAGAGCTATAGGCTAAACAATCACCTATTATCGACTGGAATCGTAATACACGACGCCAAGGATAAGATTCAAGAAAATATAGAAATTTATACATCATGTAGTTCTATTTGTTTTGTCATATACGTGAGTTTGAGACATTACCTGCACTATCGCTGATAACCGTTGAGGTGGGTGGTCCGAGGTCACGGTTGTTTCTGTTACGCAGTCGGTACGTGCAGGCCTGTGCGGACGAAGCCTCAGCTCTGTCACTGTCGTTGTCAGGGGTTAGGTTTTCTATTGCGTAGGGTTTCGTTTCTGTAACACTCTTATGCGAGTCTATTTTAAATTTCTTTCTGCAATCTTCAATATCAATGAAGCAATTACTCTTTTTGTGTGACAAAGATCGATGTGTTGAACGTTTCCTTTTCTTGCCTTTCCTACGACTAGTCGTAGGACTGTAGACAGAATAATCTGAATCGAGTAAATCTGTTATAGTCGAGGAACTGAACGGGGAATATGCAAAATCCCTCTCGTCCAAAGGCAGCAAGCCTTCTGTCTGGCTGTCTGGAAGTTGTGCAGGAGTTTCTGTAGCGCCTTGGTCAGAAGAGACTCGCGGTAGAGAAGTAGCTTTTAAGCTGGTCGGTGTCTGCTCACAAACACTCTCACTAGATCTAAGAGCAGTCCGTGAGCGCGTGCAATATGCAACGCAATCGTCTGTGGAAGAGTTGTTCGTTGTATTATGGCTTTTACGTTTTTTTCTGTCATGCGACGAAGTCCGACTCCGCTTGGCCTGACTGGTCGAGGGTTTGGGCGTATCTCCGTGTTTATAGTGAGTAGTATCGTAGCGAGTTTCGTACACGTCGGTTCCGTATGACCACCGCTCGGAAATGGAATAGTCAGAACGAGGGAGTGTATTGACGAAACGTGAACTCCTGCGGAGCTCAACTTGTGCTCGTTGCTCTGTTTCAAAGGTGCGACCTGAAGAGTGGCGGCTCGTGCGTGATGAGGGTGACGTAGCGTTGCGTCTGCTCCGGCGACTACGGCTTGCTTTACGTACTTGACGCAACCACCGGCCGCCCACCACCCTGCTAGGAGAAGACCTGTACATTCATATATTTTATTAGTTTATTTTATTCCTTATAATTATTTTAGTATAATTTTCTAATATAAATTGTACAAAGAAAACTTTTTGCAATTATAATTTGTTCACTATTTTTTTAATAATTAGTGTTTTAAACAATGTTTTAATTTACTTTTATTTTGGCTTATCAGAATTTAGATTAGTTAAGTTAATTCATATACAAAACACAAAGTATTTTTTATAGAATATAGCCTACAATTTTATTTTTTTGCTCCTCAAGCCACCTAAATATCAAATTTCAGCTTAAACCTAATAAAGCTTTGGTTGTTCATCATCTGTAAGTTAGTTCTTATTGAAAGATTTTGACATAATTTCTATAGAAATTAAGTCTTGCAAAATAAGAAATTGATATTTCCTCATTTATGATTCTATTTGTATTTATAACAGTGTAATATCTATAAAAAAATGTTTTAAAATAAAAATTTTACCATCAAAGTTAATCATACACATACATATATTTAATATAAATATTTATTAATGACTTGTGATAAGTAAATTAGAATGAATACTTGTTAGTTAATCAATAAAAAACATTAACAGATAATTAATATTGTACTGTCATTAGTAGTCATTGATTATAAATAACAAAATTATTTGTATTTTGAATAAAAGTAACATATATATATTATGTATAGCAATAGTAAAAACCATTATTGTGAATAATTTGTCATCAATGTGTCATATTATTGCAGAGAATTGCCTAATGTTGTTTATTTTGCAGAATAACTCCAAAAATATTATATTTTAATTTTGATACATAATTTAACAGAAAATTACAAAGAAATAATTCTGAAGTAGAGAGAAATACTACCACCATTGGAATAGATCAAGTGTGCAATAAGTATTGATGTGTTCTATTGTTATATTATTGAATATTGCTTTGTAAATATAAAATCAAATTACCTTTGTTAAACATTTATAGTAGCTGTTAATAAAAGTTTTCAAGTATAATACATTTGAATAAGTACATATCTAAATAAAAACTTTTTTTTTAAATAAAACCTCATCATCTTTGTCTAAAATTATGAGCTTCACCCAACGGTTGCATCAATCCCTAACTAACCATGAAAATAAAAAAAACTCTTATAGGAACAAATACTTATTTAGAAGATGTATCAAAAAAATTTGATCATAGCGGGACTCGAACCCGCGCCTCCTGGAAACCGACCAGGCGCTCTGACCACTAAGCCATACGTTGAACGTATGGCTTAGTGGTCAGAGCGCCTGATTTATCTTATATTATGGTAATAAGTATTTATCCTTCTTAAGTGTGGATTAACACTTTAAAAATGTTTAAAAAATCTTATAAGAACAGTTTGCTATCTCATACAAGAAAATCAACCCACTTTATATAATAATCATTCATAATTATTTTTATATAAAAGAAAAGACATAGCATTTATGTTTGTACATGACTAATATGTTCCTATACACAATTATAATATTTGTTTTAAGATAAACTACAATATTATAACCAGTAATACTACTGGTTATGATATTGTATTTTATCTTAAAATTTACATAAACAGCAGTATAGGTAGCCATAACCTACTAGAGTCTACAAGAATCTACTCTACCTTTTCCATCTACAGTGAGAAGTATGCCATGCATGTAAACATTGGCGGCAATCAAAGTCACACCAAGGAAATGAAAACATAGAAGTTATTAAGCTATATTTAGTATTTAACAATATGTTATTGTTTTAGACAACTAGGGCATTATGATATTTCAAATTTGTTGATACACTCAACGCGGGCAAGTCCAAAATTAGCTACAATAAAGTTATTTATGATTTCTTAGGCAATGACAATACTAAAGTGAAATGTCACCTGCTGGACTCTCTCTTTAGTGCAGAGTGCGACGACGGTGTAATGTGTTGCTCGGCCATAGACGACGCTGGGAAACACACGCGGCTGCTTGTGTGGGGCCTGCGCAGGCCGCCCGCGCCCGCTACCTTCCCGGCACCATGCCCGGGCAAAAGCTACACCTTTGCCTCTTCATCCACCAGCTCAAGTCGTTTCACAAACACATCACCACACAACACAGCTGTCCACATTCATACACTGGAACGTACTTTATAGTAGCACTCCAAATGTTTACTCGTCGATTTTTGGTATTCTGGAACAAAGACAAAATGCACGCTCAGCAATTTGGACAATATTGCGTTACATAAACATTTCAACAATTAATTAGTACCACTGTCTGCCACCGAAGCAAATTGTTTATATTAGCAACCAAATTACTAATGTGTGAAATAAAAAACTGTAGTTATCCAAACGTTTATCTTCTATTATTAAAATTGATTTAAACACCACGTTTCTTAGAAATTATCACGATAGATGACACATCAAGGACAGCTACACTTTTCAACTTATTTTTCATTACATTTCATATACAGCTGTCTAGCTGTCAGATTCGTAGAATGTTGCCAGTATACTGTTAAAACTCTACCATTTACGATTAAAATTAGGTACTAAATTTAAAACACAACTGAAGTGGCACGTGAAATATTTTTTTTATTCGAAAATTAACTTTATAAATCCATAAATATTAAATTATTAAGACTACGGCGGTATTCAATATTTGTTATATATACAAATTAGATAGATTCTATTTTGTTAAGAAAATTACTATTGGTAGAAAATTTATGAAGTAGAGCAACACTAATCATTTTTGTGTATTGGCAATTCCATGGACAAACAAAACGATCGTATTGGAACAAAAATAAAT
This sequence comes from Heliconius hermathena, assembly GCA_013403705.1. Classification (NCBI taxonomy): domain Eukaryota; kingdom Metazoa; phylum Arthropoda; class Insecta; order Lepidoptera; family Nymphalidae; genus Heliconius; species Heliconius hermathena. The sequence continues at coordinate 919,163 of JAAIXJ010001126.1, read as the reverse complement.
CTGAGAGAAGAAAGATGCACACATATTATATACACGCTACTGATTACATTCCTATATCATTATTTGTCTTAGAACAAAATGATAAATTCATTATTAATGTAAATAGATTGTTTTTCTTAGACATATTAATTAATTTTGTAATGCAAGATAATGCAAACAGTTGAAAACAAATGTTTTAAACTGTATGCAATACTCGTAATACAACGATTTTATTAATTACAACGCTTAAATATAAATAATGCATTTATATTATTAGTTTTTTATAAACTATTTTCATGCTAATTATTATATAAAAAAAAATTAAAATTAAATTAGCTTCACACTGTATCCCGCACACAGCAGGGTAGGCAGAGGGAACCTAGTGTTAAGACACTCCGTTCCCCACTTTCTGCCGAATTCTGGAGGCATTGCGTGTTGTTATTAATTACAACGCTTAAATATAAATAATGCATTTACCTTATTAGTTTTTTATAAACTATTTTCATGCTAATTATTATATAAAAAAAAATTAAAATTAAATTAGCTTCACGCTGTATCCCGCACACAGCAGGGTAGGCAGAGGGAACCTAGTGTTAAGACACTCCGTTCCCCACTTTCTGCCGAATTCTGGAGGCATTGCGTGTTGAGTGGCAGAACTCAACGCCGTGCTTAACCTCGACACCAGAGCGAAGAAATGGAAATATAAATTTAAGTAAATATTTCATCTCCTCGAGTGGGGATCGAACCCACAACCAGTCGGTTTTGCAGTCACCCCTCGTGCCACTGCGCCACGATCGGCCTCAAGATTATATATAATTATTATATATAATGTTGAAATATGATTATATGATGTTGAAGTAGGTACATTTAAATAGTTAGGTTATTTTTTTCGCAAGTCAACCATGCGAAAACACAAATATTATTGTGAGCTTCCTCCTATGTCAATATTTGAAAATATTTTTTAAACCTTCAATCACAGGTGGTACAGTAAAGTAAATATGCAATATTTAAATCATTTTCTACCATTCTTTACTTAATTTCACCGCATTCATTATCTATAATTATTTTATTATACTGCCTTTGCCATAAGATTGATTATATAATTTATACATTCAATAATTTTCCATAATTTTGAGAAAGTGCAAGCACTATGTCGCTGCTTGCGAGGACGGAATCGGCGGCAAGGGCGCCCACTGCGGGATTCGAGACTATGCTTTCGGCCGTAAAAACAGAGTTCAATTATTTTAAATTTTACATTTCCTCGAAAAGTATAACTCCAATTTACAATTTATAAAAGCCAAATCTTATCTTCATTAAATTTCCTCGATGATGGAATAACTTTAGCTCGTAAGTTTCAATATGTTCATCAAATAAAAAACGTTGAAATATCACCATGCAATTTTCAATTATTTTTTGTCACAAAATGTCTTATTGTGACTTATTTATAAGAGATAGATATAGGATCTCGCGGACTTTATTTTAGAACTAATGAAATCGAATGTTTTTGTAGTACAATGTACTTATATATATTTAAGTATTTGTGCAGCGCATGCGGCTAAAGAAATACGATGGCGTTCCTAATTATTGTTATTTCGTTATTTAACTAAGCTAACTAAGAATTAAACTGTAATTATATATAGCCTATAGCACTCGTGAAAAATGTAGCTTTCATACAAAACAAACAAATAGTAAATCCGACCAATAGATCCAGAGATCTTAGCGTTTAAACAAACAAACAAACTCTTCCGCTTTATTATATTAGTATAGATTTTAGTACAATAATATTCCAAAAAGGTATTATTAAAATGTATATTTATGTTTTTGATTAAATTATTTTTAAGTGTTGCGGATTTAGTGTTTACATTGTTATTATGTTTAAATTGTTATTTACCATATGTTAATATAAGCACAAGTTGTAAATTCCATATTTTAACATAATAGTTATAAAAAGCGTTTAACATAGCCACTGTAGTTCATCCAGCATATACATAAACCTACCTATATATGAGTTCATGTTGTATGACTACATATCGTCTTGTAGGCGGGGCAAAGGGCCACTAGTGGGTAATGACCGCTAAGGTCTTGAAGTCCAGTTTTGTTCGGTATATAAACAAAAAAGCGCACGATGTATAATTACTGTATGTAAGTACAGCGATATGAAATTGCTTGTAAATGATAAATAATAATAATTAACATGTTTATGATAAGCATAAACACGACTATACAAACATGACCTATATTATAAAATTCGTCTCAAAGATACCGTTTTATTGATAAAAAAGATCGCAATAACATTTCCTATTACAAAAACTACTTATTGCAATTACTACCAAAAAAGCTAAACTAACTAGAAGGCTGACATTTTTCATTAAATAATTTAATGTTTATAATTTGTCAGATTTCATTGTTAAAATGGTAAATGTAGGGGTGTAAAAGTACACCATTTCTAAGCGGAGTATATAAAGGATTCAATGCACCTGCACGCAGGATTTAAATCTTGTTAACGATTCAATGCACCTACCTGCATGCGGGATTTGTTTTGTTATCTGAGGACATCAGGTAGCAAGAACATGAATGGACTGTCATATAGTTACATCAGTTACTCAGATACTTCTCATACCTCTAAATGGCTCTCTTTTGTTAAAAATAAAATACTAAAATGGCATAAGTCGTCGAAGAAATTGTATAAATTTGTATGCCAATTAATGCGAAAATCGTATGCATGGGCGTAGCAAGAGGGGGAGCCGGGTGGGCCGTGCCCAGCCCAGATATTTCACCTACAGCAAAATTTGTCCCGAAAAATTAAAAAAAAAACCACATCTGTTCAAAGTTACGAAAATATCTTTAGATACGCTAATGATTGTATGTCGATCGCAGTGCCGCCAGGATTCAACGGAAAGTGAAGAATGAAAATGTCTTATTTGGAACGGAATATCTCGACAATTAGTTCCCAGGTTGACTCTGCTGTGCGTGATAAAGTGTGGGGATGAAAAAAATAGTATTATAATATAAAATAATGAACCGAAAACATATTGCGTATATGCCTCATCTTTATAGCAAACGAAAATTTTAGTGCAACAAAACCTTTAAATATGATTTTGTTTTTAATAATAATCGAGGCCAGTCGTGGCGCAGGGGCACAAAGTGTGACTGTAAATCGACTGGTTGTGGGTTCGATCCCCACTCGAGGAGATGAAATATTTGCTTAAATTTATATTTCCATTTCTTCGCTCTGATGTCGAGGCACAGCGCGGCGTTGAGTTCTGCCACTCAACACGCAATGCCTCCAGAATTCGGCAGAAAGTGGGGAACGGAGTGTCTTACCACTAGGTTCCCTCTGCCTACCCTGCTGTGTGCGGGATACAGCGTGAAGCTGATAATAATCGAAGATTTTTTCTATGCTAATACGTTTTTAGAAAGCCTTTTCTATTTAGGTACTTAGGTAAATGCAAAATTAATAGTTTATAATAAAGTCTGAACTATAACCTATTGATAGGTATCTTCTACACATAATATTTTTACATGTAGGGTAAACTTGAAAACGAGATCCACAGACAGTTAAATTTAACAGAAATTCATCCCGTCTGAATAGGTAGTGATTCATTCGTAAACTAAACACTATATTAATAAAAGTAAGGTATATTTTAGAAGACAAAAAAATGATTTGATGAGGGGTTACACCCCAAGGCCGACGCGACGGTCGGCAACCCAACAGCTCTACAGGCCGGGGAATACTCAATTTTTCTTAGTATAAAAATAAATGGACATAATATAAAATCGCTAATCAATATTACCGTAATTTTATTGATATCAGCAATTATAATGAAAGTACACTTAAGAAAACGGTTTTATTTTTAAATTTTGTTAGAGTTTTCCTCTTCCATTACCAAAACGAAAATTTTTAAACTAGCAAAATTTGTATTGGCGTGTCTTAAAAAAAGAAGTCTAAACGTTAAGCCTGCTGTCATGGCTGAATTATAATAATACGGTTACAGTTCTACGTAGGTATTATAAGTCACACCCAGACACAATGAAAGCAACATATAGCAGTCAAGACTATTCATAGATTTAAACCCTCTTATGTTCAAAATTTCTATATGAATTTTCAAATCGTACAAGAAATGCAACAAATTTTGATATATTTAAGTACCTATTAAAGAGGCCAATCGTGGCGCATTGGCACAAAGTGTGACTGTAAAACCGATTGGTTGATTGCCAGATGCCTCCAGAATTCGGCAGAAAGTGGGGAACGGAGTGTTTTAACACTAGGTTCCCTCTGCTTACCCTGCTGTATGCAGGATATAGCGTGAAGCTTAAAAAAAACCTATTATTATACTTTATATTTCGCGTTTTTGTTCAAATTGCCGCGTTAGTGTATGTGAAATCTTGCAAGATCAATACGGCCCACTTCTCAGTGACCGATTGAGCTGAAATTTGAATTACGATTTTAGTTCTGAAGATAATGAAATTACATATTATCAATAATTAATCCAAAATGGACACCATAAAAATGGTGGATTACAGATTTTAGCAGAACCCACTTTATATGGGTACCAAATGAAAGGGATTGATTTATAAAAAACAATACATGGTGTATTATAAAACAAAGCTTGTTTTTATAAAAGTTTTATTATTTATATTTTTATATTCTATAAATAGAATCTATTTAATGTTACGTTGAACATCTTTCATGTCAATATTTAAACATTGTCTCGTGCGAACTAAATTTAATTTATAAACACCATATAAGTATACTATAGGGAGAAACATCGACCTAGACTTCATTAATTTTATTAGTGTTTCAATCATTTGACTTTTGTGAGAAATTTTATTAGAGGACCCATTTAACCTACCTTATACCTTTTGACACGTGAACCACAGAAGCATAAAGACAATGTTTATGCAGTTAGCACTATAGTTTCCAGAACTGGTACTTTATCAAATAATATATAAATATCAAACAATGATACTATTTAAATAACATTTCATATTAACGTTACATTTCTTCCGTGAAATATTTAGAAATAAGGCTTCTCAAATAAATAGAAATCTTCTAACTCGTCTATTTTAAAAAGTGCTTCTAAAATTTTTAAACAGTTTAAAAGTGAACAAAAATATCTGGTTCATACTTATTTGGGATGATTTATTTTGCTAAGATGGTCTCTGTAATATTCGAAATGCAGTCTATAACTAACTGTCCATGCATTGGTTTAATTTTATTCCTTAAGCCGTTAGATCGCTACTCGTGTATCCATAGCGGCATTCACTTCTAAACTATTAATAGAAGGCGCTAACACTAAAAAAAGTGCGGTAACGGTAATGCTTAACCTAAAATAAGTGTTGAGTAAGCAAAATCTAATAGTAAACAGTAAACAGCCGAAGCGCCACCACGCAGTTGATATTGAATATTTATAAAACCCTAGATTTAGTTAGTATCGTAAAATCAATCTGTATTCCGTATTGCTTATGAGTGCAGCAAGGGGGAGTCAACGACCGGCCCAGTGCAGCGTCCGCGCCCCCGCTGACACCGAAACACACGCAACTCGCAACTCTCTGGATCCCTACAAGTTCAATGAACTCGCCACCGACCCCTACAATGAACCCCTACAACTGAACCTAAATGAAAAAAACTAAAACAAATCTCTAATATATTTGAAACGATTGTTTCACTATAAAATTATTTAAATACTTAACCATATTTGTACAATATAAACAATAGGTTTTTTATATGTATGTACGACTGTTTATCATATTGGCACAATATCTCGCGAACCAGAAGCAATCAAAACTGTGCTGCTCGTCGTCAAGTGCTCTATAAACCAGTTTCCACTCGAGTCCGCTACACGCCGACAAGGTCGCGTCGTAAAATCAACATGCAACGTAAAGTTTATACATATTAGCTGGCTTTGGATACGTAGGTACTGTAAAATGGCAATGTACCATATCAAAAAAAAATCAGCTTCACGCTGTATCCCGCACACAGCAGGGTAGGAAGAGGGAACCTAGTGTTAAGACACTCCGTTCCCCACTTTCTGCCGAATTCTGGAGGCATTGCGTGTTGAGTAGCAGACTCAACGCCGCGCATAACCTCGACACCAGACCGAAGAAATGGAACTATAAATTTAAGTAAATATTTCATCTCCTCGAGTGGGGATCGAACCCACAACCAGTCGGTTTTACAGTCACACTTTGTGCCGCTACGCCACGACCGGCGCGCGCGGTTGGCGGATGTACCATATCATTTAAAATATTTCAGTATTACTAACTAAGAAAGTGAGCTAGTTTTGTCGAACGTCCCACAGTAGGCGACAGAAATAGCGTACGTTGTAATCATTGAAATCGATTTGTGCATAATAAACGATGCTACAACTGTTAGACAAAAGCGTGTATGGGAAATAATAACCTTTCGTTGCTGTTTATTTTTTGTTTGTTTACATGTTAAGCAAATTTATCAAATTTATTAAAGACAGAGGGTAGTACTAATGCAATAAATGTATGTAACGTTATATCATATATTATTATAATATAATATAATAATTGTATTGGGTTGCCAAAAAAATTACTAAAAAGCAATATATATATTTTTTTAAATAGTTGCGTTACCTTGCTAATCAGAGTTTGTAAAATATCGATCAAAATAACTATCTCTGCAACATTTATCCCATTTACTAATTTACTTACAATATTTTTACATATAAAATGACTAACAACATTAAAAATTTTAATAAGACCAAAAAAATCACTACCTCATCTTGGCAAAGTGCATGCAGCTCGTCAACTGCTAATTCGATTTTCTTAAAACATAGTTAAGAACCACCGCGATTAACAAAGCTTTCGATTAAAAAAAACCTCACTCAAATCGGTTCATTAATTCAAGACGTTACGGTGACACAGACACGCAGACAGAAACGTTGAATAAAAAGATTAAGTGATGTTATAATAACACCACTCTTTTTGTGAGGGTTAAAAAAAGATTACAAAACTTACATCTTATTTAATAGCCAAAAAATAAATTTAATACTAATAAGTTAAGTAATAATAGAGGAAAAATCATCAGTTTTAGGAAAAACGTAAATTCTTGTACAGACCTTTTTTGAAAGAAGGATTTTGATGGGGAGTTAATTTTAAAGTTATATATATCTTTTCTTCAATGTATCCAATGAAAAGACAGATCTTAAGCCGTGATTAAACCACCAATGAGAACAGATATTTATGAATTTTCCTATCAGAAAGATATACATTTTTAAATTAAAAATAGAATAATTGTATTAAGCTGAGCGTTCTATATATGATCTTTTTTTTACTGGCCATTTTAAATTATTTTCTAATTATGATATGTGAGATAAAAATAATAGACCGTTTATTTATATTAAAAACTAAGCTGCACTTTTGTTGTTTTTCCTAGAAGTCGTAAAGAATTAGTATAGTTTTTATTTACGATAAGTTATAGAAGAATAAAGAAGATGGATGTATAGGTATACCCAATCTAAGGGTAATCTAACATCACATAGAATCAAAGTATTAAAAGGCAAATCGAACTCGAGCAAGATGGATGGAAACACATACAAATTGGACTATAATCGCACTATACTATATATGTTACATATTATATAATTTACAAGATATATTGTACTACTATTAATATATCACTATAATTATATCTTTAAAAAAAACATTAATATTTACATTCACAGGACTAAAAATTAAACCAAGGATCGAATAAAATAACTATAAGCAGAATTGTATGAGAAATCTGTAATTTTGACTTTCAAAATTGTAACTATATGGAGAAAGCTATGGTGTCGTAACAACAACGACATGGAGCCAAAGGTTTCGTGACAGCTGGTTCTGCTTCTTGCACAAGCGCTCACCGCGATCGCACTAAAATTTTTTAATAGTTTATCATAAATTTGACCAAGTATCAGTTTATGTTGAATAATCTTTGTTTTTCTATATACATAATATTAAAATAATTTACGGTATTAAGTATACTCGCACATTCATATTTTTTGATTAAAATGTTTGTATAGTAAAAAATATAATCCTATATATATATATATATATATATATTTTTTCAAATGTATTTTAAGATGTCAATCACATTTACAATAATAAAAATAACGAATACTAACTAATAATTTATTAAGCATACACTAAGATAAGCAAAAACGCTACCACACAAAGAATACAATTTAACCGCAGTGTAAGTTGTAACTCGCTGCTCTAATTTCCATAACGGTATTGGTGACTACAAATAAAAGATAAATTTAAACATCGGAGCGTTATGTACACAGCATTTCTATATAAAACATACGTAAATTTATTATATATCTATTTATTTTTTTTATATTTAAGCTATTACTTTTTTCGCTACAGCTTCAGTAGGCAGAGGGAAACTGGGAACCTAATGTAAAGACACTCCCATTACCATTACGATACTGTCGTAACCCATTTTCCGTCGAATTTTGGAGGCATTGCGAGTTGACTGACGGAACTCAATGCTACGTTATGCCTCGATACCAGAACGAAGAAATGACAATACTAAATATTTCATTTCCTCGACTTTAAATCGAACCCACAACCTATCGCGTTTAGTCACATGCTTGTGCTCCTGCGCCACAACTGTCCACAGCTAAACCACTACCGAAATTAGTTATTAGAAATTAGTTATTAGAAATTAGTTATTAGAAATTATGTTTTATATTTGGCTGTTGGAGACTATATAAGTTTGTGTTATAATTACTATTCAAAGATCGGTGGATATACATAGGAGACAGCTGGCGGAGTATTTTCGTCGAGTTCCAAATTACATATATATTAAGACTGGAAAAAGTTTAGTTATTACGTAGCTATTTTATAATGTTTTCAACGTGACCGTAATGGAGAGAATGCGTGAGAATGAAAACAAAAGCGATTCTTTACATCACATGTATCATATGTAGTTAAATTTTATTCATAAAAATATTTACATCTTAAATATTACGTTTCAAACAACGAACATTTTTTTTAAATAACGGTTTAAACTTATATATTCATAAAAACAACAATTTTTTTTTTAATAATTAACAACATGTCAGTAATATAAATAAGAAATGTTGTTTTGATTATTGGAATTTTAAGCGGCGATTTCACGTTGCATTGTTAATTTTAATCATTGATTGATTGACGCCGTCCTATATACTTTACAATGAAAAAAAAAAATCTATATCGAACTACTCAGTACGAAAAAAAGGAAATATATATACGAATCGAATAAGGTTTTCTTTGGGCAAAACTGTAAATTAATTATCCAATATTATGAGGAAAAATCCTTTGTCCCTAATTCTGTCTAAGTAATTCCATTTACCATATTTCCTATTTTTTGGATTTGTCTTATAGTATATCATATATATTCACATACTTTTTTTATTTTAAAATACACAATGAATGTAATATTATTTTGAATAATGATTTATAGAACATAATTTTATTCTTCGTTTCGATGGACCCAATTTTTGATTTATTTTCTGTGTATTAATTTATTGACAAAAAATTCAAAAAATGGCCAATAATTATATTGTACGTATTGAATGTAAAATATATTATCAACATATTCAATATATTCTTAAATTTCTATATAATAAGTATTTCAAAAATAACAAATCATGGAGGTAAATATAAATATTATAAAATCATGAATACTTAGAGAAGGTAACGAGAGGTGTCGAGCCGGGGCCCTGGCGCGACCGGATCAATACAGGCGTCCTGATGCCCAGCCATTGTACCCGAGCTATTTTTTCAGACTTATGTGTAATATATTATTATAAGTATATTTATGTTATTATATATAATATTTATTACGTTATTATAAGATATTATATGTCGTTATAAGTTGGATTACTAATTTTTACATTTTTTATAGTATAGGTATTTTATAGGTACCTAATATTTTTTTCGTAACATATTTTTCGACATTTTAATAGTGCAATGAATGTTTAATCATTTTTTTACGTATTAGGGTTCCGTATCTATTAAGGAAAAAAAGAACCATTATAAGATCGCTTTGTTGTCCGTCCGACCGTATGTTTGTCTGTCAAGAAACTTTATCTCAGGAACGCTTGGAGACATCGAGTTGAAATTCCAATTATTTACTCAAGTCAGGTCAGGCACCTTGATTTCCTGAAAAAATCTTATTTCTACATTTACTTGAAAAATATGTGGCCGTTTATATCGCTAAAAAAAGGCTTATTTCGACACTATAAAGGAAATCAAAATTAATAGGGTACTTTCGTTAGACCTAGAATTATGAAATTTAGCAGGTAGTGTCTAGAGGTACTAGTTCAGGAAAGAATCTGAAACTATACATTTGTGGTTAAAATCTAAAAAATAATAGCCTTAAAAGGTAGGTAAAATTTGGTATTAAAGCCGCTAGTTCTAGTAAGGGCTTGGCTTGTGGGTGCATATTCCAATACACATTTTGCTCGTCCAGAAAAAGCTCGAGATCTCCAATTTTTGTACGGAACTCTCGGTGGGAAGCCCGACTCGCGCTTGTCCGGTTTTTTAATATTATATTAATTTCATTAGTTACTTTGTCGATTCTTAACAGACGTGATGGATATTTAAAACTGTAACTGATCGCTGTCTGCTCATGAAAGATATTTAAGAAAATCTATTACTGGGGGACATTTATCAATGTAATGGAATTTTCTTCTATTTGTGCATTTGTTCACGCTAATCTTAGAATCATCTTAACCGATGTAAGTGGAGTTTTGACTATTATTTTTTGGCAAGCTTCCTTTAAAAAAAATTGTGCTTTTTTTATTTGAATCGTTTTAAAAATAAAAAAATATATATGTATATAAAATTTTTATATCAATATTTTTTTTGTTCAATTGGCTGAAATTAATATTCTCAATGTGTGGATATGATAATGTTATTAGAACACGAAAGTAACTTAGATTAGTAAATAAATAATTGTATAGTTCAGACAGGCGAAGCCGCGAACGGCTCACATGTATTATATTATATAAATATGAATCTGACGTCTGCCTGCTCCAAGGTAGGTACGTGCATGTCAGACATAACATTAATTATTATTATAGTAAATAGCATATACAAGTATAAGAAGAAATAGTAGTCTACTTTATACCAAGGCAAAGCGCGGCGTTGAGGTCCGCCACTCAACACAACAAGCCTCTAGAATTCGGCGGAAAGTGCGGAGCGGAGTGTCTTAACACTGGGCCCTTGGCTACTTACGGGTTACAGCGTGAAGCTAAGAGAGAGAGAGAGATTATGGTGTTTCATGCGATGTTGCAAATTTATCATATTTATATGTCAGTGACAAATATCTATCATACTTAACAAGTCTTAATAAATACTTCCTGTATTTCATTATTTCTTATAGCTTGGCTCAACTATTACAGGTCTACATCAAAAACATTATTCAAAAACATTATATTATGCTTTTTCGAAGTCTTCTTTTCTGACATACAAGCTCTTTATCAAAATATACAGCTCTGTATGTCAAAAAACCATTTTAACGACTGAAGAAGAGGATTCTGGAATGGTCCTTAAAAATAACATTTGGACATGTGGACATTTATTCTCCACTTTGTGTGGAACTGCAGTATCTTAATGGGAACAGAATGTCTTAACACTGGGTTCCCAGATTCCCTTAGCCTATCCTGCTTTATGCGGTACGGTGTACAGCTATAAAAAAAATTAAGTTCATGAAGAAAAAGCTACAGTTAAAAGAAGAACCAAGTACACCTAGCCCAACAAAGACAAAGAATTAAATAAAAAAAGAAGACAAAAATAATTTAGATAGAGATTAGAAATATTAATGACATTAAGAAAATAGCCGATGATTCCTATGTATTTGGTTATAAATTCTTATGAATGGAACCTAATATAATGAATTATGTTTGGATGATCTTTCAAGAGATTTGCAAATGCAGGGGATGATACAACAACTTTGAAAGTATTTGTAGCTGTGTTATATGTGAATGTGACTATAGTGCATATGCAAAATAATTGGAGCAGTGGTAATTTTTTTTAAATGTAGCATATAAGACAGAATCTCAATTTTCAAAGTGTGTAATAATAATACTATTAGTCTTAGTAGATTTATATTATTATATTAGCCTGTTAACTCCATATTAAGAATACAATTTTTTTAATATTATTTAGTAGATAGTATTCCCTCTTACCAAATGTCCGTTCATAATATAGTCTATCAATAGTCTAAGTAGAGATAAGACCTGCAACCCAAACAGGGATCAGACACCCGGATGGAGAATTGTAAATGCTAAGTAGTTTCTACAAAGAAGTTATGCATTAAACACAATGTTTCTTTATTAGTATAAATAAATTATTAAGAAGTACATTTAAATAGAGTGAAAATTTATTATTTATTTACTTATGAGCCTTTAAAGCCTTGTAAAATATTCACATCCAAGAAAAACCAAAGAAATTGTTTAGGTATTAAGTTTTAGCTAATATTTGTAACAGCAATGAGCCTGTGGTATACCATCATAATAATTAATATGCATAATATTTCTACTACTACCCTACATTCATACGAATAAAATGAAATCACATGCAATATTTAAATAAAATAATGATAGTTATTATGCATATATAGATAATATTGATACATATTAATGAATTTATCTGTAAAAATCCAGTGTTGCATGTATTTAAGCATGAACATTTTCATATAGAATCCATTTTAAGATCTTTGTTTAAACAGATTTAATTATCACAAAGCATCTTAAACCATGTTAGAATAAAGTAAAGTAATAACATTAAATATGCCTATGTTAATATTGTTAAAATAACATAAAAAAAAAATTTGCTTCACGCTGTATCCCACACACAGCAGGGTAGGCAGAGGGAACCTAGTGTTAAGACACTCCGTTCCCCACTTTCTGCCGAATTCTGGAGGCATTGCGTGTTGAGTGGCAGAACTCAACGCCGCGCTTAACCTCGACACCAGAGCGAAGAAATGGAAATATAAATTTAAGTAAATATTTCATCTCCTCGAGTGGAGATCGAACCCACAACCAGTCGGTTTTGCAGTCACACCTCGTGCCGCTGCGCCACAACCGGCCTCATGTTAAAATAACATAATTTTTTAATACAACACAGGATCAAAACTATTCACTTTAATTATAATTTCTAAATACACATGTCTTCATTTTAACTCATTTATGGATTATATTGTTGAAAAGAACAAAGTGCTGAATCATGTAATATTAAACCAGGAAAATATCTATATATTTAAATATACATAGTCAACATAGAACTTTAACCATTACATGGTCTGCATCACACTTGCATTGTAATATTTTACATAGGGGATAAAATCAACATATATTTAATAAATACATATTGGAAAGTTAGCTTAATGTAGTTTTATTAACCTTCATGAGAGTTAAAATTTTAAATATTTCAAAGTCTTATACTAAAAAATTGTTACCTATTATTCTTTCATATTAAATGAATTTGATTTAACAAATGTATTACGTTTATAATTGAATGTGCACAGTTTAAGCTACGATAATGTAAATGCTTTCTTTAAAATTCGATAAATTACAAATAATTATACCGACATATTGTAACAAAGCAACAGTGTCATTAAGACACTTTGCTAAGCTTAACACAAAAATCAGAACAAGTCGATAAGAATAAATTAATTTCAAGGTTTACTAATGATGCATTGTTACTAAGTTCTTTAAATAAATATGCACTATATTTTATGATAAAATACTTAAAATCCGTTGACTTACCTTGAAAGACTAATATATATCTGGAACGTTTACAATCGCAGCACTATACAACAAAGTCAGCTTGATAAACACACATTGGTAGATAAAGAAAATGCGACGTAATAAAATACTACAAACGTATTGTCTGGATGTTTGACAAATCCTAAATCGATTATTTTTTCAATACTAATAAAATTTCCAAAAAGCAATTGTAACACATCAATCTATAAAATAACACACTTGGCAAATGATTGTCACTATTTAATTTTGGCCCATAATGATTTTCACTGATTTTCAAACACTCAAGAGCAAAAACAGCTGGCTGATACCAAAGCGTGTTTTTTTTTTATAAATTTGAACACAGACAAAAGTCGCATTCACACCGTCTTATAAATTTGTCATTCAATAAATCGGTAATTGTGACACCGGTTTTCAATATAAAAATACGATTTTTTTATTTATGAATATTATTAATATATATTATAAATGTTTACAATGTTAAAATATAGCTTATATTAAAAATAAATATTTTTATTAATTTTACATTAAATTTACAGCACAAACTCTTAGAATGTTATTATGTTACAGTGTTCGACACAAATAAAAATATAATTGCTATTTGTTTACAAAAATATTATAATATATTATTTATAAAAAATCACTGAAGTCCTTGTTCATGTAATTTTTTTCACCACTGTCATTTTTAATTGCACATAAAAAATCTTCTTCATTTGACAAACAAAGATTTTTTAAAATATCGGATGGTGATGGAACATTTTTGTCATTAATTGGGACGGAATCAATTAGCTCGTCTAAATTAGATTTGTAAACATCAATATTCTTCTCATTCGACACATTGTTACTAACTATTTCTAATGGATAATTGTGGCATAGTACATTGTCTTCACTGAAAGCTTCAGAAATTATAGTAAAATTTTCAGATTCCATGTCTTCTAAAGACAATTGGGCTCCTGTTTTTACTAATTCAGCATTCACTTCCGATACTTCAGGATAGTTAGTTTGTTCCAATACAATATTATTAGAATCTAATATGCTAATATTTGTATTTAAATCACAGTCTTTTCTTTTCTTAAGTTTTTCAACAAGTTCACCCGTTTTCCTTATAACGGTACCAGGTGGTTGAGCTTGACATTTATGAGTCCTTTGAGATACCTAAAAAATACACATTGCATTATTTTATATTTACCTACAAAATAATAAAAAATACTACATTTTAAAACACCCACTTTATATCTGAAGCTCTTCTCACAAGCAGTACACTTATAAGGCATTGCACCAGTATGGATGCGCCGATGAACTAAATATGAGACTCGTTGTCGAAAACATTTACCTGAAATTTTATGTGAATAAAGCAATAAAAATTATAATCATATTTTATGTAAAATAGTGTAAGGTGACAAATGATAGCAATACAAGATCTTTATAAAAAATAGATATTTTATACATTTTTAACTCACCACAAGTTTCACAAGCAAATGGTTTTTCACCGGTGTGTATACGTTGGTGGTTGTGAAGGGTTGAAAGTTCTTTAAATGATCTTCCGCAAAAGTTACACGTGTGTGGCTTATCATCATTGTGATACAAAAGGTGTTTATGGTATGACTGTTGAAATGTAAAGGTTTTACTGCATTGACTACACGCGTATGGTGTCTCACCTGTAAATATTTTGATTAATGTACTAAGAGTATTATATATAAAATTTATTACTTTTTCAAAAAGTATAATTAACACTAAAGTGAATTGAACTACCTATTTTTTTAGTATTCATATTAGAAAATGGACAAAACAATAATATTTTGTTAGTATAAATTACCTCTTAAATTAATTTTAACCTGTATGTAGTCGTTTGTGTTTCTTAAGGAAATATTTGGTGGTAAAACATTTGTGACATACATCACACTGCCACTGTTTACAATCGTTTCTCTCAATTTCAACTGGCTTATTTTCCAAGGCAACACATTCATTGTTTTCATTACAGCTCTCTTTTATGTTTTGTTGTTCATTATTGTTAGAGTTAAATCCATAATGTGCAACTCTTAAGTGGACCATTAACGATCCCCGCATCTTAAAGCTTTTAGTACATATATGACAATTATAACGTGTAAATTGTTGATGAACATTATCCTGAATATTATGAATCAAACATTTATGCATCCTTAATATGTTAGAGTCAACAAAATGTAAGCCACAAATGTTACATTTATTATTACTGGACTGCAACAAAGGTGTTTCAGTTTTTACGGTAGGCATATAGAGCGGGTTATGATTATGAATTCCGTTTCCATCTGGGTTTGAACGTATATCTATAACTGGCATTGTATTTATGGCTATAACTGGCAATTTTGGATATATTTTTACAAACTTTACTTGTGTATTCCCTGTTGATACAGTTGTTTTATTTTTGGACACAGATTTCTTTTTCTTGTTCTGTTCTGTAACTGTATTTTTTGCCTTCTGTAGTGATGTGATCTTCATTTCCAAATCTTCTTTAGCTGGTATTACCTTCACATGACTAAATAAGTGAATAGTGAGCTTATCCAAACCCAGAACTTCCTCTTGACAAACTGGGCAAGTAATTGTATTTGTAGATACGTAAATTAATCTATCTTTAAGGGCCTGAGCAGTATCAAAGATTCCTGTATGTGAACACACAGGACACGGTAACGATGCAGCATCAGCACTCATTTTAGTGAATTATATCAATCCTTAAAATATCTGATATCAGCAAAGTGCTGCAACGTTCGCGTGAAACTAAACTGCCCGAGCTATTTTTGGAGGATTACGCGCTTATTCTTTTGGCGGCATTTCAAGAAAATTTTCATCGTAAAATTTAAGTTTAAACATGATCGAGATCCAAAAGGACTCATGTTAAAGTCGAAACTTATATATTTATCTTGATACTTTATTATGATATGATTTATGTATTTTTATTTATCTAAATTTTATGTGACTATATCTACATCGTGCCTGTTAAATTACAATTATTTTTAAATTACAATTGTTCTTAAAATGCAATTACGATATGGATAGACAGTACGCAAGCTAAATATATTTTACTTGTAATATTGTCAAAGATAGAAGTATACGCTTTCAAAAGGGAAAAATATTATTTTATGTTTAACCAGCTATTGTAATTTAATGAATATGATTACGATTAGAGTTTAGTGCAACCAACAATATTTTTATTTTGCTTTATGTTAGTATTACTTTTTTGTACATAAATCTATTTTTTATAGTAAGATAAGAAAAATGCTAATCTTGATAAAGGCTTCCAACAATCTACTAAAATATAAAAACAACATTTTAACTTATATCTTTTTAGTTAAAGAAAATAATCATTTTAAATAATATCAATTTAATAAAAGATTAAGTTTTTGTCAGTCTATAAATTTACAATTATTTTTTCTTAATCAATAATATATATTCATAACGTATATATTTTTAACAGCTTTACGCTGTATCCTATATATAGCAGGGTAGAGAGGAGAGTGTTAAGACATATAGAGACATATAGAGAGTGTTAAGACATATAGAGACATATAGAGGAGTGTTGAGACACTTCGCCCCTCACTTTCTGCCAAATTCTGCAGGCATTGCTTGTGGAGTGGCGGAACTCAACGCTGCATGGCTAAACATATAATTTATACAAGTATTTCTCAAAATATGATTAAATTTGAGTGATTACTCAAATTTCATTAAATAATAATATATGAGGCCAATCGTGGCGCAGCGGCATAAAGTGTGACTGTAAAACCGACTGGTTGTGGGTTCGATCCCCGCTCAAGGAGATGAAATATTTACTTAAATTTATATTTCCTTTCCTTCGCTCTGGTGTCGAGGCAAAGCGCGACGTTGAGTGCTGCTCACTCAACACGAAATGCCTCCAGAAATCGGCAGATCAAGTGGGGAACTGAGTCTCTTTACACTAGGTTCCCGCTGCCTACCCTGCTGCTGTGTGCGGGATATTGCTGCTGTGTGCGGGATACAGCGTCAAGGTGATAAAAAAAATCTATATATATAAAAGGATATAGACCTGACTGACGCACAGTCGTAACCGCTGATGGTAGAAACGTGAAATTTGGACAGATGTTTATTTTCATAATCTGAACATCCACTAAGAAGCAATTTTGAAAAATTTTAACCCTAAACGATTGAAATAGGGGTTGAAAGTTTGTATGGAAAGAAATTTAAATCGGTACCGATTTTTATAAAATTTGAAAATCAGACTCTTTAAAATATTTCATTGAACACGTATTTCATGGTTTTTTTAGAAAACACCCCTAAGAGTGCAAATAAGCGGGCGTAGCTGCGCGCGCCCACTAGTAATAATATATTCAGGCGAAACCAGTCGTGCCGCAGGAGGTCAAGCGTACCACTGTCAGCGACAGGTTGAGGGTTCGATTCCCACTCGAGGAAATGAAATATTTAATATTTTTGTTTCCTCTCTCTTGTAACGAGGCAAAGCGGAGTTTCCGCCAGTTAACATGCAATACTTTCAGAATTCGGCGGAAATATCTTAACACTAGAAACCGGGGACGGTTCCCTTTGCCTACCCTGCTATGTGCGGAATACAGTATAAAGCTAAAAAAAACAGATATTTGTATTATTATCATTGTATAATAAGTTCATACTACACATCTACGCTGCATGCTTATCATGTGAATGGCATAAAGCGTTGATTTTATGTAAAACCAGTCACAGCCTCCAACTTTGTGTATGTCGACTAAATATCTTGACCATATTACAATGAAATGGAAATTTAAAACGATTCAATGGTAAAATGTTTTTTCCTTTCTCGTAGAAATATTGGAAAATTCTATATTGGTGCTCTCCTACAATCACCAACAATCCTATATCCCAAATGTTTTACGCTCAGATACTGAGCATGCATGACTGCAATTGTGAATTCTCAGTAATGGAAAAGTTTTATATATTTGTATATTAGTTGAGAATTAAATTCTCAGCCTAGCCTAGCCTATAAATTCAACTAAACGTTAAATAAGAAGACGAAGAAGAGGAAATAAGAGGACAAAGAAAGGCATAGAAGAATATATTAGAATTTTGGTCACATTTCTAGAATTCCCAAATTGATAAACTAGTATATTAGGTTTCACATACTAACAATAGTTCTTAAGCTTAAAATATTAGTAACAAATTATATGGATGTAAATCTGAAATAAATTATTATTACTATTACTTAATTAGATTAAAACTAAACTAATATTAAAAGAATAGAATTAGAATTCAATTCAGACTAGTTATTAATGCATGATATAATAATGGTACTTTTCAATTTAATTACATAAAAAATTTCATTATTCTAACTATTATTCAGACTTGCATAATACACCGTATTTAAGTAATAATTATAGTTAAAAACCGAAATTATTTATAGAAATTTTGTGGCTGAACAGCACTACTTCAAAATTATATTTTGCTAATCTGTGGTTTGACCTGATGTTTTATGTTTGTTTTGAATTTTTCAAAATAGGCGCTTTAGTTCCTGATAACATTTCAGAATTTTTTCTTCGATATAACACTTTTGGTTATTGCTTAGTTACATATCAATTATTAGTTTTTTATTATTTTTTTATCTAAGTCAAAGGTTAAAAATTAAAGAGACTTACCAGTTTGCTACTTAGAAGTATTTTGCTACAATGAGTGAAAATAATGAAAAAGTGCCAAGATATATGGCTCAATTATTAGAAGAACTTGGTTGGGGCCAGGGAACCAGAATACCGTTAGCAAATTCTGATAACCAAAATTTTGAAACTATTCTCATTGACAGGTATATGATATGTTAATAATAATTATAATATGATGTTATTTTTTTTTAATAAGTAAATATAAATTACACTTATATTCTGTTAAACCTCACATATAACTTAAAAAAATTTACAGACAAAATGAAATACAGCGCTTGAAGGAAGCTCTTATTTTACAAAACCAAAAGCGCGATGATCTTAACAAATATAAGAATTTCGTCCAAACTGAATATCAAGAGAACACTGTAAGTTATAAGAATATATTTAGTACACATTTCATTAAATATTTTAAAACAATTAAAATTGTATGCATATATGTTCTAGCGTTTACTATTTGCCCACAAACAACAATTAGAACAAGAAGTTAAACTTCAACAATTATCCTTCAATGAAGCTGAGAGATTGGAAAGGGATGTATTTGACTGTAACAAACAGAACAATTTAATATCTTCTCGCATAGAAAAACTTCAGAGTAAGTTTCAAATTACTGTATCACTTACCTCTCATGATTGTTACACTATATTAAGTTGTACATGAGAGAAAACAAAAAGGAATTTTAAATTGTAATTATTAAGTAATATGTAAAGCATAATGTTTCAGACAACATTGCCAGATTATTGAAAAAGGCTGATACACTGAAGAGTGAGGTTTGCGGAGAGCGTGGGGCCCTGCAAGAATGGAGAGCTGCTCTTGAGAGAAGTGCAGGCGACATAACAGCCATTGAACAGTTTACTAAATTAGATCATTCTAAAGCCAAAGTTTGTTTGTTTTCATTTAACTTAAAATATTTTTTTTCTCTTTACCTAAATGTTCATTTGCTAAAAATTTTGGTAAAGAAAACTTAGTGTTAAGACACTCCATTCTTTGCTTCCTGTAGAAATCTGAGACAAGCCTCTTTGAGTGATGATTATCAATGCATACTATGTTTTATCAGAGCAGAGGAATAAAATATTATAAATCATATCTGCAGTCTTACACCACAACAACCTTTAAATTTACTTTTTTACTTTTTATTTGTAAATCATTATAATTATATTTATAAATCATACCAATATTATTTTATGCTATGTCCATAGTGATATAATTAATATTAACGATAATTAATGATAAGAACACAAAATAATAATAACAACCTTATATATAATAAGCAAAATACTATATGTATTGTGTTATTTTATTTTTATTTAATAAAAAACACCTTTTCTTACCTAGATTGTGTGAAATATATGAAATATAA
The DNA here is from genome assembly GCA_013403705.1 of Heliconius hermathena. NCBI lineage: Eukaryota > Metazoa > Arthropoda > Insecta > Lepidoptera > Nymphalidae > Heliconius > Heliconius hermathena. The sequence continues at coordinate 898,413 of JAAIXJ010001126.1, read as the reverse complement.
ATGTTTTAACAGGCTCTAGAAACAAAAAGGCAGAAATTAAAACTGGAACATGATCAATTGCTAGAGAGGCTTAATCAATTGGTTTCCAACCTTAGTGCTGAAGAGAGGGCCTGCGAAAGAATATCTGTACAGGTAAAACACATATAATTATGTACATGTTTGATATTAAATAAAATATTATGTTTATTGTTGATTTAGTTACCTAATTTGAACTTAGACTCTTAAATATGTTTTATTAAATGAAGGTTCAGTTTCGATTTGGCCAGTCAGCCAAAATTCATAGTTTCGGTTTCGGCCAAAAATGGCCGAACCTTCGAAAATTATATTTGAACGAAGCTGGATTCGAATCCGCGTCAATTACAAACCGTATAAACACTTTCACCACTAAGCCCTATGTTCTTATTAAGGGTTCGAATCCTGCAACATTAAAATTTTAATTATACGATTTCAAAAAAAATTGGTATATTTTATTTTTTATTTCACCTATCTGCAATTCCAAATAGACAAATAGATCGAACAGGTAAGAAGTTTATTAATGTAATATTAGTTAATTATGCAATATCTTAAAATTAATAGTTAAAATAACACTTATTTGGTATCAAATGAAGGAGGACAAAGTGAGGACATTTTTAAAATACTTGGTCTAAAATTTCTTACGAAAAATATTGATAAATAAAATTGAGGAACAGTAATTTTGCAGTATGCCAGCTTAAAGTCAATTCCGTATAAGACTAATGTATGAATACTAGAAAATAAGTAAGAAGATTTGCCAAATTGTCTCTAGTTTTTGACACAAAAACTTTTAGCTATTTCATTGAAAAAATCTAAATAAAAGTACCACACACACATTGAAAAAATATCTTATTTTATATTATCCTTTATAAGAACGATTAAAAAAATGTATATGCTGTTCATCAAAAATTTTAAAAAATATTAAAAACTTTTCTGTCATGGTCTTGAGCAATCAGGACAATCCTTCATAAGAGTTCAATAGTAGTGTGCCTAAATTATCCAGAAATCTGTTCAAATGGACAGATTGTAAAGAATAAATTTTAATGCTCATATTAGCTCATAAGGTAAGAATAGTAGACAATGGCCATCTCTATCGACTGTTTCAGTTTGTCTTTAATTACATTGTATATTAAAAAGTTCCGGTTCCGGCCGAAGCTGAGACCAAAGCTGAAGGTTCGGTTTTGGTTTCGGCTGCAAACCTTGTTTCGGTCGGATACTAATTTATATGTATTAACTTTGTTTTTATTAAATGTTTCATATATATATTACTTTTTTCAAATTTATAGTTTTAATTGGATATTAAAACCAGGGTCTCTACTTTTCATCCTTTTTCGCTATATAATGTGTTGAGTGGCGGCACACAACGCTGTCACTTGTTTTACCAGAATGGGAAAATAAAAATAATTAATTGCCTCGCAAATACATTTTTTTTAATATTATTATTCAGGTTATGGAAGGAATGGAGCAGCGGAAACAAATGATGATTATGTGGACAAGTGCTGTAGAAAATTTAAGGCAGCGCGACACTGATATTCGTAATATCAGAGAGGTGGTTAAACACTTTTTTTTGTTGAGTATTTTATAGATATAAGCAATGTTTTGTAATTATAACTCTTGTTCAACGAATTTAACGTGTGTAGTGAGTTCAAATCCTGCTACCTTAATTTTTTAATATATTTAACTGAAAAAAATGCTCTGACCAACTAAGCCAAACGTTCTCATCGGGCTATGTCGAAATTTTTATATGCTTTTTACAATTTATTTTTGTTGCTAGCATCTGTGTATTGCAAATTTAATTAATTGAGTAGTAGAAATTTGTAAAATTCCGCTTACAGAGATGGCGACAACAGAAAAATATCGTTGTACTAAGTGTATAAGAATTTTGATTTGATGTATGGCTTAATGGTTGGCAGAGCACTTGGAGGTTTTCCAAAGGGCGCTGGTTCAAATTCCGCTACACTACCCATGCTCTTTATATATTTTTTCTAAAAAAGTATCATGTGTTCAATAATACAATAGTCAACTGCGCTTATGATAAATGTCATAGAAAGAATAGTAAAAGATATGTGTGAAGCAAAACTGAGCGGTAAAAGACGCAGGGGAGACCTCAGTCGATCTCCGAGAATACAATATTGACCACGCTAGAGAATGATTTAAAAAGCGTATGGACCCCTAGATAGCCTGTATGAAGAGATTATTGACGAGGCGATGGGTGAGGCGAAAGAGATTGAAAAAATCATATCCTAGTAGAAGTAGAAAAAGGGGCCAAGGGGCCTTTTTCTACCTCTACTAGGGATAAAGTGTGAAGGAAAAAAAGTATAAACACCAAACGAAAGGGTATATGTACTCTAAATATTATTTTTAACTTAACGCTTTATCCTGCAGACAGCAGGATAGGTAGAGGAAACTTAATGTTAAGACACTCCGTTCTTGCAACTCACCGCCGGATTTTCGTTTCATTCCGTGTTGAGTGGCGAAACCCAACGCCGCACTTTGGCTTGTTACCAGAGCCAAGAAATGAAAATATTAATAAACAATAAATTATTTCCCCGAATGGTTCCCCGAATGGGAATCGAACCCACAACCGTCGCGTTAACTATTAAAAATAAAATATATATATATATTATAGTGTTGAACATTCCAGGACTACGCAGTACTAGAGAACGAAGCCAACCAGGTGGCGGAACAGTGTCGCGAGCAACAAAGCTTCTGTGAGCAGCAGCGCGGCAACAACGCGGACGCGCAGCGCGAGGCGTTGCTCCTGGCGCAGCGTTTAGCGCAGCTCCGGCTGCAGCAACAGCAATTGGGCGAACAGAACGTCGGCTTGGATAGTGAGGTTTGTGCTGTGGAGTATATTTTGTTCTTTGGTTTATTATTGTTTGACAAAACTTAGTAGTCTTATTCGGTTTAATAGTTCAAATTCTTGAGTTGAGAATTAATGTGATGATTGTGATTTCGGTCCGTATTGAGGCATTGGATTATTTTTCCTTTGGGACTCACAATGTCTAGGGTAGAGATAAAGGATGATTCTGTAAAACAAATTATATCATACTTCCTATCTTACTAATATTATAAATGTGAATGTTTGTGTGGACGTTTACGTGTCCCCTTTCTTTTAGTTCAGGCTGGTCAGAAGATATTCTAGTCATATTACTCCTTACTTAAGCATTATGAAGAATAATGCTTTTTAAATGTAACCGTTGCGTGATCTACAATTTTTGTTTGAATTATTGTTATTTAAATCTCTCACTCTCTCTCTTTCTCTTACACTTAAAATTACAAAAAATACTTCATACCTCATACCGATTAGTTGAATTGCCCCAGGAACTCAGCTGCGGACAGCGATACTGCTTTAAATGGCGTACAGTGCGGTTGTAGAATTAAAAAAAAGATGGTGGACTACGGCGAAATAATTCCTCCGAACTATCCCCATTATACACACAAGATAAGCCGAACTGCCCACTTTTCAATTTGATCAAATGACAAGAGCTGACACTGAGATGCGCTAGCCCAAAGGTGAAAGCAGTATTGCATGTGTGGGTGGACTTGTGTTTTATATAAAAGGAGCATATGTTCAAACGTAAAGTAGCAGCCCTTTGCTCTATTTAGAACACCATCTTATTCAGGCACTAATGTATGAAAAACGATTGACGTCTACGATCATAACTATTCAATATTATGTACTACCGTTGTAAGTTTTGAAAGCTTCAATGTATTTTTTATTTGTAAACCTTTTATTTTTATTTTTACACAGGTTCAAAGCTTACAACGTGAACTTAGTAATATCCATATTTCATTGGAAAAACTTCATATGGAAAATCGGCAGCTACTTGACAATCAGCATAAGAAAGATGATGCACTGAGTACATTAAACAATAAGGTAAGGACTTATCTACATATTATAAGTAGCTTTTGTTAACATAACATATTAACATTCTTATTGTAATAAAAATGTATGAAATTTTGTGAAATTGTGGCGCAATATTGTAATTTTTTAAAATGTTTCAGATCAAAGAATTGAAAGAGAAATTATTGGACTCCACTGACAAGTCGAAATGTTCAGAAAAACGAGCGAAGGAGCTGGAAGATATGTTGAATGTAAGATGGTTCTTTTATACTTTGAACATAAGTATTCTTTAAAATTTAATTTGATAATTTACATATTTTGACAATAATTATGAATATAAATTTAGAATGCATATAAAACTTTTTAGAAAATATACAAACACATATTTGACTAAAGACAAAGAGCGGCGTTGAGTTGCACCCCTCAATATGAAAGGTCTGCAATTTGGTCGTAAGACGGAGAATGTAGCTTATACTAATTTCTGTCTAAATGGAGTTGATCCTAGGTTCTATCTACCCACCCACTCTTTTCTACGCGAATATTGTTGACGTTGTTTTGGTTATATATGTTCTGTTTATTTTAATGCGTCTAATTGTAAGCGCGGTGTTAGAAGCCCTGTGGCATGTCAGCGCGGCGTTGAGTTTCGTCACTCAACGCGTATTGTCTCGAATTCGGCAGAACTTGGACAACGACGTATCATTACACTAAGTCATCTTTTCTTACGTTGCTACGCGAGAAAAACTGTGTAGCTGTTATGTCGTACAGTTATGTAACACTTTTATATGTCCAGAAGATGGAAAAACCCGATCACTGCTTAATCTGTAGATTTTATATTCTTATATCTGTGGATTTTATTTATCTGATGGATTAAAAAAAATATCTTAACATATTATTTATTATATTGTTACTTTTATACAGGCGTTGCGTTCCTACCGTTGTTTAAAATTAAGTGTTCAGTGAGGAAAACATAAAGCGGTTTTTCTCTTTAATTTTTAAGGCTGTGTTTGATATTTGTAGTGCTTTTCACAAATTGCATGAATGTAAATATTGAAAATTTATTTCAGGAAGAGGAACGTTGCGCTAACCAGTTGACGTTGAATCAGCAGCGCGCCATGCACTGCTCATTCGTAGAGCAACAGAAGCTGCTGGGTCTTAAAAATGAAGAGAAGTTGTTCCACATGCAGCTTAAATGTATTTTCTTTCTTCTTTAGTGTATTAAACTGTATATGAACTATATAGTTGTGTCTCCAGGCACAAGCGTGCGACTGTCAACGTGATAAGTTGTGGTTTCGATTCGAGGAAATGAAATATTTAATATTTTCTTTTTTTCGCTCTGGTTTCGGTACGCGATGCCTCTAGAATTCGGTGAAAAGTGAAAAGCGGAGTGTCTTATATTAGACCTCCGTCTGCCTACCCTGCTACATGCGGAATACAGCGTGACGAACGTGAAGTTGAAAAAAGAAAAAAAAAGAACTATGATTACAATATAAAACGCTCATATAATTATTACTGGTACAAACAGTCGTATTCAGGGCGTGTTGGGCTTTTTAAATAACATATAAGAAAAACCCAAGGTGAGATTTATTTTATATATAAGGATTTATATTATTTGGTAGTATAAATTATTATTATCATGATTTGTTTGTACTATTAAATAGATATTAAATTTTAAAATTTACTAGCTTTTACCCGCGGCTTCGTCCTTGTTGTTAAAATAACTAAAATTTATGTATCATCGCGTTAACATGATCTAATGTAGCCCTTTTTAATAAGAAGATTATCGTAGACAAAAAATTTCCAATTGGAACCAGTAGTTTCTGTGACTAGCGTGTTCAAATAAACATTGGTTTTTTAGTATTTTTTAACCCTCTTCCCCAACTTGGTGATACGTGGTAAGGTTGAAGATAAGAATAGAATATATAAGAATAATAAGAATAGGGTGAAGATTAATCCCCGACTCAAAATTACGTATATTTTTTTAGTATTTACAAAGAATTTGTGATTTTTTTAAATATGATCTATACTTGAAAACTTAAATAAAATACAGGTACTGATTATTATCTTATTTTATTCTAGAAAATTGAAGGGCATGATAAAAATGTCTAGAAGCAGGTTGTTTTAACTGGCATAAAAATATAATAATAAATGGAATAGTTTAATCAGACGAAAAACATTTGTACTAGTACATGAACATTATCTAATGTTGTATATTTACATGATCCTTTGATATCGGTAATCCGTGCAAAATAAATACATGATATATCTTACTACAACACCGCCTCCCATGATGAACCCCAGTTTGGACCTTCACCTTTTTGGGTCTCATGTGATTTATGGACGACCTCTCAGCTTTCTAATATTAGTATAGACTAGATATCAATAATATATATGTGTATCACTATGATATAGATATTGTTGATAACATAATTTACTTAAATATTATGGTGTAGATAAAAAAAGTAAACACTTATATAAATTGCAGCGTCTAAAGCAAGTATGAGCAAATTGGACACCAAACAAGAGGGACTCGAAAGAAGTCTACAAAGTCAAAAGGAATCATTGTATTCAATTGTATGTAACTTTGTCACAATTTGCAGCACACCTGTGGATCATTTATTGTACTATAATATGCACCCATGTTTTTATATTTAGATTTTGATAAATAGTACATTTATAAAATAGAAAAAATATTATATGTTAATTTTCAATTTCTCTGATTTGGCATATAAAGCACAATGTCTAGAAAACTGAGAAACGGAGTATTTCAGCATTAGATTACCTCTGCTGACTCTGATTTGTATAGACAAATCAATAAATATATAATATAGTACAATGAAGGTGATTTTAATGCACAAAATATTGAATAAAATGTTTTTTACATATTTTTTGGTGTTGTTTCAGTGTTATCAAGTAGAAACGATAGGAGCTCGTGTCGCTCACATGGAGGGCGCGCAAGCTGAGCGCGAATGTTCCGCGGAGTTGGCTGCAAGAGAAGAAAGGTATTTAATATTAATATTTAATTTTAATAAATGATTATTATTAGGAGACCCAGATAATTTTATTCCAGCCTTTTAGTAGCTTCTATTTATATTAAACCTGAATAATAGTCTTAATTTGTTTTTGGTATTTCACAATTATTTCCTAATAAATTAGAAGGTGTAATTGCCTTAATTGTTCAACATCTAAGACGATATTGTATACATAAATGTCGCGTTTACGGCCCAACTAACAATCTAGAATAGATTAAAGGACGTGGTGGCGCGGCACGCGGCGCGCGCGGCGCTCCTCGAGCGGCACTCCGGCAAGCTGCACGACGACATGCGCCGCCTCACGCGCGACCTCGAGCTGCTGGGAGAGGACCATACTAGACTGGTATACTGTTTTATATATTTTTTTTAAATTTTGAAGTCTTTGTATATGAATGATATAACTTTTTAAAGAACAATATTTTGTTAATAATAAATGCTAATCATACGTAATGATCAGTAGTATCATTTTGTTATATTTTTTTTATTTTTTATAACTATATTACCATATTTTTTGTATTTTTATTTTTTTATTTGTTTTTATACTTTTTTGTTCTGGTAATGCGATAGCAAATATTTTTTATTATTTTTATTTGTTTCCGCTATCGTAAAAAGGCCCGTATTTATATACCGCCCTTAAGTATCCTTCGTTTTCATTCATAAATTACATATTTATGAATGAAAATGGGATCTCAAGATCGACCACAAACTTAAGAGCGATTCATAATTACGAGACAGAGCGGAGAACGAAGTATCTTAATATTAGGTTCTTTCTGACTACCCTACCGAAAATGAAAGAAAGAAATAACAATTATTTCTATAATAAAATTAGACCGTTCATGGTTTCCTATTTCCTTTATGACAATGAGTGTTTTATTTATCAAATAGTATATAATATAGTATCAAAACTTGTGTTACACAACGTGTCTACCTGCACAGCAAAGCCGCCTAAAGTCGTCGATGCTGAACGTGGAGGGCGGCGACAAGGAGCTGCGCGCGCTGCGCGGGGCGTGGCGGCGCGCGCGCGTGGACGACGCGCTGCTGCGCCTGCGCGTGGCGCACGCGGCGCGCGCGCTGGCCGGCCTCGGCGGCGCCGCCTACTCGCTGCGGGAGCAGCGCCTGCACCTCGACGCGGTCGGCTGTTTGCTGTTGTATCACTTAGTGACATATACAAAGAGGACTTAGTGCTACCACTGCTTTTCATATTATTTTTTGTCTACTCGCTTACTTTTCTTTTTTAATTTGACTCTTTTCTTTTTCCTTTTTTAATATTATTTTATTATTTACAAAAAGGAAACGAAAAGAGGCATATTGTAGTATTGTTTCAGTAAAAACTCATTTTGTGCTATGATATTTTTGAATACAAACATTTTTTCAAATTGGTATGAAACTCACAAGCAACACGCTTTGTGCTGTATAGACAAATACTTTCTATTATAATTAACTTCACGCTTGCGATGTAGTCGAAGAGAACGGAGCAGCGAACACTACGGTCTATACATACTCTTTTACTTCATCCACTGTCACCAACCTCTATCTGTATCACTGGCATCAATATGCCCTCCAGGGCCCTCACGTTCATTTTTACGTGACCTTCCTCCAGTATCTTTGATACTGTGTTTTGCAAAAGTCAACCTAGTTCTTTCCCACCTCTCTTACCGCTCACTTCTAAAACATAAATCTTTTTTGCCATTCTTTCATCACTCATTCGTTCAACGTGCCCAAACCAGCCAAGCACGTTCTTCATTCTCATCGTGACATCTTCGCTAGTACTAGTAAGTACTTTTGTGTATCTCTTCATCTCTCGATCAGCTAAACTGATTCCCCATATCTTAAGAAGAGATCGCATCACCACAGCTTTAATTTTCCTTTCATTCTTCTTCTGTACTACGCACGTTTCGCTGTTGTATAACACCGTCGGTACCAACACTGCATTGTGTACAGCTAAACGCGCAGCTGTGCTGACGTTTCGTCGTCTCGTGAATGCCGCTAAGGCTCCGTTAACAATGTTACCGGCAGCAATACGCCTTTCGGCATCCATCTAGTATCTTCCATCTCTACTGAACATAAATACTTCCGAAATATATCGCTTCATTCACTTGTTCTAATATCTTACTATTTACACTGATCTTGCATTCCTTTCTTCTTTTCTTTTAAATTCCAGAATCTTGTCTTATTCGCATTCAGTCTTAGACTTGATATTTACGCCCTTCTTTCAGAGTGACTTAAAAATTTGGATTAGCAGGATTGCATTTCCAAGAGATAAGTTGAGAGAGATGAAATGAAAGGGAAAATTCAAGTCCCGCTACGATCAATTTTTTACATTTATAATATTGTGCATAAATATGTAATATAAATAAAATAGATTTTAAAAAATAAATAAAATGTGGCACAGGCGATGAACGAGCGTCTAGTGGAGATCAGCGCCAGGCGCGACATGTTCGGCGTACAGCGCCGCGCGCTGCTGGAGCAGTGCGGCAAGCTGCGCGGCGACATACGCGAGCGCGAGCAGCGCGTGCACCAGCTCGTCAAGAGGTACCCCGCGCCGCGTCTGTGTGTGCCTGCCACATTACTTGAGGGGTCGATTCCCACTCGGGGGAATCAATTGTTATTTATTAATATTTTCATTTCTTGAAAAATGGAATGTCTTAATTTACCTCCATCACCTCATTACCAAAAAAAAATTAAAATTTAACGTTTCAGAGCTGATGATATAATATATTGTCTTTTTTTACAGATACGACATTTTCATATCATCTTTAGGCAAAGACGAAGCAGGACAGCAACTGTCAGTGACTTTTTTCAAAATAAAGGTAGAATAAGAATTGTATAGTTTCATTTTTCTTTGTTGTGCAGGAGAAAAATTGGTCAATTGCAAGTTGGACTCGCCCACCAACGGTGATAAGACGAGAAAAACTATTTATAAAACTTGGTAAACATAATTTTGCCAATGAACGCACTCATTTCATTTTCTTTTTTCTAATATAATTTAATAAAAAAATCAGCTTCACGCTATATCCCGCACACAGCAGGGTAGGCAGAAGGAACTTAGTGTTAAGAGACTCCGTTCCCTATTTTCCGCCGAATTCTGGAGACATTACGTGCTGAGTGGCGGAACTCAACGCCGCGCTTTGCCTCGACATCAGAGCGAAGAAATGAAAATATAAATGTAAATAAATATTTCACTTCCTCGAGTGGGGATCGATACCTACAACCAGTCGATTTCACCGTCACACTTTGTGCCGCTGCGCCACGACCGGCCTCTATTAATATAATTAAATAAATTTTAAATAGTTATTTTAGTTGATTATGAGTATAAGCTGTACGGAGCTCCTGCAGTTCGCGGCGGAGCGCGCGGAGCTGCGGGCGCGCGGCGCGGCGCTGGACGCCGACATCGGGCGCCGCGAGCGCGACGTGGCGGCGCTGGAGGCCACGCTGCGGGTGCTGCACCACGCGCACGCGCACTTCCTGCACCACATCGCGCCGCTGCAGCCCGACGGTGATAACATCGACACAAAATATAAATATATACACAAAATAAAAATAAAAATACATCGAATTATCTTGCGTTTATTTAAATAAAAAAGAAACTATATACGTAATGTTTTCCCAAATACCACTGTTGCTACCATCATCATTAATACATCAAAATCTATATTATTAGCATCTACTGTCACTGCCCTGGTTGTGGATTCTATCCCCATTTGGAGAATTATTTATATTTAAATATTTTTTATATACCAATTTTGCATTACAAAATGCACCTTGATATAAATAAAATACTTACCACCAAGCAAAGGTCATGCGCATAATTAATTAAATAAAACAAATATTTGCTCGATATACAAGTATATTGAGTATTTTTTTTAACTTACTAAACTTATATTTTTCACAGCTCCTGAAATAGCTGAGATAGACGAACTAAACCGACAATACTATAAGAAAAGGGACGAATGGAAAGCTCTGAGTGCTAAAATAGCTGAAATTGAAGAAGCTGTTAATAATTACAGCATGAAACTAACAACTCTAAATGATAAATACAAACAATTGAATGTCAGAGAGTAAGAATTTTATTATTATCAGTAATATTTTATTATAATGTATTTTTATAATTACTTACATATTTATTATTTAAAAATTTAAATTTTTTAACAGGATGTCACATCACTATTTTGCTCCTTGTTGTATGAACTAGATACAATATTAAAAGTGTATTTATTATATACTGATTATTGCCTATGTTCATGATTTATGAGAAACGATTTCTATCTTGACGGAATATAATCTTAGTATTTTGGAGCTTTACATTATTTTAAAGTATTTGTTATGGCGGTAACGCGAGACGACGGTTATGGTTTCGATCGCCACTTGAAGAATTAATTATTTTAATTTTCTCGCTCTGGTAAAGAGAGAAAACGTGACTATGTATGATTTTTTAATAATAAGAAAACAACAGTTTATATATTTACAAGAATTTATCTTTTGAAATTAGATCAGAATGTGAAAACGACTTGGACACTATTAAAGAAAAAATAGAAAAGCAGGAAAGCAGACTTGAGAAAGCTCACGAGGTGGTGCGAACAAACGCACGTCGCGCTAAGAGATTGATAGATGGTGTTGACGAGTGGCGTTTATTCCAGGTTATCATTTTAATTATTTCTTATCATATTTATTTTTTTATATTACACTATATTACAAGTTTAATCTTTATATAATATTATATACATAAATACATAATACATAAATAGTTCAGTTCATTTAAATACTATTAATACGAAAACTTCGAGACATTTATGTGTTGAGTAATGGAACTCAACGTTGTGCTTTTGCTTTCCAGATCGACAAAATAAAACTAATTTAGATATAAAGGTTCTTATTGGTTATCAAAAATTCTCGTGCGCGTCACGTGCGAGGTCAGAAGATAGAGTGAGTTATTTACATGCTAAACCATGTGAATTCCACTGATCTAACAATTTGTGAGTGACGTAAAGGAGCTACAAAGTTGTAAAAAACAGCTATCTCGATATTCTAGATCGTGGCAATTTTTTTTTATTTTGAAGGGAATAATTCAACGATTACGAAAAATATATAATCTAATGAATTACACAAGCCGAAGTAATAAGAATTGATCGATAAAGCTCAATGCGGCTACGAGTTGCCTATATTCTTCTCTCCGTGTTTCTATTCCTCTCTCACACATCGATGAAGATGATAATTTTAAAAAATACTCAAAAATATTTTTTTATAATTATCTTCTATTCTGATAAATTATATAAATTTCAAGTATTCTACTTCGAACATACACTCTTTTAGTTACATGCTATTTCTTGAGTTTTTTAATTGATCAACGATTTAAAAAAATATAAAAAAATCTCATATTAGACAAGTCTCTTCAAATAATCGTCAGATTATGAGATGTACAGTCTCATAGTCTCTCATGTCTAGGACATATAAGAGCTTTTATTTAGGTTCTCTTAACATCCCCTTAGAAAATTAAAAACACAAACACTTATGTACGATTAACCTCCATCATGAAAACAATCAGATTAACATTCTTAAGAATATGTAGGACATGGAAGATATCAATATCCGACACGCTCAAGTATGTCCATGCAACAGTTTTTTCACTGCTCACCCCACTGATCAAAAGATATATATTATATGACATTTTTTTGTTGTTATTTATCATCTAAGCTTCGCAACCCAACCCTAAATAAGTCTCTATGACACTCGAGTAAATCCGAAGTTAGTCGGCTCCCGTACTAATAGTGGTCTTATAATATCGATGTTTCGTGTGACCAGTGCAGGCCACCTCTGGATTTCTCTGCTTTCTGAACTTTGGCGCATAGTATTTACATTCGGGAAGAAACGAATCTAAAGTAAGAAAAAAATCTTAAAATCAATTATGCACGGCCATTTACAGCTAACTTTAGAGCGGCCAAGAGTCGTCGGCCGTACTGTACGCTAATGTATGTAATGTGTTTGCAGATGTCGGTATGGACGCGCAACTACACGGAGGCGGCGCAAAACGCGCTACAAGCTGTGGCCGAGGCGTGGGGCGCGGGGGGAGTGGGGGGCGCGCGCCTCGCCGCGCTGCTCGCCGCCGCGCAGCTGGAACGCCTCGTGCCCGCAACACAACGCCGCCTCGCTGGCCTACTGCACAGGTACATATATATTATGTTATGCTTTTGTTAGTATGTACACATATATTTTATAGGTGTACATACTAACAAAATAAATACTAACAAACTACAAAAGTAATCATTTATAATTTTTTAGTAAATATAAATATAAAATATCATAATAGATTCGATAATGTAAACTTAATATTAACTCAAAATTAGCAAAAAAAAATTGAAAAACTTAACAATTTAATACATTTTTAATTTTTCAGGATTATAGCAGAAACAGCATCTATCCCAAAAGAATCTGATGTTGATATTGACGGTATGTCTGTAATATAAAAAAATACAAGTAGAGTACTCAGGGGCGCATCGTGAGTTGTGGCCCTGGGCTAATAATGACTCTTAGAAGCCTGCCTATTAATTAAATATTTGCTATCTTATATACATATATTTTCAATTACAATATTGTACATTCGTAAAAAAAGAGGACGGTAAGTCACGAATAGCAACAAAAAAATTATTGCATAAGAAATTTGTTATCTTATTCAACATATACGGATTCAGGATGTGAAGGATTCTATACATGTGAGGTCTACAGGGCTCTGGGCCTATAAAATCTCATAACTGGTCCGTCCCTGTATGTCATAACTTTAGAATATACTAATAATTTAATTCTTTCTTTGCCCCTTATTTATAATTCAAGCTATATGGTATTATTGACAATAATAAAGCTAGATTTAAAAATGATCATATTCATTTCCATCATGGTTGTTAGAACGTAATTTTAATACTTTAATGAAAATAAGAATTACTAAAATAATTCTAATTTCTTATTACAAATTTATATTATTATTTTTATGTTCCTCGCTTTTTTCCTTTCTCGAACATAGGACGGAAAGCATAGAACAGAGTGTCTAAACACTAGATTCCCTCTACCTATTCTGCTGTGCGGCAACAGGCGTGGATCAATCAACTTTTTGTATACATAATAACGTAAAAAAGATGAATGTTCAGAGAGCGTGTTTTCCCCGTCGTCGCTGTCGTCGTTCGGGAGCGGCGTGAGCGTCGCCACCGGCTACACGCGCCGCCTCGCCGCGCTCCGCCACCGCCTCGCGCCGCGCCTGCAGGAACCCGCCGTAAAATATATCTCAATTATTAATAATTACATTCATAGTGACCTGTGTAATAATGGAAGACGCCGACTGACTGTAAACGGATATGTACTCGGAGTAATGATTTATTTTCATTTTCTCGCTCTGGTGAAAGACAAGGCGCGGCACTCAACACATAGTGTCTCGAAAAACGGTGTGCCACTGGAGAGGCCTAAGAAGTGTCTTGACACTATGTTCCATCTGCCTACCCTTCTATATGCAGGATACAGCGTAAAGTTAGAAGAAAAATTAAAACATGTGTGGACGTGACTTCAAATGTGTGGGATGTGGGGATGTCTACTCATATGTGTGAATATGTGGATGTGTATTGTGTAATCACATGTATGGATGTGTGATCTGTAGGAAATATGAAAACCGCCATACAAGCATCTTTTTAATTGGTATGATGTAGCAAAAAAGATATTGGTTCGCAAATTTGCCACTTTACAATATCTACCACCTTGGGCACCTATAATCTACTCAGATGAATCTGCCACTGGCCATATGACTGTTATATAAGATTGATTTTTATTTTATATTTTTAAAAGATTTTTTTATTGCACGTAAAAATATATTATTTTAAAATAGGCATGTCGACATGGCTCATTAACGTGGTGATCAAAAATATACACAATTTCCATTTATATATATTTTTTAAATAAACTTTTTTTTGCAGTTGGTTGATGATATCCCGGAGCAATGTACGTATTTTTATAAAATTACTATGTATATAATACAATTTATATATTATATTTAAAAAAAACCAATAAAAGTGCGTTTGTGTACTGTACAAATTAATATATTTATAGAAGTATCACTTAAGAGATTTGAGAAAATGATTATGATTGAGGCGGTTGTGGCGCAATCTGAATCTGGGGATTAATATAATCTTTTCGCTCTGGTAGACGGCTACGGCGTTAAGTCGGCACTCAACGCGCAACATCTTAAAAACTAAATAGAGAGCAGTGTCTTAAATATATGCTTTCGGCTTTTGTCTGTTTTCATTGTGCTGTACGTTATAGCTAACCAACGAAAAAAGATTAATTCAAATCCGTCCAGTAGCTCAGAAAATGTGCGTGTACAAACAGACAAGACATAATTATTCTAATAGTGTTTTTACAGTATCCTCTTACATACATAAATTAGAGGAAGTATAGTCAATGTACAGACTCATTTTTAAATTATTTTATTATAGTATAGAATATAAACAAACAAGCATGAAAAATAAATTTTGATTGCAGCTTTAAAAAAAAATCTATCCTTTTTTCAATATTATTGTTTTAGCGCGACGTTCAAGTGTTTCTCTACGTGTGATTTCGCTGGGACTGAACGAGGTACTATCTGTTGCCACACCGTCGACTACAACGCGCAAATCGTTACGATAATTGGTTTTATTTTAAAATCTATTTCTCATGTCTTTTTAAAATTTTATAAAACCTTTGTAATATTTATTATTCATAATAAAATAGTCTATATATAAACGGTCTTTTTATTAATATGTATTGGCAGTTCTCCTAAAATTGTTATTTTTAACCAAAATAAGACATAAATCTTTTAAAACCAGCGTGAAAAGCTGAATTTTTGCTGTGAAATATATAAGCTTGAACATTATAATGCACGTTTATTGAAGTGGCATCTATGAACCCCTATTTATTTTAAAAATGGAATTTGTAAAAAATGTGTTAATATGGACAATGACGATAAGTGTAGAATAAGGATAAGCAACTGAAGGAAAATGATGCTGTGGTACCAACAATGATTCTTTACAACAGAATTGAAATTAAATACTTACTTATTTAGCTTCACGCTGTAATACTAGTGGGAAAGTCAGAGAGAACGGAACGCCAAACGCTACGGTCTCTATATACCTCTTTCACCTCGTCCACTATCATCAACTTTTCATACATGCCATCTGGGGCGTCCTCATGCTTTTTACGTGACTTCCCTCCAGTATCTTTGATGCTGTATTTTGGAATGTCAACCGAAGTCTCCTCCGCTACCGCTCACTTTTTCTCCATACATCTTTTTTGCTATTCCTTAATCAACAATCAATTCGCACGTTATACTACATTCTCACCGTGAAAGTATGATTGACTTATTCCTAGCGGATCAGTATATTTAAAGTTAAGTTGTGGACACGGGAGTGCTTAGGATGGTGTCCTGGGAACAGACCAATATGTAGTCGTTGCTAGAATAAGGAGTCTGTTTTTATTTTGAGGCAGCCGCACGAGACGTCCAAACTTGAAGTTGAATAATCGCATAAGAAGCTGGAAGTTTGAAGATCCATCGATTAAAGAGGAACAATTGCTTCCAAAATATTAGACACATTTGAAACAGCAAATGGACATGTTGAAGTATACTCTGCCATTATATTTAAGAATTATAATATGAGAAAAGCAGCGACAGAAATATGTGGTAAAACGAGGTTTTAGTAAAAAAACACGATAAATGGTGAGATGATAAAGTGAAAGGCATTGTAGAGAAAAAGAAGCATGTTAGAATCACGAGGTCTCGGATAAATCTTCTTAAAAAAGAAAAGGGATAAGCTACAAAGGCACCAAACGAAAGTACTGATAAAGATGAAGCGTGAAAGTTCTGAGAAAGAAAGAAAGAAATAAAATGTTAACACATTTCTAACGAAATTTTAGTAATTCGCAAGGTTGTTTACTAATTTGCCACACATTTTACAGCAGTGAGTAGGTCGCAGGAGGTCCTAAACCAAGATTTTTTTTTAGATGTTTGTCAGGGGTCTAAGATATTTTGGGAGACTACCTCGGTACAATACTTTAATCGCTTCCCTTGTTGTAAAGTCTGTTTATAGAGATCACTCAGCCTGTGTGCTAGAAGGAAAAGACACGTCTCACATATTGAATAAGGTTGCGTCACGTCAACTTGGCAGCATGAAGTGACACAAAGTGACATGCGAGGGAAAATATCCTTTCCAAGGAAAGTCCTCTCTTAAAGAAGGACCAGAGCTTGTTCTTGCATTTGAAAGTAATGAAGAAAAGACGCACAGGCGTATTGCTGCCGGTAACAGAATTAACGGTGCCTTAGATGCATTGATGAGATCAGGGGCCGACTAAGGCCTAGGCAACCTAGGCAACTGCCTAGGGCCCGTAATTTTTGGGGCCCGTAGATTAGGTATTATAATTTTATAAATAATTCTTATTACTATTTAACAAAAAAACGTAAAATTCGTAATTATTATTGAAACGTATTCAAATTATGCCGAATCGTTGATTGATAAAGAAGTGCAAGTGTGGACGCGCTTATGCGTCTACATCTACGAGTGTCGATGATCGTGCCTCACACCTATCGAGCCGAGTTGAAAAAGTCAAAGAAGCTATAGTTATTCCTTTTAAGAAAGAGTAATCAGGTGCGATTTATATGAAGTTGAGCCTATTGGAAAGCTAATTATTTTGGATCGCGTCATAATTCCGGAACCACTCGACATAATATAAGTAGCACACATTGTGATTCTGATATTGATTAAAAATAAATTTAATTGAAGATCTCGTTTTTCTTGCTTTTTAGTACATAGCCTTTAAAATGAGTTCCTATAAACATTTAAGTGGAAGTGCAAAAAGAAAACGCAAAGCAGATCGAGATAATGTGGCAAAACAAATGAAAAAGTCTTTGGACAATTTTTTTACTGGGGATGGAACAATTACAACACTCACATAGATTAACTGGCCGTCATTATTCGCTATGTTCATCCAATTGGCATAAAAGAAAGATTTTTATGATCCTATCCTACCTATATATTTTCTCATACTGGTGAAAACTTAGAAAAAAATATTTTGGAGTTTTTAAATAAATTAGATTTAGACATCACGAACTGTCGGGGTCAGAGTTATGACAATGCATTAAAAAAAATCTCAAATTAATACATTTGAGTATGTACTCTTACTTACTATAAGAGAAAAAAATTAGAGAAAATAAATGCTTAAGTTAAAACTCTTCAACAAAATAACGAATCCTTAAATACAGCAGTTTTAATATATGAATCATTGATCGATTTCATACAAACTGTTAGAGATGATTTTGATATTTTGGAAAACGAAGCAACAAAATTTAAAAATATTGCATATTCAAGTGATAAAAAACGGCTGAAAGTACGAAAACTATTTTATGATAAAACCCTAGAAAATGAAAGTAGATTCAGTGGTAAAGAACATTTTTTTATGGTATGAGATTTATTAATTAGCAATATTAAAAATAGATCTGAGGGATATAAAACTGTTAACAATAAATTCAAATCAATTTTTTATGGTAGTGAGTTAAGTGACTTTTCAATAGAGAAATTAAAATGTTACAAACAAGATTTGAATCTAGTAGAACTGAAAAATGAAGTAATACAATTTAAGACTTTAATTAGCAAAGAAAATATTATTTCGCCTCCATCTATATGGTCATTTATATAATACAAGAAAATAATATTATTGCAACATTCCCAAATTTAAATACCATTCTAAGAATTTATTTAACCCTTCCAATAAGCAATGCAAGTGGTGAAAGATCATTTTCAGTAACGGCCAGAATAATTTTTTTTTAGATCCACCTTAGGTCAACAAAAATTAAATAGTTTATTGTTACTATATATAGAAAAAGAATTATTAAATAACACTATTAATTACGACAAACTTATTGATGAGTTTTCAGAAATAAAAGTGAGTGAGTATAATTGATCTATGTATATTTTTTTAAGTATTATTGTTTGTTTTAATAAATTATGTTTGTTTGTTTATTTTATTAAATTATGTTATTTTATTATTACATTATGTTTAAGTTTGTTTATTTTAATATTATAAATTATGTTTATTCAATTATTTTTACTTGTATATTATTTTTTTCTTTTTCCTTAGAATCCGATAATTAAATAGAACATATATACTATATTATTTAAAACCAAAGTACCAAACGCAAAGTACATAGATTGAAGGGCCCGGAATTATAAAGTTGCCTAGGGCCCGTTTTAGCCTTAGTCCGCCACTGGATGAGATTGTGAAATAACAGAATAGTAGCACGTTTGGGTACACTGTGCAATGCTGACGACCGACGCTGATATACGATAAAATATTCTATTTTATTTAAAAAACTGTGCAATACTGATGAACGACGCTGATATACGATAAAATATTCTATTTTATTTAAAACACTGTGCAATACTGACGAAGGACGCTGATATACGATAAAATATTCTATTTTATTGTTATACGATAAAAATAAACTTAAGATATGTAACATTAAATCCCTCGTAACTAGTTGTGTATGTTCTAAATTGTATGGGTTGCCGAAAATACACAATAAGACTAAACTGACTGTACGAGTACTATACTCGATTCATTATGGCATGAGACAAAATGTAAACAAAAAAATTCTGTTTCTCAAAGTTAATTGTATTTTTTTATTTATATTTAATTTATTTAACGTGGAGTTTTTCTATATACACCATTATTGGTTGTTGTGCTGAATGTTATATGTAAAATATCTTTGTATAAAATAAAAATAGCAAAAAAATTAAATGAAAATGTACAAGTTTGACTAAAAGTTATTTAACTCTTAGGATAATAAAACTCAATATATCTATTATTCAATTATTTATCAGAAATCAGAGGATTCTGCGGAACTGTCACCAACATTAACGACAGCTTCACGCTGTTTCCCGAACACAGCAGGGTAGGCAGAGGGAACCTAGTGTTAAGATACTCCGTTCCCCACTTTCTCTCGAATTCTGGAGGCATTGCATGTTGAGTGGCAGAACTCAACGCCGCGCTTTACCTTGACACCAGAGCGAAGAAATGGAAATATAAATTTAAGTAAATATTTCATCTTCTCAAGTAGGGATCGAACCCACAAATTCGGTTTTACTGCGCTGCGCCACGACTGGCCAAAATTTATTAAATTTTAGATATATTTTGTTAACCTAAAATTAAGTTTGTAAAGAAATCAAACACCTCGAGGCTTTTACAGAACTTATATTTCTTCCAGAGTAAAATACTATTAAGCTTGTACAATGTCTATCTAAAATTCTAATACAATATGTTATTCTATTCTTTCATCTTCCGCTCCAAGTCTAAAAGTATATCTCTATATATCATCTTCCGCTCCAAGTCTAAAAGTATATCTATAATTTTCCGAACACATAAAGCGTCATTTTATTAATGTTCTCTGGTGACAGTTCTATAAACTTATATTATTTCTTTTTAAAAAAATATCTTTTTATTAAACAAAGAGGTTGATTTACATTTTTATAATAAATTATTGCGAATATTAAAACTAATAAATATAAAATCATTACAAGTTGAAGTAGCTTATTTTTGTGCCGTTTTATATGCGAAAAACAGTAATAATATTTAAAACGTTTCCATTATACTGAAACTGAATGCCATGGAAGTGATATAGCAAGAAGATTCATGGCAGTTCTCCTAAAATTGTTATTTTGTTACCAAAAATTATATATTTTTTAAGACCAGCGTGTAAAGCCGTAATTTTGCTGTAAGATGAAAGCTTGGACATTATAATGCACGTTTATTGAAAAGGCATCTATGAACAACCCCTATTTATTTTATAAATGGAATTTTTAAAAAATGTGTTAATACGGACAATGACGATTAGTGTAGAATAATGATAAGCAACTGGAGAAAAATGATGCTGTGGTACCAACAATGATTCTTTACAACAGAATTGAAATTTAATACTTACTTATTTACACGCTTTAGCTTCACGCTGTAATACTAGTGGGAAAGTCAGAGAGAACGGAACCCCAAACGGTCGGTCTCTATATACCTCTTTCACCTCGTCCACTATCATCAATTTTTCATACATGCCATCTGAGGGTCCTCATGCTTTTTACGTGATTTTTCTCCTTCGTTATCTTTGATGCTGTATTTTCGAAGGTCTATCTTTATTACCTCTCACTTTTTCTTCATTAATCTTTTTTGCTTTTCCTTCATCATCAATCCATTTGCACGTTCTATTATATTCTCACCGTGAAAAGTATGATTGACTTATTCCTAACGGATCAGTATATTTGAGGTTAAGTTGTGGACACACGAGTGCTTAGGATGCTATCTTGGGAACAGATCAATATGTAACCGTTGCTATAATAAGGAGTCTGTTTCATTTTGAGGTACGAGACGTCTAAACTTGGAGTCGAATTATCGCATAAGAAGCTGGAAGTTTTAAGATCCATCGATCAAAGAGGAATGAGTACTTCCAAAATATTAGACATCTTTGAAACAGAAAACGGAACTCGTTAGGATCATAAGGCCTCAGATAAATCTTTTCAAANGAATATTAATAGAAATCATTAAATTTTAGATATATTTTATTAACTCTAAATATAAAATTTAAGTTGAAGTAGCTTATTTTTGTACTGTTCTATATGCTAAAAACAGTAATATTATTTATAACGTTTCCATTACACTGAAACTAAATGCCATGTAAGTGATATAGCAAGAAGATTCAGAAGAATAAAATCCGAGAAAAATTCACGAACAAAATTTAGGTACTACGTAAATTTTTAGTCATAGCTGGTTTAAACATTAAAAATTCTTCACACGACCCATCAGTGAGTACTAGTACTATTAGAAATATGTCTAAGATTCAGGACTACAGCCTGAAAGCAGACCCATTCGTCTACTCTAAAAGCTAATAATCATTGTCTTCAGCTACTTTTCTTCCAACGTCATTGCCATCTTTTTCCATTTTACTGGCAATGACGTCGCAACCAATGATGTTTTTACATAAAACACGTTGGAATTTTATGAAAAACTCATTCAAAGTACATGAAATTTGCTGGTTACAGATTTGTTCAAAATGTCAATATAAGTATATATTAACGATTGCCGAAACATTTTTAATCTATAAGTAGTAAATAAAGATATTAATGACGATTCATGTGCTAAAATTAGGAGAATCCAATTTAAGACTTATTTATAAATTGTTAAAACATCCGTGGCGGCAGTTGCACCGTCGGAAATTAAAAGCTCTGCATGCTAACATTATTATAAGCCAAAATAAACACTACGTTAGATAACGTATTTTCGTGGCAATACTTAAAACAAAAGCTCGCTCGCTCAATGATCCTGTTTTTATAAACTTTTTTTGCGATCGATTTTTGTGTAGTAATTATAAGCACGATTTATTATTAAAACCTTTAAGTATGTACTTATTTCATTAAAAGTAGTAAAAAAATTTATATAGTTTAATTACGAATATTTTTGAAAAGAAAGACTACACCAAATCTCCACGTAAAATATTCAATTTTTTTAAGGTTTTTTCTAAAAATATATTTTTGTATACACTAAATCATTAAACTTGTCTAGACTACTTGTTTATTATTTAGTTAAGTATTTAATATGATATTCATCTTCTTAAAATAATATATTATTAATGAGTAAACACAAAAAAAAATATTTATTTGATCCCACCTCAGAAGTCAAAACAAAAAAAAACGATTTTGTATGTTTTCATAATTTATTGCAACATTTCAAAATTCTTAATACCATTGTATTTATATACTATAGATTTTGTCTAGAAAAACAAAAGGGAATAAAAGGCAAGACAATAATTTATTTTAATACATTTTTGTATGAAACCCATTTGGAATTTGATATATTATTGTCAAATAGCTAAGATGCAATATTATACATTTATATTTTACATTTAAAATAGATACATTTATTACAGGTACAGGTACATACATTTATTATGTGAATACCTACTTTGTGTAAAGTGGTAGTAGCAATGTAATATAATTAATTATGCACAATAAGTTTCTAATATTCAATGTTTGAATTGTAAATATTTCCTAAACACCATACTACAAACAAAATTCTGAAGGCACAAGGACTTTGAAATGATTGGGCCACTAACATTTGTAATTCTACAACTCAAATAACTCACATAATTGTCTAACATTGACCAATATATTAAGAAAAAATCAAATTTCAAATACTCCTTATTATAAATTATCTAATTTCCTACCTATATTATGTTGTCATGTGAAACAAAGTACATACTAAAGTTTGATGGATTTATTGTACAGGAACTTTACAATTAAGAAATGCCATCTAATAAATTAAAATAATCTTTTTGGTGCCACCATATAATGATATATAAATTTATGAATGTTTAGATGATATGTTAAATTATTTTTTTCATCACAATTTTTGCCTGCCTTTCTTGATGAGATTATTTTTTTCTCAAGCATGTAACTTTTTTTTATAAATATAAAACATTATTTTTTTAAGTAATTGACACATCCATTTTACATATACATATATTGTAGCACCTCAAAAATAAGTCTATTAAAGTTTTTAATTAAATTTCTTTTAGTAGGTGTAGGCCCTGTGAAATATTTTAGTACACTACCTTCAGGCCATCTAATAGTGGGGTGGTACCTTATGCTAATATTTTTTTTAAATAAATAAATATATAGAAATTGCAAAATTACAAAAAACATCTCATATTATATTTAACCAAAGTTCCATAAAAAATATTATGTATATTTAATTCTGAAATTAGATGATGGAACATTAATTGATGATATGATTTCTTTATACAAAATAATTATGATTGTATAGGAAATACTACAAAGATTTTGTGTATATAATTAAATAAAAAAATATTTAAAGTAATTCTAACACTGTTTCACAGAAATAAACTTAATTTATGAAAACAATTTACAAACTTAAAAGATTTTTTTACTCTACAAAAAGAATATAATGGCTGGAATAAGAACTCCCAAGACCAAACAACATAGGTATCTCAATAATAAGATGACCATGCGGAGACCTGTAATACCTGTCACTTATCTGTTGTCTTCCCTTACTACACTTAACTTCACGTAGACAAACTGGTCTTTCACTAATTTCAAACAGTGTTAGAATATCAAAGCGTCATAAATCAGGGAAACGTAACGGATCTTCTACATAATCATCAGGTATAACAAATAACTTTTCAGGTATATCGTCACGGAAATCAAATTTTTGGAAAGTAATTTTGGCAGTCACTGTAGGTAGAATTGGTATATCAATTTTTACTGGAAAACCTTTTGGTAGTTTCATAGCTACAAATTGTCGTAATTTAGCAAAATGTTTAAAAGGTGCAATCACTTCCAGGACATTAAGCAACATGTCTACACTTAAAGGGAAATCATCACTCATCGCAATAGTAGCTCGAAAGTTTCTTGATGACTCTTTGTACACAAGTTCTCTTCCTAAACTTGGATATTGGCCAATAGGAGAAGATATGTATGCTGCCCAATCAGTACCACTTTCAGGTGGTGGATTTAATGAAGCACGCCTAACTGGTTCTCCATTAGTATCCAAATTTTGTGTGTTGCCTTTAGTTAAACTTTCTATAATTGCTTTATTTTTTTGTAAATCATCAGTGGATAGATGTTCCCTTCTTTTCCGAGACTCTAACACAAGCCCTGTTATAGTGTAAATGTCACTCTTATATAGACCTGCAACTGTTTCCTTACGATCCTCACGAAATATCCAACCAGATTGAGCTCTAGCAAAAGAAATTCCTTTCGTAGACATCTGAGCAGCTAAAATGTCACTTGACATAAGAATATCTACTTCATCTTCAATCTCATTTTCTGTCTCTTCATAACGAACTCTCTGATATACTTTAACTTTGTTGTCAAGAACAGTAAGAGATTCACTAGGAGGTTTCTCACCTTGGAATATAAAGGATATGTCACCTCTTTCCCACTTCATATCTGTAAAGTCTACCAAAGTTGTATCTAATCGAATTCCTGAACCTGATTTATATATTTTGCACACATCAGATGGAAGTATTCTTGAAACTAGTGGTACCCAGGAATGGAAATCCCATTTTAATTCCATGTAAAAATTTTGAATCTGTGACAGCGCTCTTATCAGATCTGGTCGCCTACATTCCATTTGTTCTCGTGCTTGTTGCTTAAGTTTTCGTACCAGGGACGATATAGTTTGACGATCTCCATAGCTAATAGCTTCTGCAAGTGGAGACCACCCCGCAAGATTTTTTACTTTAACTGGTGCTCCATGTGCCAACAATAATTGTACACATTCCTTGCGACCCAGCATAACCGCTAGATGCAAAGCGGTGTTTCCATGTTTATCTTTTCGGGTTACGTCGTTAAATCGCAATAACGATGAAAGCTTACGAACATCTCCAATGAACACGCATTCATGGAGAGGATAGGTCTCGTCTTCGCCATTATAAATCAAAGTAGACATTTCGCATATATATTTTTTTAAATCATCACTTTAACAGTAGATTACTTTACAAACACAATACAAAGAGCGAGCATCTAATCAATGAGATAAGATTAGACTAAAAAACATATTTAATAATTTACTTTTACATTTTGGTATCTATAATTGTAATTATACTGCATAATTTTTAGATCGGTATTAACTTTACGTTGAAGTATGTTTTACTTATTAAAGAAACATTGTTAAATTCTTCAATATTGTGTAAAATTTAATCAATTAAACATATCGAACCAGCGCTTGCAACAGATTGATTATTGTTATTAACATTGACAGTGACATTCTCATATACATATTAATTTTTATTAATAGCCTGTGGTCAATAGCAAATTTATAATATAATTTTTCATTTTTTAAGCTATATCTATTTATCCCTTGTTAAAGTTGTAAAATTTGTAATGTATGATCATTTTTATTTATAAGTATTATATTTCCCAAATATCTGGACTTAAAGATAGACATTAACAATATGTATTCACTGAGAATGCTTCTTCAGAAATTTATAACACGATTGGCAAAATGGTAATATCTTATACAAGCCAAGCCAAGACAGAGAGAAATATTATCCGCTTCAGTTACATAATTTCAAAGAAATAATTCACCTACTTCTTACATTTATTTATATTTATTTTCTAGTAATCTGTGTGGAAAATTAATACGATTTCTAAACGTATAAAATAAATGCTTTGTTGATACTAGATGGCGCTAAGTACCATACCTTTGTTTTTACATCTTAAATCCCGATATTGTAGTGAAAAAAACTGACAAATACGCGTAGAAGTGTACAGTTCCTCTTGACTTTGTAGTTTATTATTAAATTTACATTGAAAGTGTAAAACGCCTATATATCTTCGTATGAACTATTATAAACATTGCCAAACTAATTTCATTCATAGTTGTTGCAACTTATATTTTTTGTCATAAATAACTTAAGTGGATTGGTGCAATTGGATTATAAAAGTATATTATTGATTCCCGATATGTTTTCCAGACCAAAAATAATCTGTCTACTTGCATAATGCACAATCATTTAAATGTGCTTATTAAATAACTTATTAAACAAATTTGGATTGCCGGTTTAGTGCACAATGTTATCGCTCATCTGACTTTATAAATATTGTGGTCGTTACATTCATCTTTGCCTAATAGAAGTTCCTGATAAATCATGTAAGTATATTAATATTCTCTTTCATTTTTGCAAATATATGTACATTATAATTATAATGTAAACGCATAAAATATTAACATAAAACATTAATTAAATAAATATTTAAAGGCGCAGAATTAACTCTAATTATATAATTCTTCGAAATAAATGCCTTGACGGTGTATTATTAATTTTACCAAAAAAAAAAAACGGAAATTGTACATATGAATATATTTTTAAGACTTATTATAAAAGTATATTTTTTGTAATTCATGTTTATACATATTAAAAAATGTTTTGTACGAATTTGTTATCGGAGTTATTAAAGGTTATCGTAAATTATATTTGTTACTTAAATGCAATAGGAATATGACTTATTTTTTTTCCATTTTGAATTGTTGCTTATAAATATAAAAAGGATAAAAATGTAAATAAAATATTTCATCATACAATATTTCATCCATTCATCTTTCCATCTTATGCTTGAAACCAAATCTAGGGACTCTGGGAATATTGAGTGTGATTAGATATTTTTTGTCTCTATTATTATTAAAAAAACAAATATCATGTTAACATTATAAAAAGTAAGTAAACAACATTAATTCTTTGCTTTGTAGTTCTAGTTGTATATTTCCAACATCCAAACAGATGTCTGTCATTTTACAGATAAGGATTTTATTTTTGTTTGTTGAAC
This sequence comes from Heliconius hermathena, assembly GCA_013403705.1. Lineage (NCBI taxonomy): Eukaryota > Metazoa > Arthropoda > Insecta > Lepidoptera > Nymphalidae > Heliconius > Heliconius hermathena. Next base: position 871,138 of record JAAIXJ010001126.1, on the reverse strand, counting down.
TTTAGTGATAAAATACATACATGGCATTATTATCAACATATTCATAAGTAGGAGTTTCAATAAGAAATAAAGTACACAAAAAAAAATTGGTCACCAAAAGGAACTTTTATTATCAACTACAAAAATCACTTGTACTTAAAAACACCATTGTAATACAGGAGAAACATGATCAAACAGACTAATTGTTACTCACTCATGGATCTCCTCTTCTACAAAATTTGTTTTTCAATCAAATGTCATGCAACTACACAGATACACAAAACTACTTCTAGTTAGCATACAATGCATTTACGGCCTGGTGGTAGAGCTCATCTTCTAACTCATAGAAGTGCAAATGTTAGAGCTTTTGGTTAGGTTCTTTTCCAGTCGTATGTCACGGCACGTCCGCGCCTCGGCGCGACGGCACCCAACGTTCGAAATCCCCCTAAATAGCGTGCGCAGGGCATTCCCCTGCGATCGCCAATACTTCACAAACGTCCATCAAAGCTTGTAATTTTTCTTCAGGGGTGAGCTACTCTCGCCCCTCCCAGCCCAAAGACGCTGTCAAGACCTCTTTAGAATTGCACATTAATGGTTGACTCCACTGTCCTTCTCCTCTCTCTTCCTGACCAACTCAAAACAATAATGCTACTAGTGCTATCTTTAAATTATATTTAGAAATAAATCAATGATAGTTCTAGAACTTCTACAGAGACCACCCAATCTAAAGTCTGGAAAATACAGTATTTTAAAGACTTTAAATTAAGGGATAGATAATCAAGTCTCTACTATAGTTTAACTTGAATATAAAAATAATATAATTTTTTTTATCTATTTGAGAATATAGTACTGGCGCATATTGCATCTGTCTTCTTGTAGCTTTCTTGAGTAGTGTCTATATATTCTAAACTCATTATGCCATTCTTCTTGACTACTGTAACTTTTTAATTGTTTAGCATTTAGTAGAAAATATAAATGAGTAAGTAAGCTTTAAATTCAATACATATTATATAAAAGGGCTAAGTTATCGGAGTTGGTAAAGAAATTTAAAATAATGTTGCGAAACATTTAACTTTTTAATATTATGATGTGTTTATAAAAGAGACTTACACAGTCTGCAGTCTTAACAATTGATTTACTTAAGCTTGCATGCTGTATTCTTAGAAACAGTGTTAAAGTGAAATAATAAATGACTAATGTAAAGAAATCAAACACCTCGAGGCTTTTACAGAACTTATATTTCTTCCAGAGTAAAATACTATTAAGCTTGTACAATGTCCATCTTAAATTCTAATACAATATGTTATTCTAGAGGACCTCTTTCTTCTTCCGCTCCAAGTCTAAAAGTATATCTAATTATTATATAATATTATTATATAATTATTATAATTTTCCGACCACATAAAGCATCATTTTATTAATGTTCTCTGATGACAGTTCTATATTAGTTATTTTTAAACATCTTTTTATTAAACAAAGAGGTTGATTTACATTTTTATAACACATTATAGCGAATATTAAAACTTATAAATATAAAATCATTACACTAGCAAATTCTCTAAAGAATCATCAGGTTACCAATATTTACGAATAATTTTTAATTTATTATTTAATGTTCTTATTTATCATCACCCAGTTTTTAGTTGTGAGACATAGCAAATTGACCGTAATTAAATTTTGTCCCTACAGAAATTCTAATATTATAAATCTGAAAGTTTGTGAAAATGGATGTTTGTTCTATTTTCACATAAGAACTAGTGAAAAGATTTAGATGAAATTTTACAGTAATTTTGCTTTTACATCTAAATAACACATAGATTTATGTAAAGATTTTGTATATATTAGAGTTAATACAACTTCTTTAAGTGGTTGAAGCCATACTTACGTCACTAGTATAAGATAACTGTAAAAACAATGTCCATTGCTAAAGCTTATGACTGTCTGAGTATCTGGCCGTCGTGGCGCAAGGATGTGACTGTAACGCGACGATTATGGGTTCGATCCCCACTCCAGGGAATAAACTATTATTGTAATTTCGTCTCTCTGATACTAAGGCAAAAGTCCGGCGTTGAGTTCCGCCACTCAACACGGAATGCCTCAAAAAATTCGCCGGAAGGTGGGGAAAGGAGTGTCTTAACACTAAATTCCTCCTGCCTACTTGGCGGTGTGGGTACGCGCGCGTAGCTGGTACAATTATTTTAATTATAATAAATTGTGTTACCATCTGAATGTCATCTGTACTAAACGGCATTATTAAATAAACATACGCACATGTGAGCTTGTGGACTAGTCTGATATTACATGATTGTCATTCATATGCATTGTTATATTTTTTCCTGCTTGTATTTTCTTTCCAGTATTTGCGGTCGCGGTTTGGTTTCTCTGCCTAAGACCAACAATGATGACGCGAACAATTTAAATATATACCTTTACTCTTAACGAACCAACTTTTCTATTTTGATTTATTCAAATAAATATATTTATTTTGCAGTGGCGTAGTGCACACATGTCTCTTAGGTTCGTCTAGAAAAGTAAAATACCTAAGCTTTCCACTTTTAATATCCCAAAATAACTAATTACAGTTTAAAACTAGTTTTAAATCTATCTAATATTGGATGTGGTCAGCGATTCTGACATGTTGTTATTATATCATTATAATGTATAACTTAAACTTAACTCATTACATTTATTGAAAAAAAAAAATGGTCAGTGCACGAAAACAAAATCGATTTTATGGAATTGGTAGACACTACTAAAACATTGATTGCACTGCAATGTAATTTAAAAATCGATATCACTACTGACCCAATAAGAAAGTCCGTGTATCTGTCTTGTGAGCGGCATACGTTTGATACATTATAAATTCATGTTTCATTGAACGATAAACATGCTGTTATTTTGAGTTGAGGGCCTTTATATTTTCTATTATCTTTCCTAAGCTACCTTCATTCTATTGTCTTTCTATTCGTAAATACGTCCCAAAATATAAAATTTTACTTCTTAGTTCGTACTACGTTGCTTTATTTATAACTACTTTATGTATAAGATGTGGTCAAAATATCTTGAAAAATTACAAATTTTAGTAGAAAAATTACAAAAAGACTGTAATTCACGCAAAACTTTTTTTTGAGGTTTTACGCATTTACTGCTAAGTATTTGCTTCTTGACAACAACAAGATACTTGAAAGTTCTTTTTTGGGATACTGTAAAATTTAAAGGTGTCAATAAATCGTTCTCTGCTTATAAAGAGGAGGCGAACGGGTGAGGCTCCACGTCGGGCGCCACCGTCGGGCTCCGCCCACACCGCACCCCTCGTTCCCCTACGTGGTACAGTTGCACGTCACCAGCCACCGAAGTAGACGTGTGCGCGATATGTCGTTTAAACCACCGTCAGCTCTTCTCCATGCGAATCTCGCATTTTGGTTCGTTGCATCGATGCATGGACCACATTAGATGCTTCTGCACATCATGCATCACCCATACATAATACGGATGTTATCATCATTTGTCGTTTCAACCTCATAAAAGATCGCCCCCATTGTCGTCACTTAGAAACGTTAGGCTTGTTTGTACTTTTAGTTTATAACACATTCAGTCATATAGATATCATATAGACAGAAAGTGCAATACGCGTTAGTTTTTATGTATATGTTGTGTATAACAAGTTAAGGATTTTTAGTATTTTGGATTTTTGTTTTGAGAAAAACGTATATTGCAATATTCACTATATTGCAATAAATCTTGTATAGCGATTTTTTAAAATTGCTAAAGTTGTCAATGTTCCGTGACTAAGTTGATGATTGATAACCAAATACCAATCTGATAAGCTGAACGTTTTCTATAATACATTTTCCATTTCTATAGACATAGATTTTTCCCAACGCTTCGTAGTCGATTATTTTAGAACTGTAACAACACCTACCTATAGTATTGAGTACCTGTATGCTCGAAACGTGGGCGTCAGGTTAATATGTAGGTTATATCTAAGTAATAAAATCTTTGCTTGGTATATTTACTTGTGTATATTTACTGATTTAGATTCAAATTTAAATTTTAAGTTTAAATTTATATTTCCATTTCTTCGCTCTGGTGTCGAGGCAAAGCGCGGCGTTGAGTTCTGCCACTCAACACGCTATGCCTCCAGAATTCGGCAGACAGTAGGCAACGTAGTGACTTAACACTAGGTTCCCTCTGTGTGTGGGATACAGCGTGAAGCTGATTTTTTTTAGACTCAAATTTCGTTTGATGTTATGTTCGTATTCATATTAAATTCGTAGAATTAACTAGTAATTTTGAAATTTGTGGAAAGTTTAAATTAATTCGATTATTATAGATAGATATTTGTCTTGTTTCAGTAAATTATACGCATGTACAAAAAAAACAAGCTTAAGTTAGCGTTCTGGTTATAATAAGGATTCAATTATTTCACTCGAATGCTATTTTACTGCGTGTTCTAATCTTCAATATTGTACTTTCAGTTTTTTTTTAGCTTAATGTTTGTTATTAAAATCTTAGATAATTAATAAATTTATATAAAAAGAATATAAAACTGAGACAGGTCCAGTTTGTTACGTAATTCATATATCAAGTTGCGATTTGGTATATTTCTAAACTAACTATTTATATTTAATTATATTATGACATTAACCATACTTGATTACAAGGCATATTTAATTTAGAAAATAATATTATTATTTAGTTCATAAGGATCTCTGATTAAAAAAGAAATGCATATTTTACTATACACTTAATGTGCTTTGAATATAAGAATGTTTTCAAAATTATAAGAGCGTGTGCATAGAGCTCGTTGCCAAGGTTACAGGGTAGGTGCGATCAGCTGGACTTACGTAAGGCACGCGGGATGGCGGGGGCGGGGGCTGAGGTTAGGGCCGATCGATACCTGCTTTCTCCTCTTCATGTTGCTCTGCCTTGACGTTATTCACAACTCTACTTCATTGTACCATGTCGTCCGAGTTCAAACAAAGTCATATTTCTGATATTAATCATATTCTTTTCTGTTCCCTATATAAGTATAATTAATTAATATTGAATAATTTTGATTCAATCACGTATGATGAGATTTTTATTTACAATAATAAAGGAGTTTTAAATCCGAATGACTTCTTATTTTCTCAGCACCTAATACAAAAAATATTTCTTTATATTCTAATATATGTAAATTAAATATATTATTAGATATTATATAGAGACCGTAAATACCTTAGTTCAATGTTATGCTTAGTAAATTATAGTTGTTACAGGTGTACTTTCAAAACTGATATAGCTCCATAGGATTATAAAATATTTGAGTAAATAAATACGTACAGATTGTTTATATTAATTAATTAAGTTATCAAAAGATATTTTAAAAGAAATTTTCGGGCAAATTGCTATAGTCTTCTTACAATGTTAATGTTATTTAAATAAACGAATGTAAAAAAATGCTTGAAAAATGCATAGGTACTTATTTTTTTATTAAAAACATGTAATAAAATAAACATTTATTTATATGCATGATATTATTTCAATCTGATATCTAAATACGTTGTATTACTCAACACAGACATGTATGTTGTGACTAGGAAGTAGTTACTATCCTATATTAACATTTGTAATAGGATTTACTTGTAGGAAAATAATATTTAATTAAGTTTATTATTTAGTCATAGTATTGTCGTTACAAAGGAAAGCAGATGCTATTAAATTCTATGAATAATATAGGAACATCGATATTATATATTTAGATTTAGATTGTGAAACTTTTAAATTAGTGATTATTAGTTTCCTTTCCAATAAAAAAAGTATAATCAAAATCGGTTGATGTGATATTGAGCTATTCGTTCATTGGTCGCACACATATTTATATACTTTTTATGGACGACATTGTTAAAACTGGACCAGATTTCAAATAAAAAAGAATCATCAAAATTGGTTCAACCAGTCGAAAGTGCTTAGGTAAAAAAATATAAAAAATATACAGTCGTAATATACAGTAGTTATCAACCTCCTCATACAGAAGTCGGTTAATAAAAAGTGAATATTGCGATCGTGGTTTTCATTAGAACAAGTTGATATACTGTGCATATAGTATGGCTTTGTTTGTGCGTTTTATATAAGCAATATACAATTTCTTCCGTAATATTTGTCTAGTCAAGTCAAACACGTAAACAGGTTTTGCATATATTATGACCGTTGCTGTTGTTATTCTGACAAAGGTGAATTATTTACTATAGTTATGGCGGTGTGATGAAACTGGTTCGTGTAAAGTGCTATTTGTTGCGAAACTTATATAAACGCCTGGTAAAATCTGATAGCGATTTCTCGTTCATATTATTATGCCTTACATTTTTCATAGCGTCTACGCGTTGCCAGATTTTCTCTCGATAAAATGCGGAATCTTTTTGTTTGGACGTTTTAAGCAAAAAATTAAATATAGAGGATTTAATTTTTATTATTTATGCATTTATTAGAGTTTTAAATAAAGCACTTAATGGTGATAAATATCAATATCAAACATTTTTTAAGGGAATAACGTTAGTAACGTTTCTAAAAAATATTAGTTTGGTTTACCATATATAAGGCAGTAAAATCTTTAGAATAATTAATAATATATACGTAACTTACGAATATACTTATTTGTGAAATTATTAGTAACTAATCAAAATCTTAAAGTATTTAAAAACGATTTCTTACAATACGTGAAATAATCCGGGAAAAGCGCGACTATGCCTGCCCAGTTCGGGACATTCAATTTTTGGGCTAGAAATCGAGACGTCCCGCCAAAATCGGGTCATCGACCCTAACTATAACAAAATAAGCAAACATTTTACCATTATTACAGTTTAAGTCGGGAATTGCATTCTCAACAAGTGTTTAAATACATATATTATAAAGGATTTCATTTGTTTTAATGACTACTTTAATAACCATATTAGGAATAAAGGGTGCAGCTAAACTAATTATAGTCCATAAAAATGGCAGTATGAAACATTATGTTCTACTTATCATTATGTTAACACGGTTTTCACTTCTGTTATACACAATAAGGCGGTAGTGTCATTTTATTGTGAGACAGCGGCTTTCCTTAAACCACTGGCTGTTAGAAAACGAGACCGAATTACTCATACGCTGCGTCTTATGACGCTAGTAAGAAAAAGTGACATATTGACAGTTTAAATTTTAGTAATTATAGGGCGAACTTAGGAGAGCATAACTTCACATGAACAGATCTGAATAGGACCACTGTCGACAGTAGATTATCTATTGCAGTCAAGTGTGTTGTAAGTTATATTTTTAAGGATTATGTTGATAATGCTAGAGGAGTGAGTTTTATTATCTATATACATATAGATCGTGGCAATATTCACGTAGAAACATTTAGAACTACATTGAATTAAAATACAAAATAATACGAAATAGTAAATGAAATCACATTCATACTCTTCAACAATTTTTACTAAGTTTGAAATAAAGTTTTATATGTATATATTTTCTAAGAAAACAAGGCAATGCCTAACATTCGAGAGGAAACTTAAATTATTTCTGTCTGTACTGTTTACAACGCTTTGTTTTTAGCCACAAATTCTATTTTAATTAGTGTATAGTATATCACAATTTTTTTTTGCAATATTCTACTGCATTTTCACTAAGCATGTGTTTCATTATTTACATTTTATTTTATATTGTATCGCTTCGCTTTCTGTTTATTTATGTCGCTTGGGTGGTCTCTGTTATGTTGCAGCGCCCGTATGTAATGGTGCTTGGCTGTTGAGTGGTGTCATTTTAATGCGAGAGCGGATGTCGTAGTGCGCTGGCGCAGCGAATAAATCGCGATGTCGTCACCCGCGCGTGCACCTTCCGCGACAGTGCCCCCCGGGGCGGGCATGTTGCCCCCCGGCCCCGGGCCCTCTCGCCAACGCTCCCTGAAGGATCGACTGAAGGAGGGAATCACCGGACCGTTTCACTGGCAGTAAGTGTTGTTAACATTTTAGTTTTAAAGCTTTTTCTTTTTCAGGGTGACAGTGTGTTCGTGAATCCTGCTCGGCCGTTTTCGTTTCCTTGTTATTATAACGCTTGCAATATAATTTATATGCTTAATAATTTTCACTTGTATATTTTTTTAAAAACACATAAACATATGTATATTATTATGTAAATTTAGCTGAAAGTATGTGACATTTATGGTTTATAGATATTATCAACAACAAACATTACTACGTACCTTAATCACAAGTTATTTTTGATAAATGCTTAATATACGTAGTATGAAATATATGCACATATATTACGTGTCTAAGGCTTATACTATAAGCTGAGTAGTGCGCCGTATTATGCGCGACGGCACGACTGCCTCGCTGTGCATTTAGCTTTATATGTATAACTTTTTGACTGACATCTATCTGTGCTTATATCATGCGAAATGAATCAACATTTAAAAATTTAGTACCAACATAGACAATTACATTTATTGTCATATATTAATAAAAAAAAAATCAGCTTCACGCTGTATCCCGCACACAGCAGGGTAGGCAGAGGGAACCTAGTATTATGACACTCCGTTCCCCACTTTCTGCGGAATTCTGGAGGCATTGCGTATTGAGTGGCAGAACTCAACGCCGCACTTAGCCTTGACACCAGAGCGAAGAAATGGACATATAAATTTAAGTAAATATTTCATCTCCTCGAGTGGAGATCGAACCCACAACCAATCGGTTTTACAGTCACTGCGCCACGACTGGCCTCGTCATATATTAATATTTTTTTAAATAAATGAAACATTTTAATATTTAATTACCATTTTAATATAATCATCATTACAATGTTTTTTATTGTGAATCCAGAATAAACCTTCCATAAAAAATATGTTATTACAGAAGTGTTTTAAATAAATAAATATAGAATATAAATTTTTAAAATCTTATTCATGTAACGTATGTAGTCTAGGCTTAATGCAAATATTTACATCATGCAACACTCATTATCTTGTGTGTGTACATAATCTCACCCTATCAGTCCTTTATCTCGGTGAACAGCCTCCTTTACCCGAGGCCAACCATTTTGTTAATATAGTTTCTTAAAAAACATTTACATATTTTGTGCCAAACATCTGGCAATCTTGACTTGTTGTCATAATAAAACATTTTTTTGTTATAATAAAGCAAAAGTTTATTTCTTTTTCCCTAGAATATTTCTAGTTTGAGGCCAGTTCTAGTCGTTGCTCGCGGGTACGCAGTGGGACTGTAAACGCGACAGGTTGTAGTTTCGATTCCCACTCGAGGAACTGAAATATTTAATATTTCTATTTTCTTCGCTTTGGTGTTGAGAAAAAGGTGTTAAAGCGCGGCATTGAGTTTCGCTACTCAACACGCACTGCCTCCAGAATTCGGCGGAAAATGGGGATCGGAGTGCCTTAACACTGGGTTCCCTCTGCCTATCCTGCTGTGTACACGGTACAACGTGACGCTAAAATATATAGTTTGACTTAATCGATCAGCCCATTACATTTAAAACCGTCAACACAAATAGGTTTTTATTCTTCATGTTCCTCGGTAGTGCGATAAATGCTAAACCACTGTCCATCTCTTTACCCTTAATTATGAAGACATTCCGGGCTGGATAATGAAATCTCGGTGAGATTTCATGCCGGAATATTGGGCAAAGATGAATGAATGTACATTGTAATTGTCTTATGAAAATGTCATCGTTATGTTAATCAGAGAAATGTATGTACTAAGTTACACCAAACTTAATCGTCAAATGCCGCTGCGGATGAGCTGATTCTTAATATATTCAAGAGCATGGCATTGGCAGAAACTAGGCTAGTGGACATCAAGTAGCCTAGGAAGTTGTGCATGAGAACCATTTACAAAATCTGCGACGCTATTCTCTTGGACTCTATGTCACTCTGTTCCGTTATCCAGTGTGGTTCTTACGCGACGGCGTCCTTGGCCGATATAAAATGTTTAGGCGTAAGCAAGTATGAGGGTGAATCAGCGGCATTGTTTCCTTTGTCCCGATCTCCGTTATACTTATGTATGTATACATACATATACCTACATACATATATCACAAATGAGCTACGATTGTGGCAAAAAAATAATGTTGGTCTTTTTACGACAGATCTCGACAATTCTCAATTTGACCTACATTACTCATCTTCCGCTCTAGTTTACTTGTCTTAAAATGTTGTACGTTTCATGTAAAAATGAAGTCAATTGAACAAGCTTCCTTTTTTAAAATTCTAAAACAGTATATCTAAAATCAAGTAAAACATTTTATCGTATATTTCTTTTGTGAACTAAAATAATTTAATTTTATTTTATTGCTTGCTAAAAATTTTTTTTACTTTACACAAATATACTTCTTTCGTATTTTATTATAAAAATGGACTAAAGAAGTGAAACCTGCTGCACAAAGATAATTAATCTTAAGTTTCTCAGCTTATAAATTGGTAAACTTTTATTTAGTTTGTGTAGATTTTATGTACTTTTTGACCATGTCAATAATTTCCATTTTGGCCACGTGAAATAAAATCTTTTACATAATTTTATCAATTTAATTCACTTAATTTAAACTATATTTCCATAGGTTCACGTACGTTGTGAAATATCCTAGCCACTCCTTGAAATCTCATATATTAAAAAGCCCATTGCGCTGTTTAAATTTAAGTCAGGCGCAATTTATATATAATTATGTTATTGTGCAGCTGTTAGTGATATATTTATTAAATTAACATCCTGTTTGTACCACTTTATATATATATATATATATATATATAGTTTGGTGATATACACTTTCAAACCTTGTAGGTATGGTATGTAATACGTTAAAACCACCACAGCTATGGTGTCGTAGAGGCGTGCTTAACAGAGCACAGTAGTCTATAACTGTTAATTGGAATCTTAATCAAAATTTTATAAATATTTTTTGAATATTTTATTTAAAAAAAAACATAACGATAAATTAACAACACATGAATTTCTGTAATTCGAATAAATTTTGACACAAAATCACTAAAGTTTTGCCACCAAAAATTTAGTTATTAGTTAAAGCTTTATTATAAATTTCAGAAAAATCTGAACCTGAATGAATTTTAAATCTGTTTAGGAAATTAATTTTGTAAAATCCGTTTTGAGCTGACAGCTTCTATTCATTGACTACCTTCCTGATAAATTCCATTATCGTGGACGAAAGTGTTTTAGATTTTGTGAATTAAAGTCGAGAAGAAAAAATATTAAAGTTATTGACTTTTGTTCGTAAATATTGTGTTACTTCTTTTTTTTCATCCAATAATCTGTAGGGTTCCGTACCTTTTAATGAATAAAAGGAACCCTTATAAAATCACTTTGTTGTCCGTCCGTCCGTCTATCTGTCTGTTAAGAGTCATTGTCTCAGGAACGCTTGGAGATATTGAGTTGAAATCAAAATATACTTAGATCTACGGTCCCTTGATTTCCCTAAAAAAATTGTATTTCTACAATTACTTAAAAAAAAAAGATATGATCGTTTATATAATAAAAACACATATTTCGACACTATAAAGTTCCGGTTGACCTAGAATTATGAAATTTGACAGCTAGCATCTACAGTACTAGTTCAGGAAAAAATCTGAAAACTATGCATTTGTGATTAAATCCCAAAAAAATAATAGGCTTTAAAGAGGGGCAAAATTTGGTATTAAGGTATCAGATAAAAGGGCTCTGGATAAATTAAGCTTTAATTTCAGAAAAAGCTCGAGATCTCCATTTTTTGTACGGAACTCACGTTGGGCGAGCCCGATTCGCGCTTGTCGGGTTTTTAATTTACAATATGTGTTAGAATCGTGACAATCTTGAGGACGCGAGGCCGTGTCACATTAAGTGAGTAACAGTAGGATCACGCGCGGCCCGCGGCGCACAAAGCGAGCCGCCTCATCGACCACCTACCACGACCGATCGATTTCACACCTACCTCTTTGTCACATCTCTATCTATTTTCCCTTTCCTTATTTCCATATTTATTATAGATGCTATTGTGTACTCTGTCGATTGACATCTTTTTGTTTTGCATCAGAGGAAAATAAGAACGTTGGTGGGATGCGTAGTGAGCAAATACTATATACTGTCAATATTAATCTGATATGATTGAAAGTCCATTCAACGTAGATAGATACGGATTTACGCGTCATGCACTTGTTCATATACTCATACATTATATTCAGTTTAAATGTTACAAAAGATGAAGAAATATTAGTTTAAATTTTGTGACTTTTTTTACTAAACCAAACACACGGCTACTTGTTATGGACTATTAGGTATATTATCTATTTTTAAAGTAAGTTTAAAACGAATATTTTTACCAAATATATTTTTCAATTAAATAATTCATCGTTATATTAGATATATGTATAAAATCTTTTCAAAATTAATAAATTAAAGAGTTGGGGCCAGTCGTGGCGCAGCGGCACGAGGTGTGACTGTAAAACCGACTGGTTGTGGGTTCGATCCCCACTCGAGGAGATGAAATATTTACTTAAATTTATATTTCCATTTCTTCGCTCTGATGTCGAGGTTAAGCGCGGCGTTGAGTTCTGCCACTCAACAAGCAATGCCTCCAGATTTCGGCAGAAAGTGGGGAACGGAGTGTATTAACATTAGGTTCCCTCTGCCTACCCTGCTGTGTGCGGGATACAGCGTGAAGCTGATTTTTTAAAGAGAACAACATCTACCTACCTATATATATCAACAATCAAATGATATTTTGAGAGGTGATGATAATTCTTAGAAACCGTTAAATCTGACGAATGAGTCATTAGATCTGAGATAAAAACATATATATTTAATATAAATGAATACAAAATTTATTCATTTATATTAATTATACAACAATCATTTATTTATAATTCATATATATATAAATATATTAAAATTTGCATTTGACATAGGTACAATGTTCCATTTTAAGAGTAATATAAGTTTATCAGCTTCACGCTGTAACCCGCACACAGCAGGGTAGGCAGAGGGAACTTAGTGTTAAGACACTCCGTTCCTCACTTTCTGCCGAATTCTGGCATTGCGTGTTGAGTGGCAGAACTCAACGCCGCGCTTAACCTCGACACCAAAGCGAAGAAATGGAAATATTATTTTTTTATAGTTAGTTGCTTAAAATAATTAAGAAAGTCGAGCCCCCTTTTGTATTGGATCACCCGTTCTCTTTGTTTGATTGGCAAAGAGAAACGATAAGATAAACTTGTTGCTTACATCAAATATTTCTCAAGCAATTCACAACATACATGTATGTGTGTATGAAATGTATCTAGTAAAGTTATAGGTACATGCAAATGTTTATGAAGTGTTGTTTAACACGCAATAAGTTTTGCAACATTTCCAATAACAAATTAAAGGAATGAAATATAAACTGCTCCTGTTTACTGTTACTTTTAATGCGTTATCTACGTATATAATTCGACTCCCGTTCTGTTGTAATTGATGCTTGTTGCAATTCAATGAGAACGTCATAATTGAAAGATTGGCGGCGCCAGCTGGACACCTCTCGAGATGATGTTCAGCAGGCGCATCCGTCCGACGAAGGACTTACCGCAAAATTTGATGCTTGTATTGTATGTAATAATAGAGGATACAACTGGAATAGTGGATACAATTGGATAATGAGATTTTCTTGCACTTGGTATACGAGATGTTTTGTACTGTTTTATGTTTTCTTTTTGGAAGTATTTTTTACTATGCGTAAAGATTGTTTTAGTTTTAGGATCAACGAATATATTTTTGGATTATGATTATTATGTGCCTTTAAAATATATATTTAGGTATGTTAAAAAAAATCTATGATTCTAAGGATGAAGTACAAGCGTGCACCTGTAAACGCGACAATTGACGGTTGATGGTTCGATTCCCATTCGGGGGAATGAAATATGTAATATTTCATTTCATCAATCAACATGCAATACCTCAAGAATTCGGCGAAAGATGAGGAACGGCAGTCTCGTAATGAGGAACGGAGTGTCTTATCACTAGATTATCGAGTTTCCTATGGCTACCTTGCTATGTAAAGGAAACAGCATGAAGCTAAAACACATTAGATGTATTTATATGCCTATAAGATAAACGTTATAAATGTTCGTTTGTCGCAAGCAAATATAAATTTAAATGCTTTGATGACTGGAGTACTTACTTTAACATGTAACATACAAAAAATATGCAACTTAATAGTTAAAATGAGTTAAAGATACATTTACAAAATAAATATTTGTGTTTGTTTCCAAAAAATTAAAATAAAATTTATAAAATTATATGGACCAAAATATTTGAAAAAAAGATTATTATTATTAATATTCAAAGTTGATACTATAATTATTATTGGTAAAGATAGCAATTCTTTCATTTTTATCAAAAATTTCAAATTAGCTGAATGCGTTTAGATATGTCCATCATATCTAAACGATAACTTTTTAAATCCAAATTGATATATCATCCAGTCGTATATTGCGATTCCACAGAAGCCATTGTTGCAAAAGTTCATATAAAAATATTTTATAGTGCGGACTCTAAAATCAGTCATGTCTATAATCTAGTTTGTGCAACTTATAATAAAGCAATGAATTTGTTTGATTTTTTCGGGTGAGCTTGTTATTTTTTATTTAATTTTGTTCGATAGCATGTGTGTATAGATGTCAGGGTAAGTCGGTTCGATTCCTGTTATTTCAATCAATATTGACCATATTCCAGTAGTACAAGGAAGTTTAACTGGTTAATAAGTAGGAGAGAACCTTAAAAGGACATCCAACAATAAAAGAAAATATTAAGACAAAAGCAATATTAGTTGTTTTATTACTTAAAAAAAAAACTTTAAGTATTTTTTGTTTGTTGACTACAACAATAATCTATATAATATTTTTTTTCATAAAAACTTTAGTATCCCATTACGCTTAATATCTTTTTAATTACTGTTAAATACATAAAAAAAAAAAATCGTGAACTAATTCTATATTTTCCTAATATTTTTTATTTACATTTTAGAACATTATACTGCCTGTAACTAAACTCCCACAATATAAACCAATTAGAATGAAGCCATTAAAAGACTAAACAAGTTTACTGTTATTTTGTGTTATATAAAGCAAATAATGGCTATTAACGTATTTTATATAGGGTATAGTGGCCGATTTAAACGCGAAAAATCATTTAGGATCAAATATATAGAAGCTTAACAAACTTAAAACTTTTAACAAAGAAGTGTATGAAAATTAAAAAATGATATTAGTCACGTAGATTATGTCTAAAATAGAATAGAATATATTATAATAATATGAATTAATCGACAGATGAATTCTATATAGGTTACTAATTGTGCTAAACGATTATCGCATAAAAAAAAATATACAAATTCTTCAAACGCCTCACGAATTTTCAACGTTTCAATGATTTTAATAAAGTTCTTTTAATCGTACAGAATCCAATCCAAATACTTTTTTTTTATCTAAAAAGTGCTACTTATATGATTCGTACGTTTTTTTAAACATTTACTAACAATATATAAATATGAATTTAAAATATTTACTTTTAAACTTAAGGCTAAATAATGTCTAAACGAATTTCAGTTTTTTTACATATCTTGGTTATACAAATATATATATNACACACACACACACACACACACACACACATATATATATATATATATATATATATATATATGTATTTGTTATTTATAATAAGATTCTAAATCTAGTCTCTTTGGGAGTGAGATACTTAGTGCTAGGATGAGGACAGCATCGCTATGGTGGAGGACAGTTATAAAAAATAAAAAATATTTAATTATAAACTGAGAATGCGTGCGTTCTCTATCGCATTTATTATGGGGACTGTTCTGAAGAACTGTTTGACCTGTTACCTGCCGCCGAATTTTCTAACCGATATATGACAATCCACTACTGTGCGGTTTCGTAGGAACTTCCTTCCACGCACCACGGAACTGTGGAATGGCCTACCCGCGGCAATGTTTTCAGGTCGATATGACATGGGTACCTTCAAAAAGCGCGTCTATCTCCACCTTAAAGGCCGGCAACGCACCTGTAGCTCCTCTGGTGTTGCACGGGGCCGTGGGCGGCGGCAATCACTTACCACCAGGTGACCCGAACGCTCGTTTGCCTTGTCCTTTCCCATAAAAAAAAAGACTGGCTAGTGATAGATAACTGGAATATGGCATGTAGGATCCATGGGAGTGTAGAGGAGCGTTAAGACAGGATTTTTCGATTTAAGGAAAAAACGGGACTTTATAGTTCCATATAGGCGTTGTAATATGAGAGCTATTGGTTATTTGTCTTATCGTTTTTCCATTGTTACCATGTTATAATAATATATTAGCGTTTAACAATCTCATTTCTCGGAAGCCGTGTTTACTGTCATACTGAGGGCAAGTAAACTTATCAAGATAACGTGAAATGTTTATACAACGGATACTGATTTTGTTTACAACCGTGTAATGTTCAATTTTAGAACGTTCATTTAAGTGTCTGTCCAAAATTATTTTATAAAAAACAAAGAAAAACATTTTATTACTTTTCTAAGAAAAAAAATTACATACACAGCTTTTTCCTATCACTCAAAATGAATCACATGCATTTTTGTCACATTACACGATATTATATTCAATCATAAAGAATCATAGAATTAGAAGAGAGGCCAGTCGTGGCGCAGTGGCACAAAGTGTGACTGTAAAACCGACTGGTTGTGGGTTCGATCCCCACTCGAGGAGATGAAATATTTATTTAAATTTATATTTCCATTACTTCGCTCTGGTGTAAAACGCGGCGTTGATTTCTGCCACTCAACACGCAATGCTTCCAGAATTCGGCAGAAAGTGGGGAACGGAGTGTCTTAAGCGTTGTCTACAGCGTGAAGCTGATTTATTTTATTTTATAAAGAATTAGCTAAATTCCAATTTGTAGTTTTTAGCATAATTGAAAACTATGTTCCAGAAATTCTCCTCGTATTTCTCCAAAGTTATAAGACTTACCTATTTTACTCAAGTACATACATTATTTTAATTTATCCTTAGGAAAATAAAGTATAGTACGGGAGCGGCAAAAACATTTTTTTTATTAACAAAGTTTATTTTTTTAATTATAACTTTCCAACGTGCCCCCCAAACTTTTATGTGTCCAAAGGCCCTGCCATGCCCTAAAATAATCCTGACCTTCCCAAGTAGGCAGGTAGGTCGGTACTAAATTGTTTTATTTTTGAATGCAAATATAGGAAGGACTATAAAGTTAATATGATGTAAACAATAGTTTCGACCTTGATTATTGGTGCAGTAGTAAACGCAGCAGAGCCGGCAGATGACTCGCAGCTGGATGTTGTTTATTAAACATCGTTATCCTTCGTTACTTTTCATTTACGCTATGTGATGTTGAATTGCTTGTAATCTGTAGAAAATCTATCTATCTATCATATTGTCGTCATCTAGTTGTTTTTGTTGTTCTTGTTGTCCCAGTTGTTGTTTTGGTGGTTACAGTTCGCGGCGTTGAGTTCTGCCATTGTTGAATGGCAGAACTCAACGCCGCAATGCTTCCAGAATTCGGCAGAAAGTGGGGAACGGAGTGTATTAACACTAGGTTCCCTCTGCCTACCCTGCTGTGTGCGGGATACAGCGTGAAGCTGATTATATTATATTTCACTGTTTGGCGTGTCATACTAAATATTTTGTGTGCAACGAGTGAAAAGTGTGCAACGAAATTTTTTAAAAAAGTATTTGTAGGAAAGACGCTTTTAATATATGCCTGTATAATTTTATATTAAATGTTTATCAACAATTTATAAGAAAAAAGGATTTATTATTTTGTATTATAAAAAAATATCCCATGTTAAATATTTATTGTACCACGAAGCCAGACGCATCCGCGCAAACTGGTCGCTAATAACAAATAAAATTATTATAATTTCATGCATATGTCCGTCAAGACCGTTCTTCTGGGAAGTCAGCAGTAACATCAACTTAAACGTTAAATTTATAGATGCCGAAAAATATCATGATTATAAATTTAGAACTATATTTAAAAAAATTATTCATAATAAATTATAAATTTGTTTTATTTTCATTTATATCAAGTAACATAATTATGACTAATTTTTCAGTAACAATCAAAAACTTAATATCTATGTTAGTATTTAAATTGCGTCTCCATCTCACTCAAATGACGCAGCAATAGTTTACGTACACACAATCTAATCTAATAGAAATAATGTTTAAGATGCTGTTGATGCTACCCCACAGTCTTTGTTTACGACATTGTATTGAACCCGAAGGGCGCTGTAAGATTTTTGTGAATACCTGGCCCACAGACTAGATAAATAAATACTTGTACATGTACATGTGTTGTCATTTTAGCACCAGTCGAGCAACGCGCAAACTTGTGAGCCAGCACATTCACCCTCACTGACAACGTCCTCCGTTCTCTTTCAATATCAGCATCGCCATTGAGGACGGGTGACAACACATGTCCAAGATATTTAAATTGATACACTCAATTGAGTTTATTACCGTTGAGCAAGAATAAAGGTACGTTGCCGAGCTCACCAAGTAACTCGTTCACGTACAAGTTAAAGAGGATTGGTGAACTTACCCCTCATCATCTTGGCCGGCATAAAACTATGACTCAAACATACGTTGCAAAACTTAGCAACAATTTTTGACAGATGTAGGCTATTTAAGATGCTCAATACTGAGACCATCATGTCCTGGGATTCAGCTTTCGTCATATGTAAAATGATTTGCGCGATTTTATGAGATTTAAATTCAACCCCCATTTCCCTGTTGACCTTAACATTAAGCAACGATAGAGGAGGCCCACGCGGTGATTTTACACAAAAAAAGTTCATAAAAAGATTAGAAATCTGTTCCGTTTCACACACGTTACTGACACGGGAAGGGAAGATCAAACATTCATCTTGTTAGTAGTTTTCCAAAATCCGCGGAAGTTATTTTTACAATGATATAAGACCATATTTACTATTTTAGGCCTCCTGTTTTTAATATTTTTTTTAAGTAACTATTAGATTTACAAAAGTTTTGAGAGTTAAATTATACATATAAAACAATTAAGACTTTAGTATATGTATGTACTCTGCACTACCTTGACTGTTCACTAATTCACTACTAACATTCTGACAATGTTCAAGTGTTATAAGGATTAGCCTGTAGAAATTTTATGGCAACATCAAATAATTAATTCGTCGCTATTTCTAAATCCACTACCGAAAATATTTATTGTTATTTTTTTTTATATAGTATAATATATAAATTATAAATATAGCTAACTCCAAAATCTCCAAAATCGATTTAGAAATTACATTTTCGTACACAAAAGTGCTTTCGGTTTTGTTTTTAAATTCAGGCTTTATTATTTATTACACTTATCTCTAGATTGGAAATTGGCCTCATTAGCGAATATTAAGGAGCAGACGAAGTGCCGTTACCACATTTTTATCGGCCGTTTGTCCCCGTCAGCTATTCACTCGACTACACAATGTAAGACAGCTACCTATTGCACGCTGGTATTATTGATCACAATGTTCTGACCAAAAACAGGTTGAAATGAAATCGTTATACTGTATGTATATGTTGAATTTAGAGTTCTTGTAATTAGTTAAAATAAAATGAATCCATCATTAATTACTAAAACTTATTTTATATTTTCATAATCACCTTTTTATCATAAACATGAACGAGCATATCATAAACACATGTGCATATGACTGACTATTAATGTAAATGTAAATCCTCGCGATAAATCTTGACGTGACGATATATTATGCTGTCACGTGTAAAAAAATTCAGTAGTATGATTTCTAAAGGTTGACAGGTATGTACTATGTATGGGTTATTACTTCATGCATTTATAGCATATGTCAAGTTCGTAAAAGGGTCAGACGAGGCGCAACGACTCATTAAGCGTAAAATTATTGATAAAAAAAATTAGGGTTCCGTATCTCAAGGGAAGAAAAAGTGAACCCTTATAGGACAACTTTCTGGTCTATCTATTCCTCTTGTCAAAACTATTTGTCTCAAGATCGCATGGAGGTATTAAATTAAAATAAATACTTAATATAGGTCCACGGCCTCTTGGAGCACAGAAAAAAAAGCTAAGCTTTTAAGTCAACGCGATCAAAAGATACGAGAGTTTATGCATAGTTTTTGTTTTTTTTATCATTTTCTATGAAATTCGCCGCGTAATCAAAACCTGTAGTGTAGGTTCTTCTTGTGGACCTATAATTATGAAATTTTTCAAAAAAACTTACAATACAAACAAAATAAAAACTGAAAAATTGATACTTATAGATTACACAAAAAAAATATTACAAACTTGTAGTTCAGTCTCGTTTCTGTAGCTATCATGAAATTGGTACGGAATTCTTGGTAAGCAAGAGCGTTTCACATTTGACCGATTTATTAAAACTTTATGAAACTATAAAAAATTGAAGTAGTACCTTATATTTTAGTAGTATTATTTTACTTAAATATTGATTTATTACCTTTACGCAGCGCCTCTTGTAATACGCCCCACTACTTATAACCATTATTGAGATATTGAATTGAGCGGTTTTAGAGATATAGGATTGACTAAATAGAAAAGAAAATTGTTATTAACAAAAAAAAAACAATAAATCTTAGCAAAACGCAGAGCAATTTCGCCATATACATTTACCCTTCTTCATACTATTTCATTAAAAATGTTGATAAATAATTTGTACAAGATTTATTGAGTTCTTTAAAATTTATAATCGGTCTTTAGAGTTCAGGGTTGATCTGCTGCAATATGATTAAAATTAAAACTCTCACGTGGATATTTTGCGGTCACATATTCTTAATTTGATCCTTTGTCACGTACGTAGGTAGGCTATGATGAAGTTATATTTTTACTTGCTTTTATAGATTCGTATGTGCAAGTTGCCAAAACTGCTAATGTTCAAAAATAAGAAATTCATAATCTTATCTTTAGTTACTCTGTAACTGTATAGCAATTATAATAAGTGTATAGCTATTTTTTTTTAGTTTTGCCATGTATCCCGTTCATAACAAGATAGACAGAGTGAACTTAGAAACCTAGTGTTAAGCCTCTTCGTTCCTATTAAAACACTTCCTTTTTACACTTTCCGCAGAATTCTCAAGCCTTTGGACTCCTTGCCAGAACAAGGAGATGAAAATATAAAATCATTATCCCAAATGGGAATTGAACCCACAATTACACCACGTATCGATCTACGAAACTACAATTATTGTTTACAGTCGCACTCATGTGCACCTGCGTCACGACAGTTGCAAATATAAATTTTTAATTTATAAAATCTGTAAAAAGCGTTTTGCTACTGTTCTACTTAGAACAAATAAAAAAGAAATTTCAAGGTCTAACCTATTCTCTAAACATAAAACAATCGTTTTTGGTGTATTAACAGTAGCAATGTCAATAGCTTTTAAATATACCCGGCATGTTCCTTATTATTAACAATGGTTACACATCTTCTCACGAAGATCAATGAAATTAAAAGAATCTCCATCAACTATGTTAATGACAACACAATTTCATCATCAATGTGCACACACTCTTAGATATTATCTTTTAAAATTGTTACATCTTATGTCTCATTTTCCGTATTATTTGGCTTCTTGATCTACTTTTGTCTGTAAACATTTGTGATAACCGCATTTCACCCTGATGTATCGTGGCCGCATTTCACAGTATTATTCTCTTTTTTTTTTGCAAAATTATAAACTTTTAATATTTTTAAAATTATAAGAGATGAAACGTCTCTTTGGTTTTAGGTTCAATTATTTCCTACTTATAAGAATATTGCTATTAACAATATATTGGATTTTTTAGCCTAAGTAAACAATATACTTCCGAGGCATAGTGCAGTAACTTTGGATAAAATTATATACATTCCAAACATATTTTTGATATTCATATTTATTTCATGTAAAATCAAAATATTGTATTATGCTGTTGCCTGTATTTATTACAATATTTGAACTAATGTGTACAATTATAATTCATGCAGAACTATTATTGCTGTCTTTTAAATTCTAAGCTTTTTAAGTTTCCGTACGTCCAAAGGAAAAAACGGAACCCTTACATGGATCATTTTGTTGTACGTCTGTCCGTCTGTCAATATCATTTTTCTCGAGATCGCGTGGATGTATGAAGGTGAAATTAATATAAAATACCAAACTTCTAAGTCAATGCAATTATGCTTTTGTATGAAATTCGCCGCTTAATCAAAATCTATACATAAGGTACTTCCTGTGAACTTATAGTTATAAAATTGGGCAAGAAATGAGAACTTACAATAAAAAAACCGGATAAGCGCGAATCGGGCTTGCCCACCACGGGTTCCGTACAAAAATTGGAGGTCTCGAGCTTTTTATGAAATTCAAATTTACCTTAGCTAGAGCCCTTTCTTTCTGATACCTAACTTGAACTAGCGGCATTAATACCAAATTTTTAGGATTTAATGCAGTTTGCAGATTTTTTCCTGAAGTAGTACTAGGTCAACCGGAAGTACCCTATTAATTTTCATTTCTTTTATAGTGTCGAAATATTTGTTTTTTTTTTATTCCAATAAATGTAGCAATACATTTTATTCAGTATATGGTTTGAACTTTAACTCCAATCATTCTAGCATTCCTGGGATATCCTGGGGCTCTTGACAGACAGACGGACGGACCACAAAGTGAATTTATAAGTGTTCCTCTTTTTTTGTTAAAAAGTAAACCTTAAAAATAAAGGAAAAAAATCGAAAAGTAAAAATTATAAATATTTCATAGAAATAAAAATCATTCCAAACTAATATTTGTAGTTCATTTCAAACACACGCTCACAAATTTAAGTTTGTCAACTTTATTCGCCGTGTAATTGAAATCTATAAGATATTCCCGCAGACCTACAATTATGAAATTTGGCTAGTGAGAACTTGCAGCACAAATAAAGGAAAAAAACTAAAAATAGAAATTTAAAGTTAGTTATACATTACATAAAAACTATTACAGATTTTTTTATTTAGTTCATTTCATACATAATAAGTACATAAGTACCATTAGAATTACGCAACCTTGCCAATTTTTAAGTTGTACCTACTTCCCGTTTATCTACAATCCATAAATAGATACGGTAACCCTCAGTGGGCGAGGCTGACTCGCACTTGGCCAGTTTTATTTATATTTACACTCAATTCCTTTTCCAATTAATAACATCCTTGTAGTAAATGTGTACATCATGTTTATTTCAACTTGTTGCGACAAATTACAAACAATGTGTAATAGGTATCAATCACAAGGATATGACGTGAAATCAAAAGGGGTTGATTTTAGATTTTATCAGATGACGGCGTTATCTTAAATACCAAATATCGCAATAGCCCCACCAGT
The DNA here is from genome assembly GCA_013403705.1 of Heliconius hermathena. Lineage (NCBI taxonomy): Eukaryota > Metazoa > Arthropoda > Insecta > Lepidoptera > Nymphalidae > Heliconius > Heliconius hermathena. The sequence goes on along the minus strand of JAAIXJ010001126.1, from coordinate 847,741 downwards.
CCGGCGATGCCTACCACACCATCACTCAGTAGCATTCAAAGCGCCGCGAAGTTCGCACGCCTCGATACGAGCACGTATAATTGTGAAGTCAGTGAAAGTCGCACGCGCAGTTTTACGCTACGAATTCGTGCGCCCGGCATCTTCGTCTAGTTATTTTATTTGTCCATTGCGCCAGTGCAACGGGGAAAGGAGGTCGTTGCGTGGCCCCAACTTGTAAGAACTTAGGTCGACGCGATTTGTTGTTAGGAAAGTTTTGTTTTGTACTTGTTCTTGTATTGTTTTGCCATATTTTGATCGACATATATTTTTTTTAGTGTTTCCGATACCTTCAATTTTGATTGTGATTTTTTTTTGCACAATTATTTTCGACTACCATCATTTAGATTTTTTTCTTTAGCGAGCATTAATTTATATGGCCATTGTGTAAAGTTTAATTAGATATGCTACGAATGGCTACGCGGCTCGTAGACTATTGCATTTCATTTTAGACGATCAGACGTCATGTGAGATAGGATTTCACACATATACTCAGTGCAATGTAGCAAACGTATTAAGCAATCGTTTCCGTTGTTGGTAAACGACACCACAGCCATATTTTAAAAAGTAAGGCAAATTGTTATTTCATTTAGAGACTATGAATATATGAATGAGTTTTAATATATATTGGCGTTGTGTGTGTTTTTTCATGAATATACTTTAAAAGGAGATGAACAAGAATAATAACACGTTAAAAACAAAAGCAAAACCGCTTCTATACTATTTTTAATATTATATTTTTACCATCATTATTGACTAATAATTAAAAAAACATATTTTAACATCACACACTTTTATCGATATTACATTTTTTCCGGTAAACGTATCTCATAATATCTATATAGTAACTTGCTGACACATTTTTACTTCAGCTAAAATGACTTAACAACTTTTAACTTTAGAAGTAAAGATATAAATTATAAATTTATTATATGATTATACTAAGCTAAACCATACGAAGCTTTTAGGAACAACAAAGTGATGGGTGAAATAACGGAACTCTTACCGTTTCGTTTTTTCCTTTTAAAGTACGGAACCCAAAAAACCGTAAAGAAATTCGTATTTGAGATATTTACTCATGAATTCTTTGATTTAATTCGTCGCAGTATAACTTAAATATTATTATTTTTTAGTAGATTAACTTTGTCCACTTCGCACTTATTTCAATTTCATTCATTTTTAATTATTATTGATACAATAAAATTCAATTTCGAAATTGGTGTTATTACTTTAAAAATTAAATAAAATTTATTATTACCTTAATTTATTAATACCTATATAATTTATTTCATATACAACATTATTATTGAATAATCGAAAAAAACAAACCTATATTTGTATAAATTACGACATTGAGAGATAAGTTATAGTGATTCAATCAGTGTATGATTGAATGTTTTATCTTATCAATGATAAATACTTATTACGGATAGGTAAATGATATTAAAATACTGGTAAATCCTGTTCCCCACCTCCTCTATGCTTCCAGAATTCGGCGGAAAGTGGGGGAACGGAGTGTCTTAACGCTAGGTTCCCTCGGCCTACCCTGCTTTGTGCGGGGCGTGATTTAATTTGATTCGAATTCTGTAGTTCCGATGTCACTGAAAGTCGGGTGTCGGTGGCTGGCGTGGCGAGACTCGCGTTATGCAAGTCCCGCTGCGCTTTGAAATCGAACACGACCTACATTTTTCTAGCAACAGAAGTAACTTGAGAATTGTGTTATGTCAGGGCTGGCCGTAGCATCTGCTGAATCAATACTTTCATATTTCATATTAGGAAAATGTTGAGTAGTTTTCAAGAACATAAGAATATGTGGTACATTTGTACATATTTATGACGAATATATAATAAATAACACTTGCTAGTCTAGGCCAGTCGTGGCGCGTGTGACTGTAATGCGCGTTTGTGGCTTGTATTCACACTCGAGGATAGTAAATATTTAATATTTTAATATCTTCTGTTCGGTATCGAGGCAAATCGCGGCGATGAGTTCCGCCACTCAACGCGCAATGCCTCCAGAATTCGCCGGAAAGTGAAGAGTGGAGTACGATGAAACTAAGATCCCTCTGCCTACCCTGTCGCATACGGCGTGACGCTGAAAAAATATTTATAGACTATCTCTTACTACTATCAATAATGTTACGATTATAAATATATTCATAAAAACAGTACATAACATTTATAGCCACCCGATATATTTCTGCTCCCATATAAATACTATAATATTATAAAAGCAGCAACCCTAGGCGCATAGTTGAGCTATGTAAAATCAAGTACGATGACTATTTGTGTTAATGACCAGAAAAAATGAGGTCAAAGGCTGTATTAATTGTGATTAAAAGGGCAAAAAAGCTATTATTTAGTATGATTTGTCGGACTGGTATCTATTTTTATTAAAAAGGGCAAGAATGTAGACTATCCTTTAAATTATATAATTTTTCGATACTTTAAACATACCGTGCAACAAATTTCTTAATGTAATATAAAATGAATGCAGATTGATATGATTATATTTCTTTATTAATAACAAGAAATTAAAAAAAATATATTTTTGCTTTCTATTACTCTTTTTATGTGCCCCTATATCCATTTCAGTCAAAATTACTAAATGTACAAACAAAATATTTTTACTGTTTTATTATATATAGAGATAATATATTCTGTCCTGTCTCCACTTGGCCTTCATACAAGAGAGGCATTAGAGCCTTTGTATTATCCAAAGGAATTCATCTCTGCATCTTAATTATTACAATAGATACTACTTGCCAAGTATAATTTAATATGTCATTGAATACGTATGTTTGCTTCTCTAAACTTTTGTTACCTTTATAAATAAAGAAATACTGTATTTTTGTATATTATACTTTGTCATACTCTGTTTTGCATTAAACTATTTATAAGCATTTGCCAAGCTTTATACGAAAGGTTATCTGAATTTTATACGTTTGTGAAAATGTAAATAAAATCGTGAAAGAAGTAATCTGATCCATTAACGAAATGTATAGGTACATATTCATGGATCTAGTCAGTGAATATATAAATAACTCATTTACTAGATCCAGCCGTGGTGCATAGGATTAGGCACAAGGGTGTGATTTTAAACGCGAAAGGTTGTGGGTTTAATTCCAATTTGAAGAGATGAAATATTTAATATTTCCATTTCTTCCATCTGGTGCAAGGCGCGGCGATGAGTTCTGTCACTCAACACACAATACCTCCTAAATCCGGCGGAAAGTGAAGAGCGGATTATCTTAACACAATCTCCTTCTGCCTACTCTGCCTAAATTAAGTAAAAACAACAGCAGATTAATAGCATTAATGACTTATGTATAATTTACATGAATCAGCCAACAACATTTTTCTCAACACCTTCGTTACTACTATCATATTATAAAAGCGGCTAGATTGCGTGTAGTTAGATAGTGTATGTGCGTTTCCTACTACAAATAAAACACATAAACAGTCACTATTGTGTTACTATTCATTATACTTATATCAATGAGATCGATTTTCTTTGTCTCGTGTTAGTTTGTTGTCGTAAACAATTAATCTGTATTCAGCTCAGCTGCGAGCTATGGAGGCTCATTAAATATTCGTTGTTTGCACTTGCCGACTGTCTTTGTTCGCGGACATGTATTGATCTCGCTCCAGATACTATATTCACTTTAATTCAAATAAATTATGTGGACACGTTTTTCTTTCAACTACTGCTTTTCCTTCTATTCTATTCAAGTCTTAAGAAAGACATACTAGAACACGAGCGTTGTTGTTCACAGGATGACTAGTATCTTTATAATAATTAGTATCTATTAGGATCCATAGAGACGTTTTCCTCTTTTTAAGAGTGTCACGGTTTTCTCTTTAGACGAAGTCATGAAATATCAGAAGTGCTATACCAAAGAAAAAGTAAACTGTAATATTAATTTAAATTTTGTGTATTTCGTGAAGTACATTAAATAATCTATTTGTCATGTAAATCAAATAATGTTGAATTCTGCAAAATATTCCTTAAATCGTGCTAATACAATTTACACTCTGTTATTGTGACGTTCGAAAACATGAAATGTAAATCGATTATTTGTACTGAAATGTAATTCTGAGATTATAATATAATTTTGTATAGAATTGCTACCTAAAAGTATGTTTGCGTGGACTTTGTGACTTGAAACGTAAATACATTCATTCAAATAGAAATTTCGGTTTAAGGTTCGATCCCCACTCGAGGAAGTAATTACCTATTAACATTTATATTTTCATTTCTTCGCTCTGGTGTCGAGGCAAAGTGCGGCGCTGCGTTCCGCCACTCAACACGCAATGCCTCCAGAACTCGGTGGAAAGTGGGCAACGGAGTGTCTTAACACTAACCCTCTGCCTACACTGCTGTGTGCGGGATACAACGTGAAGCTGATTTAATTTTATATATGTGAGACCAGTCGTGGCGCAATTCTTTGTAGGAAATGCTTTTTAAGTATCCTCCACTGCCTAAGGTGCACGCACACATTTATCTGCGCACATTATTTATGACCGTTTTTTTGTCGCTGTGCGCCACAAACTTTGATAGTCCGTGCCTTTCTTGTTCCTGTGTTTTTCTTGACTAAATTTTGGTTTTTGTATAGTGTGAAGTTGCTCTGAGCAATAAACTCAACGGAAGAGTTACAGATAACTTCTAATCAACTGCTTATAACTCACCTTATTTTAAAGGATCGCGATTGAAACGATTCGTCTATTAAAATGGATGATAATATGTATATTTTAAATGAAAGACATTACTCCTAGTGATTCATATTATTTTTGTATAATATTAAATAAATCAGCTTCACGCTGTATCCCGCACACAGCAGGGTAGGCAGAGGAAACCTAGTGAAAGACACTCCGTTCCCCACTTTCTGCCTAATTCTGGAGGCATTGCGTGATAAGTGGCAGAACTCAACGCCGCGCTTTGCCTCAACACCAGAGCGAAGAAATGGAAATATAAATTTAACTAAATATTTCATCCCCTCGAGCGGGGATCGAACCCACAACCAGTCGGTTTTACAGTCACACTTCGTGCCGCTGCGCCACGGCCGGCCTCATATAATATTAACATCTACAAATACAAACAGATATTCATTGAAGTACACAACACAAGGTAGGTTAAAGCGTAGTAAAAATGCGATAAGTAAGAAAATAAAAGTCACGCCGGTGCATTTATGAGGGATTGTGCGTGCTCTATCATTCGGTAGGTAGGTGGGTTCTATCATAAACCCCGTGGCGTTTCTATTACTATGACTAGTATGTTGCAAGCCGTTAATGTTCTGCGTTAACGCAATTTAATTTTTTTTAAAGTGTTATTCCACATTTAGGAATGAAAAATATTTTTTTAGAAAACATAAAAATTTGAGGCCAGTCGTGGCGCAGCGGCAAAAAGTGTGACTGTAAAACCGACTGGTTGTGGTGTCGATCCCCACTCGAGATGAAATATTTACTTAAATTTATATTTCCATTTCTTCGCTCTGGTGTCGAGGTTAAGCGCGGCGTTGAGTTCTGCCACTCAACACGTAATGCTTCTAGAATTCGGCAGAAAGTGGGGAAAGGAGTGTTTTAACACTAGGTTCCTTCTGCCTACCCTGGTGTGTGCGGGATACAACGTGAAGCTGTTTTTTTTTATTTATAAAAATTTGAACATGAACGTTGAACACGCGCCTCCCGTTTCGGAAGGTTCCGCTACGTTCAAATCGCTTTCGCAATTTTTATATTTTCTTTAAAATATAAAGCTATTTTTTTTCTCAAAATAATGTCTGAATATTTACCCATTTAATACATGAGAATTATTTGATAACAATAGTGTAGTTTGATTATTTTCTACTTACGATGGGCATTAAAATATTAATATACTTAAAATTATTCGAGCAAATATGATATGGTGAATGATAATTTGGTTATTTGGGGAATATTTCATTTTTTCGTGTTATCAATATGTTCCTATAGATAGGTACATAGTATAACACATACAAATAGTGTGTTCATTAGATTTACTTTATAAATTATGTTTACATATATACATGCGTGTTGTATTAAGCGGCGGATCTCAACGCCACGCTTTACACCAGAGCGTAGAAAAAATAATATGGAATATATCATATCCTCCAGTGGTAATCGAACCCACAACCTATCGCGCTTATAATCACACTCGGGTGCCTGCGCCACGATTGTCCTTTATTTTATAAATTATGTATTTACCTATAATTAAAAAAAAATAAATCAGCTTCACGTTGTATCCCGCACACAGCAGGGTAGGTAGAGGGATCCTAGTGTTAAGACACTCCGTTCTCCACTTTCTGTCGAATTCTGAAGGCATTGCGTGTTGAGTGGCAGAACTCAACACCGCGCTTAACCTCCACACTCGAGTGAAAAAATGGAAATATAAATTTAAGTAAATATTTCATCTCCTCGAGTGGGGATCGAACCCACAACCAGTCGGTTTTATAGTCACACCTCGTGCCGCTGCGCCACGACTGGCCTCCTGTAATTTATTTTATTAATTAATTTAGTTTGATACATTAAAAATAATATTAGCAAAGATCATTGTCTCTAATATTGCGTGGTGTGTGTCTTTAATGACATTGACAGTAACTAGTATATTCGTTGATTAAGGCCGTTATGTGGCTTACCTTAGATAGCCGCAAGAAGAAACTTTAGTAGCACTTTTATATAACCTGACCATACTTAATTCTAAATATAGAAATATTGATTTACAACAAGTTTACTCTTATTTATAGATATGTAGATATTTTTATATTATGTTATAATATATAAATACATATTCATTGGCTTATTCGAAATTAACTGGAGAAAATTTATTGAAAACTGTTTTTTTTTTATTTTAGAAATATTTTTAGTTTCCCTATTATATATTCATATTTTTGCTTGTTGATATTGTAATTAACAGAATGTGCTATTTATATTAATGCGTTTTATAAAGTCAATGAGAGACAATTAATTAACTCAATTGAAGTGCGACCTTGGTGGAGTATGTTGGACGCCACATCTGATTGTTTTTCTAGCTATTTCAAGCGAGCACATGTCATTCGAACGCGCCTCACCAAATTCGCCAGACTTGCAAATTTAAAAATCAAATGAAATCAGCTTCACGTTGTATCCCGCATATATATTTATAGCAGGGTAGGCAGTGTAAAGCTAGTGTTAAGACACTTCATCCCCGACTTTCTGTTGAATTTTTCGAAGCATTGCGTGTTGAGTGGCTGAACTTAAGGCCGGGCTTTCTGCCTTGGTGCCAGAACGAAGAAATGAAATTTGAGATCCCCCTGAGTTGGGATCGAACCAACAACCGTCGCGTTGCAATCAAGTCCTTTTGCCCCTACGCCGCGACGGCCTGAACTAGCAAATTTATACTTCCAATATAAATTTACAAATGGCCTTACTTATAGAGATATTTTGAAATGTCTCCATTATTTTCGTCTTTACACTTACTTTTTCACGTTCTTGACACAGTAGCTAGGTAATTGCCCACCTATACCATCGAGTGATAATGAAATCGACCTTAGTAACGTGAGATAGCAATTCATACAAGCCGGCGGCAACTTTCCCCGCAGCGTCGCGCGCGAATCGATGACGGGCATGTGGTTACGAAAGCTACTTCCTCTTTAAACGGAATAGCGCCGATGCTTGTACTGAAACAAGATTGTCCCTTCTGCCTACACATATTCATTTATAGAAAACCTTCTTTTTGCGTTCTTAAATTACACTGTTTTTTAATAGAAATTCTATGTGAGAAGATAGCATGCTCCTTTATTAGTTTTAACTTTTATAAATCTACTAGTCACAGTCGATTAGTAAAATTATAGTTGCATAAAATGTCTCTTTTGTTGCACGTTAGAAACAAAACTTTTGAAATTCATCATCTCCTCATTGTTAACAGTATATTAATGAAAATTGTCAGACAAATAGATTGCTGAAGTTAATACTTTAAAATTTATTTATATTTAAGTTTTGTCACCTACGAAATTGAATACCTAGATAAACTTAACGATCCAGTGGCAATCCAATACAAGTACTTACTTATTTATTAAACAATCCGTAATTTAAATAGATATCATTTGTGGACACCAAAAGTGAATATCTATATTCGTTATGCTGTTAAAAGTGAAAAAGTTTTTTATATCAATGGAGCTTATTAAATAGACGCTTGTTTAAAAGTGTCAAATAAAATTGACTTTGTGAAGTGTAAAAAGATGAGTGGGAGCGAACCAACATTAACCGAATCACCGGTGCCACTGGCCTTAGCGCGCCTTCAGGGTCGGCCTGGGCGCGTGCCTCGAGGTCTGCGCGCACACCGACCCAGTCTACCACTCGCAAGCTTACAGGAGGCTATCGACGAAACCCCACGACGCTTCAGTGATGAAACCTACGGACCGGAAACGGACGACGAGGAGTCCTATGTTGATACTACCGTTGTCAATATACCTTCTCCTTCCGCTTCCAATGGAAGAAGAGCCTCTGATGCTACCTTTGCTGAGCGTTATAGGAAATTAACCGAGTTTGATGGCCCACCAATAGAGGTACCACCCCGACGAGCATCTCTGGCCGTTTCCGTCGGAAGCGACGGTTTCGGACCTAGCGATAAGGGACGAAGGCGTTCATGGGCAGCGCGTTTACAATTAGAACGAAAAAAGAGGCGAAAATCTGGGGGAAATGACACTGATGAAGAGGGCGAGGCACCATCATACATACGTCAAAAAAGGCCATCTTGGTGGAATGTTTTCGTACCAGACAATATGCTAAAGCACAGGTATTAAGGCATTGTTATTGTTTTGTAATAACCCTGCGTTTTATTTATTTAATTTTTTTTTGTCAGTACTAAATATTTTAAATGATATACGTTTGATAGATTTTTACATTGTAATCGTGTGTATGGCATTAGAATGGAAATATAACACCATTGACACTGGATTTCCTTGACCTACTTACTACTTAGCTCTTATTATTAGCACTCTCAATCTCTATGCTACTTTCAGAATTGGACAATAAGTCTTAAATTTTGTACAAATAAAAATATCCACAAAATCAAAATACCAAAAATCAAACAAAACATTAAATTCACAAACTTTTATCTCATAATATATGATAGATTGCTTCTGTACATAATTATAAAAAATATAATAAAAATGATAACAAAAATTGAAAAATTCCGTGATCCTTTGCGGTTGTTAAGCAAAGAGAACATGTGTGCACATTTGACAAATTTATGTTTTAATTATCTTTAAACGCTATCTAATTTTACGTAGACAGGCGTTTATGGTTTGTTTCTTTTATATTAAACAATTTGTTTTTTTAAACCAGTCATGGCGTAGGCAGCGCAAAGTGTAACTGTAAACACGAAAGGTTGTGGGTTCGATTTCCACTCCAGGAAAATAAATATTTAATATTTTCATTTCATGGCTCTGGTGTTGAGATAAAGCGTGGCGTTGAATTCCGCTACTCAACACGCAATCTCCAGAATTTTACAGAAAACGGCGACCGAAGTGATTAACACTAGGCACCCTCTGTCTACCTGCTGTGTGCGGGATACAGCGTGACGCGTATTTGAGAATGTTTCTTTAAATCCGTAGTCAATAAGGAAATATTTCAATATATGAATGTATTACTTAATGTTGTAATTTCGATTTAAGGAAATTTGCAATGAATGAATAACATTTTATATCGTCACTGATTTTCTACATAATTTTTACACATTTTCTACGTGTTCCTGTTGTGACACACACAAGCACTTCTGTTACATCGTTATTAGTAAAATGAATTATTCTTTAACTATGATTTAATTCCCAAAGATATCGATAACTAAAACTACTTTATTGATTTAACCTTCACTTATCTATATATATAAAAGGACTTGTGCTGACTGACTGAGGTAAGACGCACGCGGAGCCGTAACCGCTGATGGTAGAAACGTGAAATTTGGGCAGATGTTTATTTTCATATTCTGGACATCCACTAAGAAGGGAATTTGAAAAATTTTAACCCTAAAGGGATGAAATAGGGGTTGAAAGTTTGTATGGAAAAAAAATTTAATCTGTACCGATTTTTATAAAATTTGAAATTCAGACTCTTAAAAATATTTCATTGAACACGTGTTTCATGGTTTTTAAGAATTCACCCCCTAAGGGTTCAAATAAGGGGTTGAAAGTTTATATGGAAAAATCTTTAAATTGCCACCGATTTTTATAAAAAATTAAATTTAGACTGTTAAAAATATTTTATTGAACACGTGTTTCGTGGTTTTTTTAGAATTCACTCCTAATAAGCGGGCGAAGCCGCGCGCGCCCTCTAGTACCAATATATTCAGGTTAAGTTTTTTACTGTAATTCTCTTTAACTGTTAGTAAAAGGTCAGTAAAATAATACAAGATTCTTTATGTTACGAAATATATAACTACATAATAACGTGTTGATAATACAGCTTTATCAGGTTTATAATATGAGATTCATCACTTTTTTACTTTAATTTATATACCTACTTTAATTATTTTATTTTTATAAAAAAAATATGACAAACTTTATTATACTTAAGTTTTAAAATTTAGGCCATCATATTTATTGATGGGGAACAGAGTGTCTTACCACTAGGCTCTCTCTGCCTACCCTGCTGTATGCGGGATACAGCGTGAAGCTGATAAAAAATAAAATATTTAGTGATTCAGTATCATGAACTTAATCATAATGGAGTTATGAATTACTTGTAGGATATAAATCTAATTGATCAACACAGAAAGGAACTAATTTCCTTTTTCATACATAGAAAACAAGAAAAAGACAAATATCTTCTTCCGTACCTATTGTGTTTTTGTTTTCCAAATATATTTAAATTAAAAAGCACGTTGTCCTATAACTTCCTACTTTCGTTTATTAAATTTTGCGTAAAGACTGACATCGAACTAATCAAATAAAGCAAGGTCAATGCCTTATCATGACCAGGTAAAGTTTTAGTAGTAATTTACATGGACCTCTACTGCCCACTTATATTAGTTCCGCAACAAAATATACTTTTAAGATATATAATTATTATAGACGCTAATATCCGGATTGCAAATCTATACTTATTTTTAATATAATCTGTGCATGGCATTTAATAACGTAATAGAACCAAAAACAATGAATTTTAAAATATTTGTCTGTTTGTTCGTGTGTTTGTTTACATTAATCTCGGTATTAACTTGATGGATTTAGTTGTAGTTTTTACTATTGTATTTTGGCAAGCTCCCCTTCGAAAACGAAAGTAATGCAGATTAGTAGATTAATTATGTAGTTCAAGCGGGCGAAGCCGCAAACGAGTCGCTAGTATAAAATTATTATATAGAATATAGCTTAATATGATTAGTACCTGTAGGTAGCTAGCGGTATCCGTGACACGTCATGGGACTAAACTGTTTCATCATTCGTAGCATGGCCTCGGAGTTTCTTTCCGCAATCGTACATTCACCTTAGTTTCCTTTGTGCTGCAACCACTTGCTGCTCGACATGTCTCAGACCTCAGCTGCTCACAGGAATTTAGAACATAGCAAATAACTTAAATATCTATTTAAATAATTTTTTTTAAATATTTATATGTAATAAATATAATGTTTAATTACACTTATCACACTCATCGAATGCAATTTTTTTTATTTCCGATTTGATCTAATTACTTTTATTAAGTGTAAAGTAAATATTAGTTACAGGAAGTCAATTTTTGTATTTCCTGTTATTACTATTATTAAATATGTATGTACCATATAAATAAATTTTGTTTTTACACTGATTTATTATATTTGTTTATTACATATTTATTATATGTATAGTACTTTATACGGGTGTATTTACATATTTTTATATATTGTTTTTTAGCGTCACGCTATATCCAGCGCACAGCAGATTAGGTAGAGGGAACCTAGTGTAAGACGGAGTGTCTTTTTAGACGGAGTTTCCCATTTTCCACCGAATGCGCTATGCCTCGACACCAGAGCGAAGAAATTAAAATTTTAAATATTTCTCTAATGTGAATCGAACCCACAACCTTTCGCGTTTCAGTCACAATTTGTGACCGTGTGCCACTACTGGGCTCGTACATATATCGTAATTTNATATATATATATATACTATCAAATAAATAACAACTCGCATATCGTACGGTAATCGTATTCAGTAATGTAAGCAGCACTGACATTAATTTAAGCGGCTGTCGTTGTATTATTGATTCATAGCACCTTATGTCGTTCATTTTAATTCAATATGTTTTGTAGAACTGATATCGCTGATTTTGTGGTTTTGTTAATAATGTCATATTGAATAACAACACAAACAACGGTAATATTATAACATAATTATATAAATAGTATAGAAAACTTGATTATATTATAGGTACTACTAATCTGGGCTGTCTGCCAATATGATGTACTTAAGCCAAATCTCTTTCATTGGTGACTCATTTTAATCGTAAACATTGTAATCAAGTGCTGTTGAGGAGTAATTTTATATTTGAAATGTTTTGTGAGTAGCACACACACATTTACTATGGAAGTTTAATAACCTCTGTTAGTGGTTAGTGAGCTTGGACGGCTTCAAAAAGGCGCGGGTTTGAGTCCCGCTACGTTAACATTTTTATTATAAAATTTTCTATTATAAAAGAAAAAAATCCTTATGTTTGGGTAGTGGAAATTTGTAAAAATCATTTTTACGGAAAACCTAACAACACAAACAAAATGTAACGAACGTATAAAAAATTCGACGAAGCTTATAAGAACGTCTGGCTTAGTGGTCAACGCGCTTGGATTGTTTCCAAAAGACGCGGGTTCGAATCCCGCTTCGTTAAATCTTTTATATTACGTTTTCAAAACATATTACGTTTTCAAAACATATTTCATACATTTAGGAGATATTTTTAATAACAAATTTAACAATGGATATGAAGCTCACGTACACGTATGTATAGTAGATGCGTAGTAGAGCCTACCCGACAAGAAGTCTCGACAATTTAATACTGTTCTGTATTCCCTTGTTGTAACGCTTTTGTCACTTTTATATCACGTATTATTTTTGTACACAATTTGACGCATTCGTCTTTCTCACCCACTGTTTGTTTGGGAAGATTAAAAACATGGTTGCGCTATTTTGAAAATACAATGTTTTTTATAATATTGGCTACCGGCCAAATAACGAAGACGACGCGACGCGACGCCAAATTGTGCCCACGACGCTATTAAATCGTTCAACATAGGGCAAAACATTAACAAAAATCAAATCAGCTTCACGCTGTATCCCACACACACCAGGGTAGGCAGAGGGAACCTAGAGTTAAGACACTCCGTTCCTTACTTTCTGCCGAATTCTGGAGGCATTGCGTGTTGAGTGGCAGAATTCAACGCCGCGCTTCGCCTCGACACCAGAGCGAAGAAATGGAAATATAAATTTAAATAAATATTTCATCTCCTCGAGTGGAGATCGAACCCACAACCAGTAGATTTTACAGTCACACTTTGTGCCCCTGCGCTACGACTGGTCTCAAAACATTAACATATATCAACATATAAACAAAATCTTTTTCTTTCAATTGTATGTTTACGAAACTTTTCCGTAAAGAATTTTTTATAGCAGTAAATTTGTTCAGTATGCTTTATCGTCTACATTCAATGTTTATATTTATATAAAAATCTTGTGCTTTTTATTTTCATTTCATTAATAATCTCTTAAATCCAATTTAAGAACCGTAATTTAAAATATTCTCTCGCAAGTAGGTCATTCAAACCTTTTGATGCAACTTAGCAAGTAAGTGTAACTCACGATTAACTGGTTTGTGATCACATATTGTGAGATAAATTTATTTTTTTAAAGTCGTTATTTGATGCAGTTTGAGTATGGATCTTAGCGATTTTATTGGATTTTCCAGGTTTTCCTTGAGTAATGGGTCCAAATAGGTAGTAGAGGGTTAGTATAATAGGTACAATAATTTGAATTACCGTATTTAGTTTTGTTAAATTAGTTTTCAACAATATATGTACTCTTCTTTCCTGACGTTAATCTAGGATTTCTAAATATTTTTCATATATCTGGTTCATGGCTTCGTATGTTTTAACAATTTAGTCAAACGTTATTTAGCTTTATGTGACATACAAAAATATATTTATGCATCATGCTTTCATCATGTGTAAATATATCTTATTTAAACAATTTGCATTTATTAATTAATAGATTGTTCAGAATTATCTTAAAGAAGAATTATCTTAAAGAATTATCTTAAAGAAATGTTATTAAAATTTTAGAATTCAGAATTATCTTAAAGAAATGTTATTAAAATGTTACTATTTCTTTTTTAATGGCCTTCATAGAATTCCGTGGCTAGTTTTAACAAAAATATTTTTAAATACAACGTTCATTTAATTCTACATTATATTTTGAGCTTATGTCACTATGTTTGTGAATCGTGATTCTACATATTGACAAATATAATTTAGCTACAAGTTTGCAATATCTGTTGGCAATGTGTCACAAAATATTACTAATCGATAATCATTAACTTATGTCGATAAGGGCCAGTTTCACCACTGGCTGATAAAGTCCCGGACAGGCTTATCTGCTAGACAAGCTATAATTTTTGGTTTTACAAGTCTCGTATAGCAATATGTAGTCGATACACATTTGACACATGCATTTAATTTTTACATACTTATTTGTAATTTAAAAATGTAACAAATCGTATAAATTGTTATCTACTATTGTCGTTCTTTAATGAGAAAATTATTCTTGAAAATATAAGAAACAGTTTCAATTTTATATTTTCATCCTGAAAGTTTATTCGTAACTGACCCTAAGGCTTTTATCCTTCTTAACCAAAACAAACGGATCTAGAAGTAAATCCACGTGGCGATGCACAGTGTAGTGTTGTGACAATGCGGTTACGCAAGGACGGCCGCATTCTCCACTTACAAGTACAACGTCTATGAAGTCAGCAGCGCACTCATATTTATTTTTATTGCAAATTAATTTGCCTTGAGCACGATCGACGCTGCGCACTGGTTGACTTTCTATCAAAAATCTGCTTCACGTTGTATGAATCCCAGCAGGATAGGTAGAGGGAACGTAGTGTGAAGACACTCCGTTGCCCACTTTCCGACGAATTTTTCGAGGCATTGCGTGTTTAGTGGCGGAACTACGCGCTAAGCTTTTGCCTTCATACCAGAGCGAAGAAATATTAATAAATAATAATTCAAACTTTGTATCAAATACAAAACCTTTATAATGAAAACCATCTTCTTTAAACAAAAGAACTATTTTGATGTGGCTTCGTGTGTTAGATGATGCCCATTTCCTCCCAATTGCGCTCGTTGTGCGCCGGGCTAATTGAGAAACACCGCAATTAGCAGTTGGCGTACAGTTGAATGCGCACCTCACGACATTTGTCCGTGGCATTCAATATAATGAGCCATGAAACGTTTAATAACTGTAACCGATATCACAGTTTTACAGTGTTTTTATTACCAGTTTGTTTGTTTTGAAAGGATACCGCTGTACGATGCTTTTCCCATGCAATCCCCAACTCTTCACGAGCGTCCATCAAAGCTCGTACATTTTCTTCAGGGGCGAGCTACTCTCACCCCTCACCGCCCGGTGACGCTGTCAAGACCAGTCCAGGTCAATAGCAATAAAGTCCATTCGAAAAAAAAATCACTGTACCAACAGTGATATTGTCGTTTGATTCGTATTTCGAAAATTGTAACTATTTCGTAGAGTTACTTAAAGTCACCAATTTAGTAACTTAGCTGTTTTTTTTAATATTATTTATCTAATACAAACATATTTCTTTGTAAAATATTCGTAACAAATAATAATTTATACGTAGATGAATGATGCAGATATAGGTTACATATCAGATAAATGCAAAATCATTTTTAATCAGTCGCATTGAACAGATTAGCCGTCTTAAATTAAATAATTTTATGATAAATATAATTATATCTTTAACTTTCAAAGGGATCTAGGTATTATTTGTTTAATAAAGACGTACAGTAAATCCGTAAATGCAATTTAAATTAAGATCAGTCCTGTAAAACCCCACAACGTAGCAAACGCGGCGGCAAATCCCAAGCCAATCGAAAAAAGTGGTTACTCATTTCTGGTTTAATATTTTTTTTTCCTCTTAACTTTATATTATTTCATCTTAACAGATGAACTAATCAAAACCACCTCCTACGTATAATAATATTGAATTATAATGATACTATCTTTGAACTAGAACGACCTATTTGGCACTGAATGTATCACTTATGCATCATATAGAACACATTTACTTAATATTTACAACAAAGAGAATATGAACGGCATCACAATAAATCCATTGCACCGCCCTAAGTAGAATTGAATGTAGGACAGCAGTCATATATTGCTTTGTTTTCATAAAATGATAGTGAATTATAAGGCTTGCATTGCCATTGGGGTCAACCACCACAACGCAACACAAGTAACCTCGGTGTTTATTATTTATACGTACAAATAATTTTAGAATGTGCGGTCGTTATACATATCTTTATATGGGTTTGTTTTACACATTTGCACCAATTTTTCGTTTTAAAAAGTCACTATTTTATTTAGGTATAAAGTGTTCACCAAAATTACAAGAATTAGTAGGAAACAATCTGTTTCTGAATTGCAGGTGCTTCTTTGCGCCAGCGCTTAACGGTAGTGATAACAGAATATTTCTTTTACTAATTGTAATTTGGCATACAGTATGCTAAAATAATTCCAACCCTACATCGTGTAAACATCAAACTTGACCTATTTATAAGCTCAATATACTTTTTATGTTAGCAAAAAAGCGTTACTTTGCCTTTGTACGCAAGTCTATATTTTTTTTATATATATTCGTTTTAGCTTTACGCTGTATCCCGCACATGTCAAGTTAGGCTTAGGTTAAGCAATATGCTTGTGTTTCCCACTTTCCGCTGAACTCTGGAGCTGTTGCGTTATAGGTGGGAATTGAACCCATCTACTGTCGTTTTTCTGACCACGATTGGCCTCTAGCTTTTAATACATAAATTAAAATATATGTATCAAAAATATATTTATGTTTAAGTTAAACCAGATAAGATATATATTAGTCAATATTTTTTCTCACGTCTGTGCTGTTTCATAGATAGAGACATCTAAACAAACGGTTATCCCTTTTGTATGACAAATTTGTTGTGCAATAGTAAAATATTGTGATCGACCGACGCGTGCGTGCGTTTGTGCGCGTAGGTGGTTTCATAATAACTTTAGTCCATTGACCTCGGTTTTCTGTAGGTTACTAGATATCCACATTTCCGTATCCACATAAATGTATTATCATGACAAATATATGTGAGGTCGTCGTGGTGCAGGTGCTGGCGTGTGATTTTAACGCGGAGGTTGCGAGTTTGATTCCTAGTCGAGGGAATTCATTATTGTTTATCAAAATTTTCATTTCTTCGCTCTTGTACCACGTCAAAAACAAAATATTTCCAAAGTTTAAATACAAAGAATGAAATATACCACTTGAAATGGCAACAGTCAACATAATAATTTAGCATAGCTTCAAATTTGTTATAATTCGGTGCTTTAGGATATTTATTCTACGATACACTACATAATGCAAGACTTGTTGTATCAGATATTTTTATCTATTTGATATGTATAGCGTGCAATTGATTGGATTGTTATTATCATGGGACGTCGATTGTTTCACAATGTGTAACTTAGTGGGAAATCTTAATTATTAATTGTCATAAGAAACCCCATTACCCTATAAAACGTATAAGAATAATAAGAAGCATTTGTAATTAAAAAAAACCGGACAAGCGCGAGTCGGTCTCGCTCACCGAGGGTTCGGTTTTAAAAATTGGAGGTCTCGAGCTTTTTCTGAAATTCAAGCTTAGCTAGAACCCTTTTATCTGATACCTCACTTGAACTGGCTTTAATACCAATTTTTGCTCCCGTCTTAATGCTATTATTTTTAGAATTTAATCACAAATTAATACTTTTCTGTTTTTTCCTAAACTAGTACTATCTGCAGATTTTAGCTGCCAAATTTCATAATTCTAGATCAACCGGAAGTACCTTATTATTTTTGATTCCCATTATAGTGTCGAAATACACGTTTTTTGCCATATACACGGCCATATGTTTTCCTAAGTAAATGTATAAATATGATTTATTCAGGAATCAAGGGACCGTAGATTTGAGTAAACGGTTTGAATTTCAACTTGATATCTGAAAATGTTCCTGAGATAAAGACTCTTGACATACAGACAGACGGACGTTAACAAAGTGATCTTATAAGGGTTCCTTTTCTCCTTAAGAGGAATTAATCCTCATTAACTGCATAGTAATATAATGGTTATGTCAGGGTGCGGTTTTGTTAGAATGAGGATTCATTGTCAGTTAATTTAAACGATTATCCTATCCTATTCTTCTATAATATTATAAAAAAAGTTTGTGAGGATGGATGTTTGTTCCATTTTCATGCAAAAACTATTGAACGAATTTTGATTAAATATTACAGTAATGAAGCTTATACATCAAAATAACATTAAGGCTATAATTTATGTAAGTAGTTTGTATA
The DNA here is from genome assembly GCA_013403705.1 of Heliconius hermathena. Lineage (NCBI taxonomy): Eukaryota > Metazoa > Arthropoda > Insecta > Lepidoptera > Nymphalidae > Heliconius > Heliconius hermathena. The sequence continues at coordinate 829,102 of JAAIXJ010001126.1, read as the reverse complement.
ATTTCCATATAATACATATAATATAAGTTAAAGCGGACGAAGCCGCAGGTGCGTAGCTAGTGACTATATATTTGTACGTTTATTTAGAGACAACTATTAAGCAGTTATTCATTCAATTGTTTTTGTTAAAATATTATTGAACTATTATCCCTTATTTACATGACTCAAGTTAAAGCTTACTTACAAACATATTTAGATTAAACTCCATCTACAGTAGGAACGCCACAGAACTGGTTCGTCAGTCGGGTACGCGATGAATACGAAAGTTACGACGAAAGGAAAACAAGTGAAGTGGACTGTGTAATAATATCAACATTTTACGTTGCACTCACTTCCACCTTTGCCATACCATACCATACTTTTATTTTTTATTTTATTTTTTATCTTTAGCTAATCAATTCAGTTTGTTATATAACAGCGAATTGGATTGATAGTGAGCAAATATCAGCATTTTAACGTATTGGTTTAATTTGATGGAAATGCAAAATGCATAGGTGTATGGAATAAAAAAATAAATAAATCTGATTCACGCTATATCCCGCACACAGCAGGGTAGGCAGAGGGAACCTAGTGTTAAGACACTCCGTTTCCCACTTTCTGCCGAATTCTGGAGGCATTGCGTGTTGAGTGGCAGAACCCAACGTGGCGCTTTGCCTCGACACCAGAGTGAAGAAATGGAAATATAAATTTCATCTCCTCGAGAGGGGATCGAACCCACAACCAATCGGTTTCACAGTCACACTTTGTGCCGCTGCGCCACGACTGGCCTCAGGTGTATGGAATGATTAATTAATAAATACTAGACCAGTAGTGGCACAGGGACACAACCATGCGGTAAAAGCGATAGGTTGTGGGTAAAATTCCCACTCCAGGAAATGAAATGTTCAATATTTTCATTGCCTCGCTCTATTGCCGAGGCAAAGCGCGGTGTTCTGTCCCGCCATTCAACACACAATGTCTCCAGAATTCGTCGAAAGTTTTGACACTAGGTTCCTGCTGCTCTGCGTACCCTGGTGTGTGGGAACAGCGTGACGCTAAAAAAAAGAATTGGTAATGATCAAATGTCACCATTTTTAACTTATTGGTGTTAATGTCTGATCAACCTATGCAAAAAGTATATTATGTATATGGAATGATCGATTGGAACGTTTCTTGACACAGTAGTAACAAACAACATTAATTGGCATTCACAATTTAATCAAGGCGAAGCAGACGTACCGATGTTTGTAAATATAGAAGTGCGAGCCCGGTCGGTGTCAAGGACGGGCCCTCCATCCTCCACTCGGCGATTAGCTCGGGCGAGCCCACTCTACCGAGATCTCTTAGCGCACGCTCACTTAAACCATATAGCAAAGATTAAATGAAATGGCGCGGACCACTCGTATCTGGCTTCTTATCCCTCAAGGGTCGAGTTCCAGTTAAACCGTTCACGAGACATTTATATAATAACGAACTTTAGTTATTTCAACTTAGATGTTCACTTATCTCTGATTAAATAGTATTTATTATACTGTCTCTATTATAAATTTTAGATTTGTAAAGTGCAATTGTGAGAAAACATTCATGTCGACCATATTGGAATATTTCAAAACTAATTGGTAATACTAACATTTTTTTTATCTATTTTTTATAACTCTTACCGAGTCGTATTGCTAAAATATTGATATATATAATTTTAATTGCCTCTGATTTATTTTGAGGTCGTGGCGTAGCGACACAAGGTGTGACTGTAAAACCGACTGGTTGTGGGTTCGATNTGCCTACCCTGCTGTATGCGGGATACAGCGTGAAGCTGATTTGATTTGATTTTTGATTTATTTATTATGCAGTAGCACATATGTTTTTCGCACATAAATTTCGAATATCATGTTTAGTGTTAATTAATTCGATTTTTTTTACCAATTTTATAATAAATAAGCAAACATTTTAACGTGGGATTTTTTTCATCCAACTGTAATCAGCTCTCACTATGTTTTTAATTACTGTAGTAGCTCTACATTTGTATAGCGCTATCGTTGTGTTTTATTCTTTTGTATGCTTAATACTGCCTTTAGGTAATAAAAAACATTTTAGTTTTAATGTTAAATAAATGGCATCCAGTTAAGTATAACATTATTTCATTTCATTTTTTAATGTCATACACACAAAATATATTATTTAATTAAATTATAAATGTTCTCAATAATAAGTAAGCGTCAATAATTATGTTTTTATAGATTTAAATTCTTTGTAGTGCATGCTTGTTTTAAATTATCTGTATCGCATGAAATTATATATATGATTTTTTTATAGTTTTGTCACAGATTCCATTATTTTTATTTTTATTATTTTTTTTATCATCATTTTATGCTAAATAAGGATTTTACGCATTGAATATTATCAAATATTATTTCAGAAACTCATAAGTAAATCAGAATTTTGTAGATATTGCTAATGCAAAATCCTTTATATAGTTATTTAGATAAATTTCACAAATGTATAAAATATATAAAAAAAATATAGGTTTGTGAAATTTGTCTCTTTAACATTTATTTGCATGCATAGCCTGTGCTAGCGAGTGTTGTGTTGCATGCAGGTCTAGACGCGCCTCACAGCAGCTATCCAGGAGTGCCGAAAGCATCGACCAGTCCTACAAAAGGTAAAATATAGAAATTCCTGTATATATATTTTTTTAATTATAATATGTAAGATGGTTTTTTTAAGCTTTATTTTTTTCTGCGCTTCCTATATAATAAGTAAAATCACGTATGAAAGTATGGAAAAATCTGGAGGAAACGTTCAATGGCAACAGGAAATACTGTATTTTTGTACATAATCATAACTCGCTCTTTTAAAACATATGTATGTGTAATAATCTGTTTTTAGAATTATTAATATATGTACATTACATTATTAATGTTATTTACTTATCACTCGATACTAAAATAAATTACCAATCTACTATATTCATATCATATGTCATCACGTGTCCATATTGAAAGTACGAATCGTTGAAAAGACGATAAATTAAGATAAACTCGCGACACGCTGATTGATCCCGGTTGTATATGTTAAAACAGATCTGGAAAGTTATTTAGGGCCTCTAATGTCATCACTTGCCAATTAAACGTACGGTCACACGGCTTTTTTTTTTGGAGTTTTCAGAATTTGCGTACGTTAAAATGGCCGTCAAAGTTGAAGTTTAGAGGCCAGTCGTAGCGCAGGGGCACAAGGTGTGACTGTAAAACCGACTGGTTGTGGGTTCGATCCCCACTCGAGGAGATGAAATATTTACTTAAATTTATATTTCCATTTCTTCGCTCTGGTGTCGATTCGTTAACACTAGGTTCCCTTTGCCTACCCTGCTATGTGCGGGATACAGCGTGAAGCTGATTTAATTTTATTTAATTTAAGTTGAAGTGTCTGGCTCTTAGTACCTACTTCACTGTTTGTTTCGATTCGTGTGAGTTTTATTCTGTTGCAATTTGTACTAGTACCTAGGATAAAGACCTACATAGATATAAGAAACCTAGGTAATAGATAATCATTATTATAAATATGCATTTATATTAGGACGATGTGAGATATACGTATATAATAAGGATATAAAGGTGTAATATAATATGTATAATAATACCAACTCACAATTTTTATTGCAATATAATAAAAAAAATTAAAATTAAATTATTTTTTTTGCAATATAATAAGTACATAATATGATTAATTATAGTAAATAAAAATATTTAAATAAATAAATGTTTGTCTTAATATTTTTTCTTACGTCGACATTGAGTTCGAAGCCAGGAAATCGTTGATCTGATAGAAATGTGATATTAATATAAAAAAAATCTTTTAAAAAATTACTTTGTGCTTAGTTATGACGGTTGAGCTCTACTTGTAATATAATTTTTCAATATTTCAGGTCGAAAAGTCGCTCTGTGGACCATGGCTTCGCGGCCCCCTTTGACTTGGAATCACTTCGCTCTAAAGTGGAAGGAAGATTTGATGCTGTAAATAGAGGTAAATTTTAATGTAATAATTATGATTTTTTTACAAAAAAAAACCAACCTCTTCAATTTTGAACGGAGCCTAACCAAACTTTCATCAAACAACCCTTGAAGTGCAGTAACAAGTTATTTATCTATTTATCGCGAAAATCATATAAATGTAAGACTTATATGATTTTCTCATGGATATCATTGTAAGAAATGGACCAAATTAAAATGGGACCACACGGAGAATATTAGCCTTCAAATAAAGAATCATCAAAATAGGTTCACCCAGTCAAAAGTTCTGAGGTAACAAACAAAAATACAGTCAAATTGATACCCTCCTCCTTAGGGAAGTCGGCTAAAAAATATAACTACTTTATGTAGGCTTCGTAGCGCGTTTTGTTTTATAAGACCAGGGAAGTGACAATAATTTAAATATAATTCAAGAGTGTAACGAAGCCCTTTGAGTTCTGTCACTCAACACGCAATGCCTCCAGAATTCGGCAGAAAGTGGGGAACGGAGTGTCTTAACACTAGGTTCCCTCTCCCTACTCTGTAGTGTGCGGGATACAGCGTGAAGCTTATTAAACGAAGCCCACAACGATCGTGTTAAAATACAAACCCTACTCTACAATGATGGGAAGAATATTGACGTATGATGGTGATTTTTTATTTATTTACTGTATACCTTTAGAGCGCAAGTGCCTCTTGACACGTACGCACAGAACCGTTGTACAGCAATTGCTTAATTGTTTAAATACCTATACGAATATATTCTCCTTTCTCCTTAAAAAAAAATAGTATTTATTCTGCCATCACAAATTATGCAGATCTGTATTTTACAGAAATCTTACAAAGATTGGATAAACAACACTTCTTACTAATAGACATCCATTTATATTGGTGATAAAACGGCATCCGGGTTTAGTGTATATACAAAATCCTGTATATTTATTTCAATCTAGAGCTTGTTTATTTATAATTTAAATTTCAGGATGCCCGATATAATTATTGCGATGTATTTCAATGGTGATTTATGAGTCCGTCCGTTAGTGACTAAGGAGTTTATTTGAGTGTTGGAATTTAGGACCGATGTCATAAGGAAAATTATGTGCGAACGTATGATTATAAATAAATACGTAGGTACTTTATATGTTTGGTCCGTAACGATACATGTACACAGTTTCAGATTTTGATATTTTCAGTATGATTACGTATGAACTGATTCCACGTTTTGTGTTTATTCGTAAGCGTGCGACATTCACAGCAATTAATTTTTCTTTTGCATACGTCAGTAACGTTGACAATTTGAACACTGTTCTATACTGGCATATATTGAAAAAAAAATCGTTTTTTTTTTAATTTTAACCATCTCTTTGTTTAGATCCATTTCTTTTTTAAGACGAAAAAGTTAGATTACGCTATTATTATTTATGTATGTCTTATCATTCACTAACATATTTAAAAAAACCTCAAAATTATTTGTCCTTCAACAAAGTGTCCTTGGGACCAACAAAAAAAATACTTTTTCTTTTTACATTATTATTTCGCCTACATAATTGCATACATACGACCGTAAGCACAGGTATGCAGGTATACAAGCCTTTTTTTAACTTCACGCTGTATCCCGCATATGGCAGGGTAACTACAGGAACCTACTTAATTCAATTTAACCCCCTGAAGACACAAATTTGCGCGTTAACCACTAAAAAAATCCCATTTATCGTATCGCCAGTCTTTCAAAACATTCCCGTTACAGCCGCGCCCAGTATCAGAATATTAGGCCTTAATGTTTCGAGTGACTGTCAGTATCGCCATCATCTGGAAAGCAAGGCCAAGTTGGCCTCGAATAAACTGGGGGTCATCACCAGAGCAAGACAGTACTTCACGCCAAAACACCGATTGGCCCTATATAAGGGCCAGGTTCGGCCTCATATGGGGTACTGTTCTCATTTCTGGGCTGGTGCACTCCAGTATCAGCTTGAACCATTTCATCGCATACAACGTAGATCCATTCGAATCATTGGGGACACAATGATCTGTGAAAGGCTTGACACTTTGGCTTTGCGTAGAGACGTCTCCTCGCTGTGAATTCTTTACCGCATTTATCATGGGGAGTGTTCTGAAGAACTGTTTGACCTGTTACTTGTCGCCGAATTTTCTAACCGCACAGTAGGTACGTCACAAGCTAAATTACACTAGCTGGATACATGACAGTCCACTACTGTGCGGTTTCGTAGGAACTTACATTCCTAATCACTTACCATCAGGTGACCCGAACGCTCGTTTGCCTTGTCCTTTTCCATAAAAAAAACCTAGTGTTAAGACAATTAAAACACCATTTTAACTTTCTATCGAATTCTGGAGGCATTACGTGTAGAGCGAGATCGTTATCAGAGCGAGAAAATAAAAATATAAAATAGTTTTCCTCGAGTGGGTTCGAACTCACAACCTGTGGCCTTTACAGTCACACACTTGTGTCACTGCACCACCGACTGACCTCCAAGCTGTTTTATAATTATTTTCTACGAAAAAAATCTGTACGACAAGACACTCTGGGAATAAGTAGTCAAGCAAACGAGTTACTTCATTAAACAAATGGACCCATATAGCAGCGGAGCCAAGTCCACTCACGGGAAAAGAGAGATGACGTTTCATTAAAACTTTTAATTAATTTATTACGAATTAAATAAAACTGTTTGTATTTCTTAATATGTATATAGTTAATTCAAAAAAACATACGTCTGTTTTTTAATAAAAAAAGCTAGTGTCAGTTGATTTTAAGGCCGTTGTGTCACTGGGGCACAAGCGTGCGTGCAACGCGACAATTGTTCATTCGGTTTCCACCTGGAGGAATGAAATATTTAATATTTTCATTTCATTGCTGCTGCACACGAGGTAAACTGCGGCGTTGAGTTCCGCCACTCAACACGCAATGTCCCAGAATTCGCTAGAATGTGAGGGCTGGAAGTGTCTCAATAGGGAACGGAGTGTTTTAACACTAGGGTTTCTTTTATTAGTATTACACCTTAAAAAACACAGAGTCAGTACCGTTTTTATCTTATTATTATATCTAATTTTTTATTTTTATATATTTTTTAATTTCCTATATTAATTACAGTATTATTTATATACACAATTAATACTAATCATGAGAAATCATTGTCTATCTTTATATTCTTTTTATAAATTTTTATTTCAACTTACAACTAAGCTATTAGTACTAAAATTCGCTTATATCGGTATCGATCTAAACGGATTTTTTATTCAATTTCACACAATATTCAATATTACACTATATAATATATACCTAGACTTAATAACACAATTATTTTAAACAGACATTTGAATAGTTTATATATTTAAATTTAGAATTATTATAAATACACACTAAACCAGTGATTCTCAACCACTGTGCCGCGGCACTTTTGTGTGCCGCCAAATTTTGCAAATATATAATAATGNCGGCACATATTTAACGATTTCAAAATTTGGCGGCACACAAAGAGAAATTATTTATGCAGTGTGTTGTAATAAATAATTTCTCTTTGTGTGCCGCCAAATTTTGAAATCGTTAAATATGTGCCGCAACAAAAAGAAGGTTGAGAATCACTGCACTAAACAATTATAATGACACTTAACACTACGTTCCCTCTGCCTACCCTGCTATGTATGGGACAAAGCTTGAAGCGTGAATTAAAAAATATAATATTATATATAAAAAATCGTACTGAATTCAGTCTTAAAACTTGTTAATTTTTGAGATTAAAAATATACTGCAATTTTTATCGTTACCTATTCAAATACTAACAAATCTATGTATAAATATGCAAACTGCTCGACTCACGTTTTTATAGTATAAAGATTTTACTAGGTTAAACTGTGAACGTTATCTACACTAGAAGTATTGATTTTGCGTCATTGGCAATGGGCGTCCCAAATCATGTCATGACCTTTAGTCCAGATCGTGTATTAATTGCTTAGAAATCGAATTTCTAATCGATCATGTTAGAACGCCATGGAATCTGTCATAATATGAAACTCTGGTGCTGGTAACAAATTCTTGTTTAAAAGTATATAATATATACATCAAATAAGTGGAGAGCGGAGTGTCTTAACACTAAGCTTCCTCTTCGTAACCTGCTACATGCAGGATATAGCGTGATGCTGGAAAAAAAGCTATATTAATTACGATTGTTTTTATTTATTCACTATAATAAGAAAATTGATTCTATTGGATAAGGTAAGATTATATGACTACTAGATATCATTATTTTTTGATCAGCTTCACGCTGTATCTCGCACACAGCTGGGTAGGCAGAGGGAACCTAGTACTGAGACACACACACTTTCCGACAAGTTCCGGAGGCATTGCGTGTTGAGTTACGGAACTCCACGCCGCTCATTGCCTCGACACCAGAACAAGAAATGAACAAATGCAAAAATATATATGTAAATAAATATTTCATTTCCTCGAGTGGGGATCAAACCCACAACCAGTCGATTTTGCACTAACACTTTGTGCCCCTGCGCCACGACTGCGATCATCGTAGATATTATTAAATTGATAATAAAAACATATTTATGTACATAATTGTTTTGTTTGTTGCTTACGTATCTATGAATAATGTCAATCAATCAGTAAGTTTAAAATGCTCGGTGAACGAATATGAGACCAATTTGAATATACTACCATTAATTTTTGTTCGCAAATAATAAATAGTCAGGGTTGAAATTTCTTTAATCGTACCTTTATTTTTTTTATGTGTAGTGTATGTTTCATGAAAAGGTGTTTTAAAGCTTGGTATTGCTTTATGTTATCTCGGTTTCTTTCGTTTCTTCTTTATATTTATTTATACGTATTTCTTTGTTACAGATGACGACGAGCAAGCCAAAAGACTTCCTCCACCGCCTCCCATTAAAACTATGACGTACACGGTATGTCATTTGAATGTGTTTTAAGATAACTGCATATATTATGTAATTATTATAGACGAACATTTAGTTATATGTTTTGTATAAAATTTAAGTTACATTATATTTATTTATTTATTATTATTTATTTATTATATTATTACTTAATCATGCTTTCGTTAAAATTTAACAAAAAATATTTAGAAATAGAGATCTTACTCCTGTATTTATAAACCGCTTTCAAGTTTTCACTCAGAAATTACATTTCTTTGAATGAAAGCTGCATCTTAAGAACGATCTCATAATTGAGAGTGATTTATAAATACGGGTCTTAGCTATCAGGGTCTATACAGTTTATCAATTTATGAGTCCGAACTCGATATTAAGCAAATGAATGTCATTATTATTTTTAGCTACTATTAAGGTGTGACTACGTTAAAAAGTGCATGGGTTATTAAAGACTCTAAATAAGTTTAAAAAAAACAACCTTAACCGGATCCCATAATCAGAACCTAAAAAAGAATCATTGAAATCCGTTCGATTAATATTAACTTATTCCTCCAATAAAAATAAAAATCATCAATATCGATTCACCCAGTCAAAAATTCTGAAGTAACAAACATAAAAAAAATAAATCGATTTGACAACCTCCTCCTTTAACAGAAGTCGTTTAAAAAAGTGGTAAAAATAAATTAAATAATTTGTTTTGTAGGTACGCGATCGAGACACGCTCACGTCGCTCGCCGCCCGCTTCGATACGACTCCTTCAGAACTCACGAAGCTTAACCGACTCGCCACGCAGTTCATCTTCCCTGGGCAAACGCTGCTCGTGCCCGATAAGAAGAAAGGTAAGTTTATATTGTGACTAGAGGGCGCGCGCGGCTTCGCCCGCTTATTAGGAGTGAATTCTAAAAAAACCACGTCCAATAAAATATTTTTAACAGTCTGAATTTAAATTTTTATAAAAATCGGTGGCAATTTAAAGATTTTTCCATATAAACTTTCAACCCCTTACTTGAACCCTTAGGGGGTGAATTCTTAAAAACCATGAAACACGTGTTCAATGAAATATTTTTAAGAGTCTGAATTTCAAATTTTATAAAAATCGGTACAGATTAAAAAAAA